>JZKD02S0232570.1:233810-298130 GCA_000966675.3 Picea glauca
GGGAAGTCCCCCCACACCCCCTCATTAGGGAATGGATTCCAAGCATGGCTGAAACAAACCTTTGAATCAGGAATATAATCAGGCTCCACAACCAACAATCTCCTACTTAGAGATTGATCACAACAACTCCACTGTTGTTGTACTTTCTAGACTATACTCCACCTTGGACCTAGAAAATTTCGCATCTTCACCTTCATGCTTGAAGGCCAAGTGAAACTAAAAAGGAACTCAGTTTATTCTTGGTTACTCCCTTTGTTAACACATCTGCAAGATTCTGGCTAGTATGTATCATTTCCAACTTCTAAGATGGATCATATGAAATGGTACCTAATATGTATATGCTTAGTATTTGAATGGAAGGCTGAGTTCTTTGCAATATGAATGACACTCTCACTATCACAGTACAACCTGTTATTCTCCTACTTCTTTCCCAATTCCTCCAAAACCACCGTAACCAAATCATTTCTTTACCAGCCTCTGTAGCAACAACATACTTTGCTTATGTTTTTGAAAGTGCAACAACCTTTTGTAGTTTTGAAATCCAAATTACTGTTGTTCCACCTACATTAAAAACATACCTTGTGGTGCTCCTCCTGCTATCTTTATCACCTGCCATATATGAATCAACATATCACTTTAGAACAGTGTCGGGACCTCCAAAACATAATGCATGAGTAGAAGTACCTCTCAAATAAATAAGAATCCACTTTACTGCCTCCCAATGTTCTTTACCTGGATTGTTCATATACCTCTTCACAACTTCCACTTCATGTGCAATATCTGGTCTTGTGCAAACCATCTCATACATCAAGCTTCCAACTGTTGATGAATAAGGGACCATGGACATGTATTCTATCTCCTCCTATGTCTTGGGACACATTCCCTTACTTAATTTTAAATGGCTGGCCAAAGGTGTACTAACTGGTTTTGCGTTCTGCATTCTAAACGTATCCAACACCTTCTTTATGTACTCACCCTGAGACAATGTCAATTTGTGATTTTTACTGTCTCTTTTTATTCTCATACCAAGGATTTTCTTTGCAACACCCAAATCCTTTATCACAAATGAATTAGGTAATTTATTCTTGAGCACATTTATATCCTGCATATTAGACCCTGCAACAAGCTTGTCATCTACATACAATAGAAAGATAATATAGCTTCCATTTTCTTGCCTTTTAAAATAAACACAGTGATCAGAATGACATCTAATTATAACCTTGTTCTGTCATAAACCTATTAAACTTCAAATACCATTGCCTTGGAGATTTCTTTAGGCCATACAAGCTCTTCTTCAACCTACATACCAAATTTTCCTTTCCTTTGACCTCATACCCATGTGGTTGTTGCATATAAATCTCTCCCTCCAAATCCCCATGGAGAAAAGTTGTTTTTACATCTGACTGTTCAAGATGCAAATCTTCTACTCCCACAAGAATTAAAATAGTCCTAATTGAAGTCATTTTAACAAAAGGAGAAAATATTTCATCAAAATCTATACCTTTCTTTTGTGCAAACCTCTTTACAACAAGTCTAGCCTTGTACCGATTTTTGCCTCCATCTTCTTCCTTCAACTTGTAAACCCATTTATTCTGCAATGCTTGTTTTTCTATAGCAAACTGAACCAAGTCCCAAGTCTGGTTATTTACCAAGGAATCTATTTCCTCGTTCATTCTTTTCTCCCACTTCTTTTTAGTGTCTACCTGGATTGGCTCTTAATAACTTTCTAGTTCACCAGAATCAGTCAACAATAAATAATACAATGAAGGAGAGTATCATTGAGGGGGTCTATAACTTGGTAGATATTCTAACAACACTTGCAGGAGTTTGACGTACTTGTTTTTCCTGTTGTAGTACATTTTAATTTTCTGGTACCTTTGGAATTTATTTTTCAATGATTTCATCAAGCACTGTGTATTCTGGTTTTTCTTTTTCCTGTTTATATCTCTGTAACTGATCTTTGTACATGACCTTCTCATTGAATATGACATCTCCAATCCTAATGATTTTGTGGTTTTCATAATCCCATAAGAGATAACCAAAATAATTAACATTGTATCTAATAAAGGTACACTTCTTGGATTTTTCCTCAAGCTTTGTTATATTTTCTTTATCAATATGGACAAATGCTTCACAACCAAAAGTCTTCAAAAAATAATAATTTATCTTTTTACCTATCCATGCCTCCTATGTAATGCCACCATCCAAAGAACTTGAAGGTCCTTTGTTTATCAAGTAAATAGAAGTATCTACAACATCTGCCCAAAAATTTAAGGGAAACCCTTCATTCAATCTCATACTCCTTGCACGCTCCATGATTATCATGTTCATCCTTTCTGACATACCATTTTCTTGTGGTGTTCCTGGAACTATATTCTCTCTATGAATCCCATGGTATGAAAAATAATCATCAAACTCCTTGCTGAAATATTCACCTCCATTTTCTGATCTAAGACACTTCAACCTTTTTCATGTCTCATTCTCAACCAAAGATTTCCTTTTCTTAAAAGTGTCAAAAACATCATATTTTTGCCGAATGAAATAAACCCAAGTTTTTATAGTTTCATCATCAATAAAAGTAACATAATAATGAGAGACACCAAGAGATGATACCTTAGATGGTCCCCATACATATGTATGCACAAGATCTAACTTTTCACTCTTATTTTTTTTCCAACTCTAAGAAATTTGACTCTCTTCTTTTTATCATAAACACAGTGCTCACAGAAATCCTAATCAATTTGTTTAATATTTGGGAACAAATTTGTTTTGTGAATTATGTGTGTTAGAAACAATTTTTGTCTTGGGCACAAAAGTACCCAGGTCTACAGGTTGCACGAGAAGCGCCCAAGCGCAGCACAGAAGAATCTCATTTCGGGTTACAAATCAAGCGAGCAGGCGAAGTTATGTCGAAAGAAGCCGAGATCCATCAATAGAGAAGATCGACGGTCATTGGGTTTTCGGGGCTACCAAGTTGCCCGAGATTTAGTGCAAGAGATAGCACCCATATTTCAAGACAAATCTGGGTCGTCCGATCCAGTTGGGACAGGTGGCAGCCAGTCGACATTTCGGGGATCGGCGTTTCGGGAGACAAGGGACCTCCCATTCACTACAGCTAAAATTTTCGATCGGTGAAATGTCGAAGGCACCTTTGGAGCTGAGCCCATGGTCATAGCGCCCAGTCAAAAAGGAACAAGTCTGGGAAAAAGGCGCTACCGTGCACCACGTGATGAGACGGGTCCCAAAACGCCGATGTCATTTCAGCTGTCCGATCCAGGAACGCACGGTGAAAGATCTAATCACAGCAGCATGTCGACATTCAGGAGTTCTAAGGGTAAGGGATTTATATCTCAAAGCCTTGAACCCCAAAGCACCGAAAGCACCTTTAAGGATAAGCATAGGGTCACGGCCCATGGTCACTTGAGGGAGTAGAAAAGGTCGTACAAAGGGGGCCAAAAGTGTCGACTTGAGTTTCAGAAGGGGAGCACCGTGTTCTCCAGATGCCAGTTTGACTTGATCTCAATCTTGATACCTGCTTGGAACGAATGAAGAAGAGCAGGGGTGGTTGAAACCTTGCCTCACTCATTAATTGCAAGGTATGGAGGTCCCGGCAGGAATTCCGCCCGAGGTGGTCCTCTGTACTGGTTTTTTTCCACAGAAGCCATGCCGAGTCCTCGACTCCCCAGGGAAGTCTACGAACGCTAATTCAGCATTTAAGGGCTCAACTACCCCATGGTGCGAGCCATGCCGAATTAAGGTGGAGTATGACAGAGGAGTGCAGGCCACATTTGATTGAAGAGACTCCTCATCCCGAAAGTCTAGGAGGCCTCTGTTGGGAAAATGTTTAGGAGTATATATACTTAGTTTTGATATTTTTCAAAGGATCGATGGTAGAGAAAAGCTCCCGATTGTAAAGTTTTAGTAGACGTCTCTAGTTCTCTGGTTACGCATCTGTATGTAAGATTTCTTGTTTAATGACAGACAATTTTCTTACCCCATCTAGTTTTCATTTCATACTGAGGGAGTTCATGATTGACTGATTCACATGAATTATTGCAATTATGTTATGATAAAGGATTTATTGTCGCATTGTTGTATTCTCTGATTTTCTGCATTTGAACGTAAGAAGATCTTGCGTTCAGATGCTTTCTCCTAAAATTCTGTTAGAAACCTGATGTTTATGACAGACCTTTGCATTTCTCTCATACAAGTCTTCCTCCTATTCACCCTTACTAAAACTCACTATCTGAAGTTTGACTAAGACCTCACTTGCCCATGCATACCTGGCCTAGTTTTGGAGTTAGAACAATGTTGTTTTGAGTTAGCTTCCATTCGATCACCCCTTTTATAAAAAAATCATGACATAAACTGATGGGCATCGGGCTCTGCTCCTGCTGCAATCCAGGAGTGACTTCTAATGCCAACATTTATGGTGCCATTGCCAGGGACGAAGTTGAAAATTTTCCCCAAGATTGAACAACATTGAGCCTCTGATTCTGAAGGTGCATCAGGTATCAGAGCCTTTGAATATTGCTACTGTGCACCTGGTGACTCCATTGTGGCGAATCCATTGTGGTGAACCTGCCGTGAAAGCAGACCTTTTTTCTAAAGTTTCCCATTTCCTAAATTTCGGGAGTGTTCCTGCTGAGTTTTCCCCTCCTGGTCTAGGATCGAAGGGACAAATCCTTGTCACTCCCCTCTCCCCTAAAGTTGTACCTTGGCATAGACCCAGGACCATAGAAGATTTCCCCACTCCTAGCTTTACCACTCATCCTCTTGTTACTGTTGCCGCTTCTGCACAAAGAGAAGCATCTGCTGACTTAAGCCCGTTAGCCTTCTCCCTAAATCCCCTATTGTTTCCCATTCCACTTAGAGGCTCATTCCCAGTATCCCCTTTTCAAGCTCCTTCTCCTCCAAGTTCTCCTCCACCTAATATTACCATGGCAGGAGAAAATCCCCCCATGACCAGAATGGAGGTTATAATAGCTACTAGGTATGCTCCCCTTGCATTACCTCGGCCTCTCAATGCCGTTCTAGCAGATGGTTACCTCAAGCAGCTGCCTAAGTTTACAGGCGAGGGGGACATAACTGCAGAAGAACACCTAGAATCCTTTTACAGTTTTATAGATGATAATGTTATCATGCATGCAGACATATGGATGAGGATTTTTTTCCATGGTCTTCAAGGCGAGTCTAGAAAATGGTTTAAGGCCCTGCCTCCTGGATCTATTGATGGGATTGAGGCTTTGGATAATGCCTTTTTGAGATAGTGGGGAGATAAAAAAGACTTCATGTATTACATGACAGATTTTGGGTCTTTGAAGAGAAAAGAAGGAGAGTATGTCTCTGACTTCTCCAAGAAATTCAATAAAATGTACAATAAAATCCCTGCTGAGATTAAACCCTCAAAAGCCTCTGCAAAGATCACTTACGTTGGCGCCTTTGATCCCGATTTCTGCCTCCTGTTGAGGGAAAGAAGAGCCACTACTCTGGCCCACATGCAAGACGCAACCGTGGAGGTATAATCTAACATATTGGTTGTTGATCAACTCAGGAACACTGTTGATAGAAACATATCCAGGAAGAGGCCTGAAGCCTCCCCATCCAGTTCCTCTCCCCTGCCCCTTCAAATAGATGAGACAACTAGAGTGCTAAAATCAATTTCTGTCAGGATGGAAAGGTGGGAATTAGAAGGGAAGCCCATCTACAAAAATCCCTAAAATACAGATAGCAAAGGTTTCAGGAGGCCTGGTAACCATATGCCACAGAATTTTCCAAAGGAACAAAGAAGCAGAGATAGGGAGGATCAGAGGATTCAGACCCCTCTCCATAACAACCTAGTTGCTAATGAGGAAGGGGAGGAGGTGGATGGACTCGACCATGAGATCCACTGCATCAATGACACTTCCTCGTTCCCTCACTTGACTCAATCTACATATGAAGGATCCCTTATCAACACTCAAATAAACAAGTTGAGTAAAGGGGAAAAGGCCAACAACCCTCCTAATAGATACCATCTCAGGTCAAAAAAGAAAGAAGGGAATTTTGATAGCCAGGATCAGCCCCTCATAGCGGAAAGGCCTACCAAAGCTGCAACAACCACTACTAAAGAAAAGAAAACTCAGAATGCTTTGTCAATAGCCAAGGAACCTGTCTCTGAGGTAAGGGAAGCTCCTAAGTCTCTCTCCTCCTTTAGTTTTGAGCATGAGATTCAGAAGATTAGAATTCCTGTACCCCTATCTGAACTGGTTAAAAGTGAATATTTCAAAAGGTCCCTCTCCAAGATGCTACAATCTAAGCCCCCCCAGCCTTCCACGGACTCAATAAATCTCCAAGATGAAAAGCCAGCAGTTGTCCTAGGTCCCATGGTAGAAGATAGACATGATTCATCCCCTCCTTTCTACACATCCTTGAACATACATGATAAAGTGCTACATAACTGCCTCATGGATTCAGGGGCTTCCCATAACCTTATGCCCAAAATAGTAATGGAAGAACTGGGACTAGAAGTGACAAAGACTTACCACGATTTGTACTCTTTCAATTCAAGGAGAGTGTAGTGGCTGGGAGTCATCAAAGACCTAGTTGTTTCTTTGTTTCAGCTGCCCATGAAGAGTGTGGTCATGGATATTATGGTAGTTGATGTCCCCCCCAAGTTTGGCATGCTTTTGTCAAGATCTTGGATTAAAAAGCTTGGAGGAACATTACAGATGGATCTCACATATGCCACCATTCCAGTCTTCGGAGGGGAACAAAGGAGGTTATATAGGGAAGCTCAACTGGCCTACATTGTTAGTGACAAAGCAAACCCCACCAATCATCCCATATTTTCACTTGACATTGATTTGGGGTCTAGTTTATTGCAGCTCACTGATGCTCCTAAAGACCCTTTCCAAGTCAGAAAGAAGCCCAATCTTAATTATCCGATTCCCCCTCCAACCATCTCTGTTTGGAAGATGTTTTTCGACGAAGCTTCTTCTAGTGAAGGAGATAGCGCTGGAGTAGATTTCATGTCACCTTCTCAAGAGACCATATCCCTGTCATACAAGCTGGAATTTGAAACCACCAACAATATGGCAGAGTATGAAGCTCTTGTTCTGGGTATGAGGGATGCAAAATAAATGGGAATTAAAGAGATAGCAGTATTTGGAGATGTTGAGTTGATTATCCAGTAAGTCAGAAATGCTTATCATGCTTATAATCCTCAGTGCAGAAATTACAGAAATGAGGTATGGGACCTGATTGATAATTTCTTCTTGGATTTTAACATTTCTTTCATTCTGAGGGGGGAAAATACTTCAGCCGATTCTTTAGTTGTCTCAGCTGGTTTTCTCAAAGTTCCTCTGTCGCCTATGTTCAAATATGATGTTGAAATAAAATATAGGCCCTCTGTACCAGACAATGTCAAGCATTGGAAGGTATTCGAAGATGATCTAGAAATCAAAAAATTTCTCCAATCTGTTGATGAATTTTCTGCGTTGCACATTGATCAGGATCCTGACCTGGAAGGTGACCCTCACCCTGAGGTGTTTTTAAATCAAATTCCTAATCACCAGATTATTCATCTGCCTAGCAATCACATTCCGAGGGGAATAGTCCCTTTAGAAAGACTGTTCAACAAGAATGATGTGGTAGTAAAGGGTAGTGTTTCAAATGAAGATGTTGATACAGCCGAATGTAACACTGGCACACAGGAGGAGCCTAAGTTTGTTAAATTATCAAATAGCCTGACCAATGAACAGAGGGCGGAATATACTGAGTTATTAAAAGAATTCGCTGATGTGTTTGCATGGGCCTATGAAGACCTCAAGACTTATGACACATCTGCCATTGAGCACAAGATCCCACTGAACGAAGAGGCTAGGCCATTCAGGTAGAAGCTGAGACAGATAAATCCCATGTTGTTTCCCATCATGGAGAGAGAGGTGAAGAAATTGTTAGATGCCCAAATCATTGTCCCCTTGAGATATTCTAAATGGGTGGCCAATTTGGTCACGGTGAGGAAGAAAAGTGGAGAAATTAGGCTTTGTGTCGATTTCAGGAACCTAAACAGGAGCTCAAAGAAAGACAATTATTCCCTTCCCAACATGGAACACATATTGCAGAGGGTAACTGGTGCATCTAGGATATCCATGATCGATGGTTTTTCTGGTTATAATCAGATATCAGTCATGCCCGAGGACAGAGAAAAAATGACCTTCACCACTCCTTGTGGCACACTCATGTATGCCAAAATGCCTTTTGGATTGATGAATGTAGGAGAGACATTTCGTCGATCCATGGACATAGCCTTCATCGGGGATAAAGATTATTTTGTGGTAATCTATCTGGATGACATCACAGTCTTCTCCAGGTCAGATAAGGAGCACTGTTGTCACCTGAGGAAAGTTTTCTTGAAGTGTTGAAGGTTTGTCCTTTCCCTAAATCCCAAGAAATATTTGTTTGCTATGAAGGAGGGGAAGCTATTAGGCCATATGGTATTAGCAGAGGGAGTGAGGATTGATCCTAGAAGGGTAGAGGCAATTCAGACCCTGTCACTTCCCAGATCTAAGAAGGAAGTTCAGGCCTTTTTGGGGAAGATTAATTTTCTGAGGAGATTCGTCTCAAATTTTACTGAGCCGGTGAAACACATCACAGCCAGGCTTAGGAAGGGAAATGAATTGAAATGGACCGTTGAACCCATGGAATATTTTGTCCAAATAAAAAGGGCATTGACTGAGGCACCTGTGTTGATCAGTCTTGACTATTCCAAAGATTTTCTAATTTTCTCTTTTTCTTCTTTTGATACAGTAGTAGCGGTCTTGTTGCAAAAAAATGAGGAAGGGCGAGAGCAACCCATTGCCTTCTTCAGAAAGGCATTAAGAGATGCAGAGATCAAGTATGAAATCATGGAGAAACAGGCCTATGCCTTAGTGAAAGCTCTCAAAGCTTTCAGAGTCTATGTCTTTCACTCAAAGGTAACCGCATACGTTCCTTCAGCCTCTATGAAGGACATCCTTGTACAACCCAACATAGATGGGAGAAGAGGCAAATGGATTGCTAAGATCTTGGAGATTGACCTGGAGATAAAGCTCACCAAGTTGGTTAAGGGGCAAGGTTTAGCCAAGCTACTGGCTGAATCCAATTGTGAAGCCTTGGGGGTTAGTTTCATCAATACTTGCTCAGGAACTCAGCAAGCTAAGTTGCCCAGCCAAAGCTCTCAGGACATCTTATCACTGGCAGAATGCACCTGGTATCAAGACATTTTGTACTTCCTGCAGGATTTGAAGCCCCCGGATGGAATGGGTAAAAGTAAGGCAAGAGATTTAAAGATCAAGGCGGTCAGATATTGCCTCATTGAACAAGTCTTGTACTAGAGAGACCCTCTAGGGGTGCTGCTGAGGTGTTTGAACCCACCAGAAGCCCAGAAAGTTATGCTTGATTTCCATAGCGGCCTTTGTGGGGAGCATCATTTCTGGAAGACCACATCTCACAAAATCCTTAGGGTTGGGTATTACTAGCCCACTTTATTCGTTGATGTCTGTAGAGAAATCAGAGCTTGCATCAAATGCCAAAAGTTCTCAGGAAAGAAGCAACTTAGACCACTACCACTGAAGCCTGTAGTGGCTTCAACACCTTTTCAATAGTGGGGGCTAGACTTCATCGGGGAAATCCATCCTCCCTCAAGTGGCCAACACAGATGGATATTGACTACAACAGACTATTTCACCAAGTGGATAGAAGTTGCCTCCACCATAAGTGCATCACACAAAGTAATTATCAGCTTCCTAGAGGATATCATAGCCAGATTTGGTTGTCCCAGTAGGATCATCACTGATAATGCTGCTTCTTTCAAATCTGAGCCTCTCATTAAGCTCTGTGAGCAGCTCTAGATCTCATTAATTCACTCCACCCCCTATTATCCTCAAGGAAATGGACTAGCAGAATCTTCCAATAAAAGCCTAATCAAGCTCATTAAAAGATTATTGGAAGAAAATAAGAGGGCTTGGGATTCAAAGCTCAAATTTTCTCTATGGGTCAATCGAGTGACAACGAAGAAGTCCCTGGGCACCTCACCTTTTTAGCTGGTTTATGGAACAGAGGCGGTTTTTCCCACTCAGCTCGCCTTACCTATAGTGAAGTTCTTTCAAGATTATGAAGGAGAGCTGGATCATATGGTAAGAAGGATTCATCAGATGGTGGAAGTACAACAAATCAAGGAACAAGTGATGGATGCAGCTCATAGTCATCAGCAGAAGGTCAAACAAGCCTTTGACAAGAAGGTCAGGAAGAAGGAGTTTGAGATCGAGGATCTGGTGCTTAAGTGGAATGCATCCATACAGGATAAGGGCAAACAAAGCAAGTTTGATGCCCTATGGATCAGCCCCTTCAAAATATATGAGGTTTTCTCAAACAACACGTACAGGTTGCAAGATCTGGAGGGTGAAGAGGTTTTCAACAGCCCAGTAAATGGGCATTTTCTAAAGAAATTTTTTGTTTGAGCCTTAGACGACTCCTTTGTTTGTAAATATTGTCTTTTTGGTTCTTTGTTCATTTTCTTTTTTTTAATTTTCGGCTTAGTAAATGACTCCATAGCCCAATAGCAAGATACTGAAGCTGCAAATGAGTTCTTAGAGCATCACAGGGATGAATCTATCCCCCATGGAGCCTAATGTTAGCCAATTTTTGTCTTGGGCACAAAATTACCCAGGTCTACAGGTTGCATGAGAAGCACCCAAGCACAGCATGGAAGAATCTCATTTCAGGTTACAAATCAAGCGAGTAGGCGAAGTTATGTCGACAGCGGCCGAGATCCATCAATAGAGTAGATCGATGTTCATCGAGTTTTCGGGGCTACCAAGTTTCCCGAGATTTAGCGCAAGAGATAGCACCCATATTTGAAGACAAAGCTAGGTCATCTGATCCAGTTGGGATAGGTGGTAGCCAATTGACATTTTGGGGATCGGCGTTTCAGGAGACAAGGGACCTCCCATTCACTACAGCTGAAATTGTCGATCGACGAAATGTCAAAGGCAACTTTGGAGCTGATCCCACGGTCATAGAACTCAGTCACAAAGGAACAAGCCTGGGAAAAAGGCGCTATCGTGCACCATGTGATGAGATGGGTCCCAAAACGCTGACGTCATTTCAGTCGTCCAATCCAGGGACGCGCGGTGCAAGATCTAATCACATCGGCATGTCAACATTCGGGAGCTCTAAGGGTAAGGGATTCATATCTCAAAACTCCGAACCCCAGAAGCGTCGAAAGAATCTTTAAGGATAAGAGTAGGGTCACGGCCCGTGGTCACTTGAGGGAGTAGAAAAGGCCGTACAAAGGGGGCCAAAAGTGCCGAGTTGAGTTTCATAAGGGGATCACCATGTTCTCCAGATGCCAGTTCGACTTGATCTCAATCCTGATACCTGCTTGGAATGAATGAAGAAGAGCGGGGGTGGTTGAAACCTCGCCTCACTCATTAATTGCAAGGTATGGAGGTCCTAGCAGGAAGTCCGCCCGAGGTGGTCCTCTATACTGGCTTTTTCCCACAGAAGCCATGTCGAGTCCTCGACTCCCCAGGGAAGTCTGTGCATGCTAATTTAGCATTTAAGGGCTCAGCTACCCCCTAGTGCGAGCCATGCAGAATTAAGGTGGCGTATGACAGAGGAGTGCAGGCCAGATTTGATTGAAGAGACTCCTCATCCCGAAAGTCTAGGAGGCCTCTGTTGGGAAAATGTTTAGGAGTATATATACTTAGTTTTGATATTTTTCAAAGGATCAATGGTAGAGCAAAGCTCCCGATTGTAAATTTTTAGTAGACGTCTCTAGTTCTCTGGTTACGCATCTGTATGTAAGATTTTTTGTTTAATGACAGACAGTTTTCTTACCCCATCTAGTTTTCATCTCATACCGAGGGAGTTCATGATTGACTGATTCACATGAATTATTGAAATTATGTTATGATAAAGGATTTATTGTTGCATTGTTGTATTCTCTAGTTTTCTTCATTTGAATGTTAGAATATCTTGCGTTTAGATGTTTTCTCCTAAAAGTCTGTTAGAAACCTGATGTTTACAACAGACCTTTGCATTTCTCTCATACAAGTCTTCCTCCTATTCACCCTTACTACAACTCACTGTCTGAAGTTTGACTAAGACCTCACTTGCCCATGCATACCTGGCCTAGTTTTGGAGTTAGAACAATGTTTTTATGAGTTAGCTTCCATTTGATCACCCCTTTTATAAACAAATCATGACATAAACTGATGGGCGTCGGGCTCTACTCCTGCTGCAATCTAGGAGTGACTTCCAACGCCAACAATGTGCATCCCCTTCTCACTCATGTGTCCAAGCATATGATGCCACAGTACTGTATCCACTCCTATAGAAGCTAAAGAAAAAGAATAATCAATATTACCAGTACATAAATACAATGTACATATCTATTGAGGAAAATATATGAAATGATCTTACTCAAGCATTTTCAGATTCTTCTTGGCTAAAGAAAAATATACAGGAATGCCACCCCATGTTTATAGCCATCAAAAATAATATCCTAAATCAAAAGTATTGATTACAAGTGCTTAGGCTAGTCTTTTTACAAATAACATCTTGCTGGAAAATTCATTATTAATATGATTTTATGAATATAACATTTGCTGAAATAAATGTAGAGACAGAAGTAAAGACACCAAGATGATAATCAAGAAAGATGAGACATAAAGAAATCCTTTATTTCATTCCAATTCATCAAAGAGTCATTCTCTTTACAAAATTTCATGAAGAAGTTTTGGACCAAAGTCAAACATAGATGTCCCTGATGAAACATACAAAAGGACCTCTGACAGAAAATCAAAACTGAACTCTAAAAGCTTGATCAACTTGCCACAGATTGCTGCCCACTCGAGTCTACACAATAGCCTTTGTCATTCATGAAAACTAATTCACAAATAGACAAGTCTACACAGACTATCAAATATAGATCAACACCTCTGAAAAACAAGTGTCTGGATGATGTAATTCAGCCCTGAATATTGTTGTTTACAATAAGACCCTGCTATCATAAAAAAAAGTTTAGGCTTGTGATCAATTAAGGAATGAATTAAAACTGAACTATCTCAACACAAACTCAAAGAGAAAACCTTAGTATGCTTCTCCTTCTATTCCTCCCCTTGTTCATCCCTTTCCTTTTGCCTTTAATAAAATTAGAATTGGTTTAAGTAGTTGAACTACCTCATTAGTTAAGTAAACTAAAAACTCAAGCAACTTTTTAGTTAGGGGGGAAAAGTAATAATCATAAGAAGGGTTACAAATAAATAATAAATAGTAGGTGGGACCCCTTGTGACTCCCTTTAGTTCTTAACAATCATAACATAACTAGTTAATTAAACAAAACACCCCTCCTTGTGACCCCCATCATCACATTCATATTTGACAATTTATCTCATTGATATTGAAATTTATTTTCAAAAATATATTACTCATATATCCAAAGAAAACATGTTGTCCAAATTTTTTTTGAAGTCAACTATCATCAACACTAAATAAAATAAAACTCAAAAACCATATTTTCCACTCTGAGATGCAATCCTTCCTTGATTGTTGTTGTCACCCTTTGATTTCTCTGAATTTGCCTTTAGCTGGGATGAGCCTTTAGGCCTAATCTCGTTGATCACATGAGAACAATCATCCCTCAAATGCATCCAGGACGACACCGATTTATCAGAGCCATTAGAGGGTGAGGAAGGGGTAGTAGTGGATATTCCTTTGTCAAGGGCATGGTGGGCCTAGGTTTTCAATATTTTGCTAGCTTGGGAGAATTACACTGGTGAGTGGGTAGGGGTTGCTTGGACAATCTGATTGTTAGGCGGGGGAGCAAGTAAGGACAAATTGGTCCAGCCACGATGTTGGGAGACTACCGGGTGGACAATCTCTTGCCATCCATCATTTTTGAGAACCTCAGGTTGCAATGAGACATGAGGGGGAACGAGAATACCAGGGACTTGTGGAGCTTGGAAGGTAGGCCTTTCAGGCCTAGGTTGGACCACTCATTTCCAAATCCAATTGAAAAATCTAGCCTAAAATAATTGGCCTAACTCTTTCGAGTCAGCATCAAAGTGTATGGAGAATCTTGGCCTTCTTAGGCCTCTGCTCCAATTACCTCTCCCTCAATTACCTCTGTCATGGCTACGTCGACTGAAACATCTCATTCCTGCATGTATGATTGATTAGAAAATAGTTCCTTTACAACCATACATGACAACTCCTTAAAAATATGAAATAGACTTTGGCTCAACAACATATCAGACTCAGGCAATCCAATCCATACAAATTGTTTAACTGTTGTCAATGAGCAAGGGTTGAACAAAATGCCCTGGGATATGTGAGGGGTTTGTATTGAGAGAAACATGGTTACTGGTCAAAGACAACAAACAGTCAACTGTAATGAAAACCAAAGAAAATATCACTGTGATCCAACCAAGAAATGTGATTTCAAACTGCTTCATTACAAAATTCTTATTAACTATAATTAAACTTTAAGAACAGGGAGTGAAAAATGAAAGTGGGAAGGTGATGGGGTTGTAATTAGCGAAAAGAAAAATAATGGTAGGGAAAGAGAGCATATATTGTTCATAAAATTAATTAAGTAATCCATAAAACCATTCTATATCAAACGTAAAAAGAAATAACACCAACCAAATAATCATTGTGATCAAATGAAAAACTACTGTGTATAATTCAATCAATTTTGTGCATTAACTTGCTCACTGTTTGCAATCAGATCTTTAACACGATGTCACCAAAACAAGACAATATGCATCTCACAACAACCTGTAGAAGGGTTCTATTTCTTCTCATTGTCCATTTAATGTTTTAAAACAATTCCCAAATGAATACACAGTCACTTATTTCCACTCTGTTCATCGCCAACTCATCAACCACTGCCCACAAATTATTTCAATCATCAAATACAGACACAAAAATCATGCCCGATTTCGTCCTTTAATTCATTTAATAATTAAATTGTAACGAGATTATACTGTCATAGAACGTATGTCTATATCTTCTACGATGCATGATATTCAACAATGCACATAACGGACATCCAAATACAACCATCAATATTTTAATTGCAAAGATCTTGACTTTCCATTTAAACACACAAACAACAATCACCATTTCAACTCATAATATGCTTGGAATACAAAAACCATTCGACAAAACACGGAGAATTTTTGTGACTGTAAAGGTCCATGTACTCTGAATCTAAACATCCACAATGATGGGGTATCAATCAATACAATGAAGTAGCAACAGTAAGCCCGATTTCATCTCACAAATTGATCAAATTTGCAACAAAACCATATTGTTTAAAAACCCATGACCATCTCCGATGGCACAATTAATAATATCCATAGCATATACAGTGGATGGCCATGCCATAATTACCATGATTGCAATACTCCCATGGAAATTTAAAACCCACAGTCAGAACAATTATCAACTCAACCTAACATGTTGTAGGAAGGCCATACATACCCATGCATTACGCACAAAGCATTGTTGTGACTTAATAATATAAACTAATGTTCGGTTAACAATTCAATAATCGCAATGTGAAAGACAACAAATGTGAAATCTCATTTATCCAATCAACCAATTAACCATACTGAGCTTATGAATTTGACTGTTATAATAACTAATTGTTGGCCCTCGACCAAGTTTTGAGAGAACCTTGGTCGTGTTTGACCATTTTTGGGACTTCGACAGGCTGGTCGAAGACGAAATGCTAAGGCGAAGTGGAGATCATGGGATATCTCTCATTTTGTGGGCTTTTTGGGTTTTAGGGTTTATGTAACGGGTATGGGATGTCGTCCCATGTGTTTACCCATGTTTAGGCCTCTTTGTAAATGTATAAATAGGAAGCTAAGTGATGTAATAAGAGTACTAGTTATTGAGTGGCTTAGTGCATGAATAGTTGGCTTTGTGCAAGAATATGTAAAGGCTGCTAAGTGTGAATAACATTCATTGGCTTTGTGCATACGGTGTGTTGAGACTTGTAGGACTAAGTGAAAGTTACTGTAAGAGGTTTTTTCCCTTGACCTAGTTTTGAGGAAGGTGGATCTAGTGCGTTGTGCATAGATCACCTGTCCAGTGCGAAATTGTGCTATGTGGCTTTGTGCACAGGAGACGAATAATGTAGAAAGATTGGAGATCAATAAAGAAGAAGAAGAGTTGGTGGACGTAGCCCCACACGAGGGTGAACCACGTATATCCTGAGTCGATGTGATTTGTGTAATGTTGTTCATGTTATTTATGTATATATCTGCTTAGTGCATTGTTCTTAATGTATGATAGATAGATCTATGAATGATTAGTGCTTTATAATGTGAATGAATGTTAGATCTCATCTTATGCTATGGGATAAGAGGTTTTAAGGGTTAGATCTTGGTTATTTCTATGCTAATCTATAATAAGGGTTAATTTGCAATGTGAATAAGAATCATAACTTAATGCATATTGCCAACTAAGTGCTCTGTTAAGTATTGTGATCATAGATCTATGTCCCAACTAGGTTGTAGAAACCTGAGTCCTGCAACCCACCCTACCACTACCTCAGGTGAGACTTCATCTTCTTCGCAGGTGTTGTCGAAAGGGACGGTAGTTAGGGTTTCTTTGGTGCGTTGTTGAAGCATTGAACCCTGGGTTTGCCCCTGTGCCAACAAATGGTTCCGTTGTCGAGACCTGAAATGTGATTGTTGGGAACTGAAGAAAAGAGAACGCTCTATGTGTAGATCTGTTGTTGTAATGCGCAGTATTCTACTTGTCTTGCAAATCTCTATGCTAAGAAAGGAACCTAATATGAATAAAAGAGGTAAGATTTTAAATCTTTGTGCTCTGATAAAGGTAAGATAAGTGGAATTTTTTTCTTTGAAAGTATGAATCTAGGTATGTTTGACAGATTTTGTCCTAGTCTGAAAACTATGACACAACTAGAAGAAAGAAGATTTGATCTGAATAAATCTGATAGAGATAGTGAAAGATATGTTATTCCTATGCATAGAAAGAATTTTTGGACTAACAAGTGGATGCAGGACCCTAGATTTTTTTTTTGTAGATTGCAGGTCCACCACTGTGATCTCAGTGCACAGTACAGGAAAGGTTGGGGATCGTTTAAAATAAAGAGAGGATTGACACTATGTTATAACTGCAAAATATTGGGACATATTGCTAAGGAATGCCCTGGTATAGATCCTATTTGTCTTTGTTGTAAAGTTGTTGATCATGAGGTTTTGGATTGCCCTAGAATTAGTGCTAAAGTTGAAAAGATGAACATGAGACAAGAAAACCATCAAGAAATTAAGGATATGTTAAAGAACCAGAAATAATCAAAGACTATGTTATTATAGCTTAAAGAAACATTGAAGGATCACAAAGACATCAGTCTACTAGAGATATTAAAAGAGAAGGAGTGCATAGAAACAAGAATAGGAGACTTCGACATAGACTGTGTTTTGGATGAGGAAACATAGGTGAATATCATCCTAGAAATCACTTGGGAAATTTTGGGAAAGCCTGATATGGTACCTTCGTTGGGAAGCATAGGCTTGTTTAAAGGAAAGATGATAACCCTATGTGGAAGAGTTACTAATGTACCTATGATTTTTCATGGAACATCGACCAAAGAAGAATTTGAAGTCATTAAGTTTGTTGAGAACGACACTCCTTTTGCACTTTTGTTAGGAAAGATCTAGATTGAGAAAGATTAGGTCCGAAGGAAAGCAAAGGAGGAAGCTACAAAACATAAAAAGAAAGAATTAAGGGACTTCATGGCTAGGAAAATAGCGCGACTAATAGAAGAACAAGAGGACAAGTCAAAGCAACTGAGGGCCAGAGAATTAGTTGTCGAGGTTGAAAGAACACAAGAAGGCTTAAATAACGTGTCCAGAAAGGAAAGAAGTATATCCACCCCGGAAATAGTAAGAGAAGAAGTATTACTTTTAGACACCTTGAAAGACCCTCAATAGTGCAAAGTTACTACGCTAAGAGAAGATAAGAATAAGAATGGAAAGAGGAACCCAGAGACTCAGATCATAGGAAAAAAGGAAAGAAAGCTCAGTAAGAAGAAAGCAAAGTTAGAAAAATTACAGAAGGTTCCAGAGAGGACTTCGCAGAAGGAAGGCTTGCAGAACTTGAACCTTGTTGGAATAGAAGAACCGTGCCGAATGGAACTTTGCCTCAGCGAAGCTATATGACCATTGGAGGCATCCCGACCGTTAGAATGGCGCTTCAGAATGGTTAGAAATGCAGTTATTGCTGGAAATATTTTTGTTGGACCGTTGAGACTGTGCCATAATGGATGGAATCGTATTGATTGAGGCATTCCTACCCGTTGGAGGAATCTGTTACGACATTTCTTATTTAACCCGTCAGACGCTGCACCGTGACCACTTTTTGCAAACTGATATATCCGAGCTAACAAAGAAGTGATTGCATACCGCGCTATATTGTTTAGACCTCATCATTGATTCAATTACCTTAAGTATATGTTCACCTACCCGAGTTATTTTATTACAAGTGTGAATGTCGGACGAGCTTTGCGCACTAGAGAAATCTGTAGAAGAGATCTTGATCGAACTCATAGTTGAGAAAGTCATGTCTGCATGTATACAGGCATCGTCGATAGGTGGATTGCAAGCATCCCCATTGACTGCACGTCGGTCTACCTGAACTGTAACTGAGAAAAGAATCAAGCACCGTGACGATCTGGCGAATGCGAAGTAGATCTTGTCTGTCTTTCTTGACTACATCCCGCCTTTGGCTAGCATGGTTACTCGTGACAGCATCCCATGTGATTTCAAGTACACGCTAATCATTGCGTACCTCCCGAAGGGCATATGCACAGTCGGATCACAGTTGGGACTGATCCCAACTCTCAAGATTAGTGATTTCAACCTTGAAGACCGAAAGAACTATGTGATGCTCGCACTGCATAGGTACTTGAAGAAGACGATTGGGATGAAGCCCAAGATAGTCCCTTAGTTGTGCATCAAGGAGATTGTGAGATCGACGATATTAAATGTGATAAATATCCCCCACTACAGTAGACATCAGGAGGTTAACATGTGCATTAAACTCCTCCTATCATGCTATCATGGAGGGTATCTTTGGTTGGATAGGCGCATCACTATGGATCCAACGCTGATCCATCTGATCACTGGATTGAGCATGCAGGGACTGGACCCTCAACAATTCTACCCAGGAAGGTTGCAGATCACTCCTTGGCATAGCATATCAAGGAGGTGTATGGCGATGTGGAGAAGGGGAAGCAAGGCTACAAAGTAGCCTCCATCCAGGATGGCATAGTGCACCTAGCTTGTCAATTGATCATTGGTAAGCTCATCAAAAAGAACCAGCCAACACAAGTTACAAGGTTCATAGTCGACCTCAAAGGGAAGTGTGTCGAAGGAATGCAGGTGAACTGGGTGAGCTACCTCCTCAACAAGATGGAGAAGGACTGTCACAAAGTGAAAACCAAGGGTATGAATTCCACTTTTGTTACCTATGCTCATTGCCTTTTTTTGTTGCAAGATGCCGAAGGGAGAGACATTCCCAAAATTTGAGCCATTGGCCGCGAGGTTCACCACCTTGTGGTATATGAGCGATATGGTGAAGAAATGGAAATCAAATGTGGTGTTCCATGCTTACTACCTACAGTTGAAGTGTGCCATTGAAGCATTTCCGCGGATGACCCTGAACACTTTGCACACATATAGATTGCTAGCAAAGTTCCACGTAGACCGACACTTCATCTACATCACTACGCGCAGGGATGAAAGTAAGGAGGAGATGCAGTCCTACTATAAATTGACCGATGAAGACATGGAGGAGATAACCAAGGAATGGCCAGATGAATTCCTTATACTAGTCGAAGATGCAGAACTCTCTGACCCTGACATCATCGAAATTCCTTTGGTCACCTGGACTGAGTATGATGGAAAAAGAAGCACAAAGAAAAATAAGAAAAAGGAGGAAGTGTAGGACCTAGACAGTGAGGAGAAGGACAGTGCATTGGAGCAAACTGCGTGTGACTCACCTACAGGAAGAGGAGGCGACAAAGTAAACCAAGAGGAGGAAGCAGAAGAAGAAAAGAAAGAAAAAAGTGAAGCGACACCACCAAAGGATCCCTTTACAAAGGTCGAGACATCAAATAAAAGGAAGGTTTATCTGCAAAAACCCTCAGCGCAAAAGAAGACCCGAGTCAATAAGCCTCAGTCACAGAATGTGCTCATATTGGTTGATATCCAGCTCATCATCATAGCTATAGAAGATTCCTCAGAAGACATCTTGCAGATACATGGAGAAAAACAAGAGTCGATGTATGACAGAATAGAGAAGAAGCTCAAATAAATCCAACAAGCTATCCAGTCGAGCTGCACATTTCCTACTGCGCCATCTTCAACAGAGAGTGTAGAATTGGGGAATGAACCCACCCAATTACGCATATTAGCAGATGCAACAGAGACTCGACTTCATCGAGTCCAAGAAGAAAAGGAGCATGCCACAGAGGCCCTGAAGCATGAAAAGGAGGAGGCCTTAGAGAAACTTCGGGTTGTGCAACAAGATAAATATGACATTAGGGAAAAGTTTGAAGAGGAAAAAGAGAAAATCCAAAAAGAGAAAGACCAGTTGCTTGCAGATCAGATTGGGGTTAGAGAGGCAGTAACTAGAGCGCTTCGCTCTGTGCCGAGTTTGGCACAGGAGGAACCAAAGTCCACCGAGATGCAAGTGGGGAAGCTCGCTGAGGCCATTCAACAACTTCAAGAAAGAGTAGCAGAGTTAGAACTTCAAGCAGTGTTGAGCACTCCACAAGAAGTGCAGGATCATAGGGAAGAAACTACCAGGAGCACAGTAGAAATAATCAGCGCATTGGCCTCAAAATGTAAGAACCTAAGTACTCAAAGTGCGCAAACCTATGAGTGCCTTGTAAAAGACCCGGAGCTGAGGACATTGGAGGCATCACTCTAGGAGGCGAAGCAACAGGCCTGGACTGTGCAAGCGCAGATGAAGTTGCTTACTGCAGTGGAGAAGATGAAGAGGTCGTAGGAGAAGCACGTAGTTCAGCAACAGGTCATTGCCATCTGGAGCATAGTTATGGAGGTGACATAGAGACTCCATTCAGTGTAGGACGAAGCACCTGTTGGCCCTCGACCAAGTTTTGAGAGAACCTTGGTCGTGTTTGACCATTTTTGGGACTTCGATAGGCTGGTTTAAGACGGAATGCCCAGGCGAAGCGGAGATCGTGGGATCTCGCCCATTTTGCACGATTTTTAGGTTTTAGGGTTTATGTAATGGGTATGGGATGTTGGTCCATGGGTTTACCCATGTTTAGGCCTCTTTGTAAATGTATAAATAGGAATCTAAGCGATGCAATAAGAGTACTAGTTATTGAGTGGCTTAGTGCATGATTGGTTGGCTTCGTGCAATAATATGTAAAGGCTGCTAAGTGCGAAGAACAGTCATTGTCTTTGTGCATATGGTATGTTGAGACTTGCAGGGATAAGTGCAAGTGATTGTAAGAGGCTTTGTGCCTTGTCCTAGTTTTGAGGAAGGTGGATCTAGTGCGTTGTGCGCAGATCACTTGTCCAGTGCGAAGTTTCCCTCTGTGTCTTTATGCACAGGAGCCAAAGAATGTAGAAATATTGGAGACCAATAAAGAAGAAGAAGAGCTGGTGGACGTAGCCCCACACTGGGGTGAACCACATATATCCCATGTCGATGTTCTTTGTGTAATGTTGTTCATGTTATTTATGCATATATTTTCTTAGTGCACTATTCTTAATGTATGATAGATAGATCTATGAATGCTTAGTTCTTTATAATGTGAATGAATGTTATATATGATATTATGCTATGGGATAAGAAGTTTTAAGGGTTATATCTTGGTTGTTTCTGTGCTAATCTATAATAAGGGTTAATCTGCGATGTGAATAAGAATCATAACTAAATGCATATTGTTGGCTAAGTGCTCTGTTAAGTATTGTGATCACAGATCTGTGTTCTATCTAGGTTGTAGAAACCTGAGTCTTGCAACCCCCCCTGCCTTTACCTTGGGTGAGACTTCATCTACTTCGCAGGTGTTGCCGAAAGAGCTGGTAGTTAGGGTTTTGTTGGTACGTTGTTGAAGCATTGAACCCTGGGTCTGCCCCTGTGCCAATGCCAACTCTAGTGACTAAAAACCAATAACCAAAACCATTGTCAATATAATCAATAGAGACAAGCCAACGATAGAACACTGTTGATGATGCACCACCAACTCATAACAATCAACAACATACCCAACCGGACATAATGGTTCCCTCTATCAAACTGGGATTGAGAAGTCAAGGATTTTCTCTGTGGACCAACACAGGGAGACTAGAGTCGACCCCCCAACATCGGGTGAGTACCTCTGAGACCAACGGTGCACACACAGGGTATACCACTAATAAATTCACAGACAGGGTAACAATTCTCATGATAAGAGAGACTATGAACAGAGGAGCAAGGTTTCATTTTGGTCCTGTAACAATACTTAGAACACGCAGGGTATAATCCTCGTGGTTTTCCCAATCAACTGAAGAATGCTGACATAAAACAGAGCCGAGAAATAGAAATAAAACTTAAGCAAGCCCTTTGGCATAACGACTATCATAACCCCCTACGCAAACACCAGTAACATGAATGAACCCATACCCAAGTGAATGATATGCAGTGAGACAAAGTGTTTCAAACCCAGCAAACCCCATAACAACAAATGAATGGGTATGGTGATAAGAAAGCATGGAGATAGCTAGCCAATCTGGACCGAATGAAAACCCTTAAACCAAGACCAATAAGGATGACAGAGAGCCTTCATGGCTTCTAAACTCAGAATGATCAAAGAAACTGTAACTTCAAACATTATTGCAATGGAACCACACCAACCATTCATTCCAGAAAAATATCACAAATTTACATAGTTGCCAAACTTAAGGAAAGCATAGACCCATACATCACTGAGCCAATATCTATTTCATAAATAGAGTGGGTTCATGGATGGTGAAAATACATACTTGTAACCACGAAAACCTTAAAAACATGAGCTTGGTTGTATAGTTCTACAACTGCTTGAAAATCAGAGCATAACCACAACAAACAAAATTAAACAATAGCTAGGGTGATGGCCAGTGGAAGGGGTATGGAGTGACGTGAAATAAATTCATGTCACCTCCATCCTCCAGTCATTCAATTCCTTAGTACATGCCAGCCCACTAATCCATTAATTCATTCAATTAAACCATGCATCGAAACCAACATCCACCAATTGCCAAAAGCACCACCCTATGCCACATTAACCACTACCAACCACACTATAGCACGTGTCACATGCTTTTCCATATAAGCCAATAACCACTAACCCTGTTAGCTAGGACTAACAACATTCCATTTAAACTTCAAAATGCATAGTGAAACATCGTATAGCATAGTAGCATAGTTTAATTTCTTGCTTAGATTTTTCCATGTTTCCTTTTCCTTTTTCTTTTCCATGACTAACACATGTTTTGTGAAGGTGTAACAAATAATAAATCATGGCACAATAGCATAACAGTTCACATAAGCCCTGGTGAGATGGAAATGAGAATTTTAAGTAAGGACACTCACACATAACATAAATTTTCCATCACCCATTTGTTGCGAATAGAACCAATATTTGAACGTCAATCATGCTCAAACCTGTAAGCAATGTCGAACAACCTCATAACATCAAATAAGAACTAGATCAGATCCTCCAATCCACAAGGGGGTACCACCTACTAGTATTATAGATATATCGTTAACTTATAATAATAGGCTTTAGCAATACTTTGCGGGCTAAAAAAAACTTGTTGCGATTTTAATCGTCAACAAACTGACGAATCCACAGGAAAATTTGTTTTCAAGAGATTAGAACTCAGGACTCATGGTTTCGCAGGCTGGAACAACATGAAAAGAAGATTATGCAACAAGGGGTAGTGAGCAGATTTAATGAAAAAATGATCAGGAATTCAAGAATAACTCATGAAAAGTGTTAAGTATGAGGGGTTTTACCACTGTGTGCATAATCGTTCAACTGCGATCAACTCTTAAATTCAAGGAGAAAATATATGGACTTGCTCTCTTAAATTCTCAAATGGATGAAGAAAAGGAAGGCAAAAGTAGAAATAACCCAAAAAATAATAATTCTAGACAATAGTGGAAGAAGATAACAAATTCAAGGGTTCTTTCAGGGGAAACAGTGTAATAGTTGTGTAAGATGATAGAAATAAGATTGCAAAAAGTAAAACAACAAAAATAAAATGACTGAATGTAAAAGTAGTAGGAAATGTTTTAAAACAGAAAGTAGAAGTCAAACTACTGTGAAAGCAGAAAAGAAAATAGTGAAAAATTGGAAGCAAAGCTAAGTTACTAGTATACAGAAAATCCAAACTGCGTTAGCATTTTTCATGTTGGTCCCACATAATGTTTCAAGTGAGAACAATTAGTACTGTAGGAAAACAATTGCTCGAGTAAATACTTTAGAATGCAAGAGATAGTATCCAAGACAAAAGCAATTTTGAACGGACGCAAAAATAACACATGGAACTCTGAGGTAATAATAAGCCCTTTAACGTGTACAATAAGATCATCAAGATATATATGGATACTGATCAATTCATCCAGATTTGGCTGTATAGGTATTTTAAGAGCGGTACTTGCATCAGGTAAGCTAGAAAGTAGGCATTTATAAGTCATGGTACCCCAATTAGTGATAAGAGTGGTTTTGTGAGCATCTTCCCCTTTTCCCTTGATTTTACTGTAACCCAAAAAATTGTCAAGTAAGGGCCTCATTTGTGACCTTACAAACTGCTGCAAAATCATTTCTATATTAAGAGAAGGAAAAAGATTTCTTAGAATATCCTGACTATAGGTGAGAAAATTAATGCAAGTTCTAATATGATCAGTGGTCTTCGAAACAGGTACCCTATTGGAAACCCATTCAGGGTAGACTGGAAAAATGATCGCAATCCTTAAGAAATTTTCCAACTCCCTTTGACAAGTTGCTTTAAATGTAGAGTTAATAGGTATTAGTTTATGCCTAACTAGTTTCATGCCTTCCTTGATGGGGATAGCATGTTGTATAAGACCAGGATCAAAACCACGAAGATCCTCATAAGACTAAGCAAAAAAATCTTGAAATCTACCAAGTAGCTTGGCCAACTTCAGTTCTTCTTTATCAGAACATTGGACACTTATTTTAACATTCCTTGAAGATTTGAGTTCCCCAATGTTCAAGGATATGGTTTCACCCACCTTCCTTCTTGACTCTTATTCTTTCTGTTTCTCTTTATTACTTGCATCACTCGAAGAAAATGAACTCTCTAGAGAAGTCAGGCCCTTAGAAATCTTGTTGTCTTCTATGGATATAGTTTCCTTGGGCTTAAGAGGTTCATCTTGAATGAAGGTACAAATTTTCTCATCGTTATGGAGGGCTTGACAAGATTCTAACTTGTCAGGGATATGTGGATGATATAGAGATTGAAAAGTACAATCAAGCCTATGTGGAAAAAGTTGTCGATTAGGAGAGGTTTCAAAAGAAGCTAATCGATCAACCATTGAATTCAAATCCCTCTTAACATGAGTGATATTGAAAGATAATAGGTTCGAGATAAGTGCCCAAACAATTTGGGTGTATCATTTTATCAACTTGTTGCTAGGAGAGTAAATTTTACATACAAGATTCACAACAAGATTGGAATCCCCAAAAACTAAAAGGTGACCACAACCAAGATTATAGGCATTCTCAATGCCCAATAATAAAGCTTTGAATTCTATGACATTGTTTGTGCTAGAAAACTCCAACCTATAAGAAAAGTTATGGATTTTTCCTACTGTAAAAATCAAGATAATTCTATCTCTATTACTTTCATTAGAGCATGAACCATAAAAGTGCATGTGCCACATACCATCATCTAAATCAATTTGTTCCAAAGGAATGTTATCCTCTTGAACAAATATGGAATATACCCCTAGGTCCTCTTCGATATAGTTTACGTTAGGCCATGGGACACTCTCTATGTAAGGTGAAATCCTTCCCTCTCTAAAGACTATAATGTTTTTACCATTCCGAGGAACAGATAAATGTGTTATGTCGAGTGAGAGGTATCCACTCGTTAAATCTTTCCAATATCTTCCCAAGATGATTGAGTAATTACTTACTGGCATGTCAATTACCTGAATGTTGAGGGTTGTCCTTATTTCAAGATGAGCACACAAAACTAAGGTCACATATTTAATCTAACCTATGGTCGTTTGTTGTAGACTAGTATAGGATAGCATGCTTCTGGCATTTTCATTTGTACAAGACAAGCCTAACTCTTCCATAATATTCTTCAACATCACACTTGGGCCCAAACCGCTATCAATGAGGCAACAATGGGAAACCTTATCCATAATTTTTACAGAAATATAAAACAGGGGGATTTTTTACAGGGTATATAAAGTTATGTACACCTACTTTATTTACAAACGAATCATGTTCATTCACCTCTTCATAGAGACTGGCTACAACGGAATTTTTTCCTTCCATGAATTGTTTCAGATGCATCTGTTGTTCAGGGACGACAACCATGTCCAGAAGGGTGGCATCTGCTTTTATGTTGGACAACGTATTCAAGATATTGTACTTGGAAGAGGGGAGAGGGGGGGGTTTTCCTTGACTGTCAAGAACCTTAGGAACATGAATAGTAGCAGCGGCTGAGGATGAGCTTGGGCTAGAAGAATTGCGGGGAGGATCAAATTTTCCCTTGGGAGCATAGGCTTTGTTCCTAGTGTTGATGATCATGACATATTCTGGCTCTATGAAATCTAGGACAACGATAGTAGTTTTTGGTATTTTACCAAAGATATTATCTCTGGCACTCTTCCTTAATTCACATGTTGCTTCCTCATGGTGTTCCTCACAGAAGTTACACCAACTTCGAGGCAAGATAGCTTTAGGCTGAAAATTACTTTCAATTGGATCTCTGAAGAGAGTTGCAGAAGAGGATGAAACTCCAAGGGTGAGAGGTGAGACAGTTCCCTTTCACTCGAACACTATCATATGATTATTCATGTCTTGTACTAGTTGTAAGAGGGTGGACATGTCTATCTGTTTAATCGATTCTCCCTGAGGAAGACCTGTTCTTTCAAGCTATTCTTCATACTCTAAACAAGTATGCAGAGTGGAACTGAGAGTATCAATGGATTTTTGCTCAAGCCTATGATGGTAAGGGGAAGATAATGCATTTTAGTAATGCATGAAAGTAGATTGGTTCTAAGGTTAAATGAGTTTAGGGATCTGATTGTATAACTTAGTGAAATGCAAGTTGAAGGACTTGATGGTCTCATCATCCTTATAGGCGATGTTTTTGTATTCCTATAACTTCTCAGCTGGGATTTTAGATTTCCCATAAGTGGATCTGAACCAATATATTAACTCCTCCCAGGTAGTCGGAATCTTAGGAGGAAGGTCAAAGAAATTGACCGCAACCTTTCCCTCCAAGGAATTGACAAATAAGATCATGCAAGTATCATTGTCATTGGCTCTTATGTTGTGACAAGCATTAGAAAATTACACCATTTGTTCGTTTGTAGTGACAATGTTATTTCCCAAAAACCTAGGAAGATGTTCTTTGAATTTAGGAACTAGACGAGTACCAGGTGCTAGGTTAAGAGGAGAGGACACATGCCACAATGTGGTTGTGGTGTCTTCTTGAAACTAAAAAATCATGTACTTTTTAATGACTTTGGTGGGGTTTGTGGTAGATTGGATAGGGATATGGTGGCTATATAAGCTAGAAATCACTAATGAAGATGAATACTGAGAGGAGGAAATACTTCCAGTGCAACCATAGCCACCACTAGAAGCCATATTGTGGATGATAGGTGAAGGATAAAAAGATGAAATTGAATAATCAGACAAAGTTCTCCTTAGAGCACTTTGTTGGGTAGATAACACAACGTTCCTTCTTCCTATTTCAGCAATAGGATTAATTTCAGGTGATAAACCTCTTCTTCTTCTAGATACATGAGAATCTAAGGACATGAAAGAAAGGCCAAAACTGAAGGGACAAGAAGGTTACTGTTGATTTCTAGGCTGCCTACATCTAGCTTCCCAACATTCTTGGGCACTAATATCTCACTCAATTGCTTCCCATGAATGATTAAGCTCAACATGAGTATTGCTAGTGTCTAAAATGGTGCTAAACAGATTCAAAGCAATGTTGGTCTAATATTAAAGATCAGGCTCAATATTGGGCTTCCTTGCAACAAGTACATTAATTAAGTAGTAAAACAATCAAAGAATCAATATAAGAAAAAATTGTATTCGATGATAATTGAGTATAAAAATTAACCAGAGAAATATTGAAGATCTCCCCAGTATGGTCGCCAAATAAATGTTGACGAAAAGATATGAAATGATCTTACTCAAGCATTTTCAGATTCTTCTTGGCTAAATAAAAATAGACGGGAATGTCACCCTATGTTTATAGCTATCAAAAATAATATCCTAACTCACAAGTATTGATTGCAAGTGCTTAGGCTAGTCTTTTTACAAATAAAAGCTTGCTGGAAAATTCATTATTAATATGATTTTTTGAATATAACAGTTGCTGAAATAAATGTAGAGACATAAGTAAAGACACCAAGATGATAATCAAGACAGATGAGACATAAATAAGTCATTTATTTTGTTCCAATTCATCAAAGAGTCATTCTCTTTAAAAAGTTTCATGAAGAAGTTTTGGACCAAAGTCAAACTTAGACGTCCCCAATGAAACATACAAAAGGACCTCTGATAGAAAATCAAAACTAAACTCTAAAAGTTGGATCATCTTGCCACAGATTGCTTCCCACTCGAATCTTCACAATAGCCTTTGCCAGTCATGAAAACTAATTCACAAACAAACAAGTCTACACAGACTATCAAAGATATATCAACACCTCTGAAAAACAAGTGTCTGAATGATGTAATTCTGCCTTGAATATTGTTTTCTACAATAAGACCCTGCTATCATAAAAAAGAATTAGGCTTGTGATCAGTTAAGGAATGAATGAAAAATGAACTATCTCAACACAAAATCAAAGAGAAAACCTTAGTATGCTTCTCCTTCTATGCCTCCCCTTGTTCCTCCCTTTCCTTTTGCCTTTAAGCAAATTAGAATTGGTTGAAGTAGTTGAACTACCTCATTAGTTAAGTTAACTAAAAACTCAACCAACTTTTTAGTTAGGGGGGAAAAGTAATAATCATAAGAAGGGTTACAAATAAATAATCACTAGTAGGTGGGACCCCTTGTGACTCCCTTTAGTTCTTAACAATCCTAAAATAACTAGTTAATTAAAAAAAACACCCATCCTTGTGACCCCCATCATCACATTCATATTTGACAATTTATCTCATTGATATTGGAAATTATTTTCAAAAATATATTACTCATATATCCAAAGAAAACATGTTGTCCAAAAAAATTCTGAAGTTAACCGTCAACAACAATAAATAAAATAAAACTCAAAAACCATATTTGCCACTCTAATATGAAATCCTTCCTTTATTGTTGCTATCACCGTTTGATTTCTATGAATTTTCCTTTGGTTGCGTTGAGCCTTTAGGCCTAATCTCGATGATCACATCAGAACAATCGTCCCTCAAATGCATCCAGGATGACACGGATTTATCAAATCCATTGGAGGGTGAGGAAGGGGCAACAATGGATTTTCCTTTGTCAGGGGCATGGTGGGTCTCAGTTTTCAATCTTTTTCTAGCATGGGAGGATTGCACTGGTGAGTGGGTAGGGGCTACTTGGACAATTTGATTGTTAGGTGGGGGAGCAGGTAAGGAAAAATTGGGCCAGCCACGATGTTGGGAGAATGTCAGGTGGACAATCTCTTGCCATCTGTCATTTTTAGGAACCTCGGGTTGCAATGAGACATGAGGGGGCATGGGAATACCAGGGGCTTGTGGAGCTTGGAAGGGAGGCCTTTCAGGCCTAGGTTGGACCACTCCTTGCCCAATCCAATTGAGAAATCTAGCCTAAAATAACTGGCCTAACTCTTGCGATTCAACATCAAAGCGTATAAAGAATCTTGGCCTTCTTGGGCCTCTGTTACAATTACCTCTCCCTCGATTGCCTCTGCCATGGATACCTCGGCTAAAAAAGTTCAGTCCTACATGTATGATTGATTAGAAAATAGTTCCTTTACAACCATACATGAAAACTCCTTAAAAATATGAAATAGACTTTGGCTTAGCAACATATTAGACTCAGGCAATCCAATCCATACAAATTGTTTAACTGTTTTCAATGAGAAGGGGGTGAACAAAAGGTCATGGGATATGCGAGGGGTTTGTATTGAGCGAAACATGATAAAATGAGGGGGGAAAGAAACATGGTTACTGCTCAAAGACAACAAACAATCAATTGTAATGCAAACCAAATAAAATATCATTGTGATCCAACCAAGAAGTGAGATTTCAAACTGCTTCAATACATAATTCTTCTTAACTGTAATTAAATTTTAAGAACAGGGAGTGAAAAATGAAAGTGGGAAGGTGATGGGGTTGTAATTAGTGAAAAGTGAAATAATGGTAGGGAAAGAGAGAAGATATTGTTCATAAAATTAATTAAGTAATCCATAAAACCATTCTATATCAAACGTAAAAATAAATAACACCAACCAAATAATCATTGTGATCAAATGAAAAACTATTGTGTATAATTCAATTAATTTTGTGCATTAACTTGCTCACTATTTGTAATCACATCTTTAACACGGTGTCACCAAGACAAGACAATATGCATCTCACAACAACCTGTAGAAGGGTTATGTTTCTTCTCATTGTCTATTTAATGTTTTAAAACAATTCCCAAATGAATACACAATCTCTTATTTCCACTATGTTCAGCATGAACTCATCAACCACTGCCCACGAATTATTTCAATAATCAAATACAGACACAAAAATCATGCCAGATTTCGTCTTTTGATTCGTTTAATAATTAAATTGTATTGAGATTATACTGTCACGGAACCTATGTCTATCTCTGCTATGATGCATGATATTCATCAACGCGCATAACAGACAACCAAATACAACCATCAATATTTTAATTGCATAGATCTCGACTTGCCATTTAAACACACAGAAAACAATCACCATTTCAACTCATACTATTCTTGGAATACACATACCATTCGACAAAACACATAGTATATTTGTGACTATATAGGTCCAACTACTCTGAATCTAAACATCCACAATGTTGGGTTATCAATCAATACAATGAGGCAACAATAGTAAGCCTGATTTCATCTAAGAAATTGATCAAATTTGTAGCAAAACCATATTGTTTAAAAACCCGTGACCATCTCTAATGGCGCAATTAATAATATCCATAGCATATACATTGGATGGCCATGCCATAATTACCATGATTGCAATACTCCCATGGAAATTTAAAACCCACAGTCACAACAATCATCAAATCAACCTAACATGTTGTAGGAAGGCAACACATACCCACGCATTATGCATGAAGCATTACCGTGACTTAATCAATTAAAACTAATGTTGGGTTAACAATTCAATAATCACAATGTAAAAGACAACGACTGTGCAATATCATTTCTCCAATCAACCAATTAACCATACTGAACTTATCAATTTGACTTTTATAATAACCAATTGTAGTGACTAAAAACCAATAACCAAAACCACTGTCAATATAATCAATAGAGACGAGCCAACAATAGAACACTGTTGACAATGCACCACCAACTCATAACAATCAACAACATACCCGATTGGACATAATGGTTCACTCTATCAAATCAGGCTTGAGAAGTCAAGGGTTTTCTCTGTGGACCAACACAAGGAGACTAGAGTCAACCCCCCAACATTGGGTGAGAACCTCCGAGACCAATGGTGCACACACGGGATATACCACCAATAACTTCATAGACAAGGTGACAATTCCCATGATAAGAGAGACTATGAACAGAGGAGCAAGGTTTCATTTTGGTCTTGTAACAATACTTAGAACATGTAGGGTATAACCCTCGTGGGTTTCCCAATCAACTAAAGAGTGCTGAGATAAAAAAAAGATGAGAAATAGAAATCAACCTTAGGCAAGCCCTTTGGCATAAAAAATATCATAACCCTCTGTGAAAACACTAGTAACATGAACGAACCCTTACCCAGGTGAACGATATGCAGTGACACAAAGTGTTTCAAACCCAACAAACCCCATAACAACAAATGACTGGGTATGGTGATAAGAAAGCATGGAGACAGCCAGCCAATCTGTACCAAATGAAAACCCTTCAACCAAGACCAATAAGGACGAGAGATATCCTTCATGGCGTCTAAACTCAGAATGATCAAAGAAACTGTAACTTCAATCATTATTGCAATGGAACCACACCAACCATTCATTCCAAAACATATCACAAATTTACACAGTTGCCAAACTTAAGGAAATCACAGACCCATACATCATTGAGCCAATATCTATTTCATAACTAGAGCAGGCTCATGGATGGAGAAAAAACATACCTGTAACCACAAAAACCTTAAAAAAGTGAACTTGTCCGAACAGTTCTTCCTTTTCTTGAAAATCGGAGCTTAACCACAACAAACACAATTGAATAATAGCTAGGGCGATGACTAGTGGAAGGGGTATGGAGTGACATGCATTAAATACACGTTGCCTCCATCCTCCAGTCATTCAATTCCTTAGTACACACCATCCCACTAATCCATTAAGTCATTCAATTAAACCATGCATCGAAACCAACATCCACCAATTACCAAAAGTGCCACCCTATGTCACATTAACCACTACCAACCACACTATAGCATGCATCACATGCTTTTCCATATAAGCCAATAAATTAAATATCCAATAACCCTATGAGATATGACTAACAACATTCCATTTAAACTTCAAAATTCATAGTGCAGCATCATATAGGATAGTAGCATAGTTTAATTTCTTCCATAGATTTTTCCATATTTCCTTTTCCTTTTCCATGACTAACACATGTTTTGTGTAGGTGTAACAAATAATAAATCATGGTGCAATAGTATAACATTTCAGATAAGCTGTGGTGATATGGAAATGAGAATTTAAAGTAATGACACTCACACATAACATAAATTTTCCATCACCCATTTGTTGCGAATAGAACCAATATTTGAATGTCAATCATGCTCAAACCTGTAAGCAGTCTCGAATAGCCTCATAACATCAACTAAGAACTAGATCCAATCCTCCAATCCACAAGGCGGTCCCACCTACTAGTATTATAGATATATCATTAACTTATTGTAATAGGCTTTAGCAATACTTTGCGAGCTAAAAAAAACTTGTTGCGATTTTAATCGTCAACAAACTGGCGACTCCACAGGGAAATTTGTTTTCAATAGATTAGAGCTCAAGGCTCATGGTTTTTCAAGCTGGAACAACATGCCAAGAAAATATAACTATGAATATTATGCAACAAGGGGAAGTGAGTGTTGTCCCTTGACCAATTTTTGGAGAACTTGGGTCGTGATTGACGGATTTTGGACTTCGACAGGCTAGTCGAAGGTCGAGCGCAAGGTGAAGCAGAGATCATGGGATCTCGTCACCTTTTGTGGACCTTTTTGGGTTAGGGTTTATGTAATGGGTATGGGATGTTGGCCCATGTTTAGGCCTTTTTTAAATTTATAAGTAGATATCTAGGCGATGTAAGAGTAGGGAGACCTAGTAGGATGGCTTGGTGCTATGCTAAGTGCAAATGATTGTAAGAGGCTTTGTGCATACTATGTGTTGAGACTTGCAAAGCTAAGTGCAAGTAATTTGTAGTGCTTTGTGCACCGAATGTGTAAGGCTATGTTCCTAGATCTACTCGGGGAAGGAGGATCTGGCGAAGTGCGTGCAGATCGCATGTCCTATGCAAAGGGGTTTTGTGGCTCTGTGCATGTAAGAAGATTGACAAAACATAATAAAGAAGAATAAGAATTGGTGGACATAGCCCCAAGATGGGGGTGAACCACATATATCCTGTGTTGTGATTGATTTGTGCATCATGGTTGTTATGTTGTTATGTTGTAATTGATTTGTGCATAAGAAGATCTTATCTGCTTATATATGCTAAGCGCTTGAATGTGTTAGATCTCATTGAATACTGCACTGCTATGTAATTAGGGTTTACAGCTGTAATGTGAATAAGAGTTAGAAACTAATGAACATTAACTGCTAAGTGCTATGTTAAGTGTGGTAATCGTAGATCTGTGTCCCAGCTAGGTTGCAAACACTTGAGTCATGCAACCCCCCTACCTCTACCTCGAGCGAGACTTCATCTACTTCGCAAGTGTTGCCGAAAGGGATGATATTTAAGGTTTTGTTGGTGCATTGTTGAAACATTGAACCCTGGTTCTGCCCCTGTGCCAACAAATGGTTTCATTGTCGAGACGCGAAACTATGATTCCTAGGAACTAAAGAAAAGAAAAAAAAAAAAATTGTGCATAGATTTGTCGCCCTAGTGCGCAGTATCCCACTTGACTTGCGAAGCTCTATTCTAAGAAAGGAATCATATATGAAGAAAAGAGATAAGATCTTAAATCTGTGTGCTCTGATAAAGGTAAGATAAGTGAAAAATTTTGTTTCTAAAGAATGGATCTAGGTATGTTTGATAGATTTGGTCCTAGTCTGAGAACTAGGGCATAGTTAGAAGAAAGAAGAAGATATGAAATGAATAGATCTTATAGCAATAGTGAAAGATATATTATTCCTATGCATAGAAAGAATGTTTGGACTAACAAATGGATGTCGGATCCTATGAATAATTTTTTGCAGGTTTAACACTGTGATACCAGTGTGCAATACATGAAAGGTTGGGGATCATTTAAGAGAAAGAGAGGATTAACCCTTTGTTACAATTGTAAAAGACCGAGACATATTGCTAAGGAATGCCCTGGTAGAAACCCTATTTGTATTTGTTGTAAATCCATGGACCATGAAGTTTTGGATTTCCCTAGAATGATTGCTAAGGCTGAAAAGATGAATATGAGACAAGAAAACCATGATAAAATCCAAGAGACTAAAGATATGATAGAACCCCAGAAAGAATCAGAGACTATACTATTACAGATGAAAGAAACCCTAAATGATCACAGAGACATCAACTTATCAGAGATCTTAAAAGAAAAAGAGTGCATAGAAACAAGAATAGGAGACTTCGACATAGACTGTGTATTGGAGACAGAAACACAAGTGAATATCATGACAAAAAGAACTTGGGAAACTTTGGGAAAGCCGGCTATGATTCCTTCACTGGGAGGAATAGGATTGTTTAAAGGAAAACTGATAACCCTATGTGGAAGACTTGCCAATGTACCTATGGTTTCTCATGGAGCATTGACGGAAGAAGGATTCAAGGTTATTAAGTTTGTTGAGAACAGCGTGCCATTTGCTCTTTTTCTAGGAAGAACTTGGATTGAGAAAGATCAATTCAGAAGTAAAAAAGAATAAGAGGCTCTAGAATATAAAAATAAAGAACTAAGAGATTTCTTGGCTACGAGAATAGCACGCTTAATAGAAGAGAAGGAGGACAATTCGAAACTACTAAGAGCCAGAGACCCAGTTGTTGAAGTTGAAAGAACGCAATAAGGCTTAAGCAACCTATCCATGCAAGAAAGTAGAGCACCTACTCCAAAAAAAGAAGAAGTATTACTCTCGGACCCTATGAAAGAATCTCATCAGCGCGAAGTTAATATGTTGAGTACAGATAAGAACAAGAATGGAAAGAGAAATACAGAGATGCAGATCACAGAAAAGAAGGCTAGAAAGCTCAGCAAGAAGAAAGCAAAGCTAGAAAAATTGCAAGAGGTACCAGAAAGAACTTCGTGGAAGGGAGATTTACAAAACTTGAACTTCACTGGAATATCATAACAACACAGATTGTCACTTTTCCATGACAGAGCGATATAACCGTTGGAGGTATCCCGACCATTAGACCGACGCTCCAGAATGGCTAGAAAGGCAGATATTGCTGAAACGTTCACCATTGGACCGTTGAGACCGAACCCTAATAGATGGAATTGCATTGATGAAGGTTTTCTTGTCCATTGGAGGAATTCATTATGGCATTGTCTATTTATCCCATCGAATGTTGCACCGAGAACACTTTTTCCTATTGTGATTATCTGAGCCCACAAAAAGATGACTATTATCGTGTCATGCTTATTGAGACCTTGCCACTTGTTCTATTACCTTGAGTATTTGATCACCAACCTGAGATACCTGATCTCGAGTGTGCATATCGGATGACATTAGCGCAGTAGAAAAGTATTTTGAATAAATTCTAATCGACCTCATGGTTGACAAGATAATATGCACAGGAATTTAGGCTTCATCGATGCGAGGAGTGCAAGCATCCCCTTCAACTACTCATGGATATGGACCATCCTGAGCTACGACCCAGAAACGAACCAAGCATCGTGATGACTTGGCAAACGTGAAGCTCATCCCATCAGTAATGCCCGACTACATCCCGCCTCTGGCTGGCACGGTGAGTCCCAACAATGTCCCAAGGGACTTCAACTACATGTTGATTACTACGTACCTCCCAAAGGGGATACACGCAGTGAAACCTTAGTTGGATAAGATTTTGACATTGAAGATCAACGAATTCAACTCGGGAGACTGCAAGAACTACAATATGCTCGCACCTCATAATTATTTGAGCAAGACAAAGGGGAAGAAGTCAAAGATCATCCCCCAACCATGGACCATGAACATCACAAGGTCCACCATCTTGAACGTAATGAAGATACCCCACTTTGGAAGGCACCGGGAAGTTAATGCATGTGTTAAACTCCTGCTTTCATGCTTCCATGGTGGTTATCTTTGGATAGAAAGACCCATCACCGTAGATCCAGTGTTGATCCATAGGATCACTAGATTAAGAATGAAAGGCCCAGACCCACAAGACGTTTACCCAGGGAAGGTTGCAGATCATGCCCTGGTGTAGACAATCAAAGATACCTATGACGATGTGGAAAAGGGAAAGCGAGGCTAAAAGGTAGCCTCCATCCAGAATGGCACAGTGCACCTCACCTGCCAGTTGATCGCAGGTAAGCTAGTAAGGAATAATAGACCCACGCAGGTCACAGGGTTCATTGTTGACCTTGCAGGAAAATGCATGGAAGGGCTACAAATGAACTGGGTGAGCTACCTCTTCAATCAATTAGAAAAAGACTTCCGCAAATCTTAGGGTCAGGGCTACGAGTTCCATTTCAGTTAGCTGATGATCCTCATCATGTTCATTGCTTGGGAGATGCAGGAAGGTGTGACCTTCCCTAAAATTAAGCCATCAGAACCACTAGCAGTGAAGTTCACTACGCTCTGGTATTTTAGTGACATGGCTAAAAAATGGTAGTCAAACGCGGTGTTCTAGACCTATTACCTATAGTTAAAGAGGGCTATTGAGTCCTTCCCTCGCATGATGTCGAACACCCTCCAAAGGTTCAGGCCCTATGCGAAGTTCCGCGTAGATAGACATTTTATATACATCACTACGCATAGAGATGAACACAAGGAGGAGTTGCAGAGTTTATACAAGCTCACTAAGGAGGACATGGAGGAAATCACTAAGGAGTGGCCTGAAGAATTCTTGGTACCAATTGACCAGGCAAAACTGTCCGACCCCGACCTCCTCGAAAGGCATGTGGTCACTCACGAAGAGGATGATGCACCCAGTCACGGCATAAGGAAGAAGAAGGAAGAAGTAGAGGAGCCCCACAACGCATCAAACGCGACTGCGTCAGATTCACCTAGAGGGGGAGGAGGAGATGAAATAGACAAACAGAGGACAAAGAGGAAGAAGAACAACAAAAGAAAGTCAAAGTAACACCGCCTAAGGATCCCATCGATGAAGTTGAGACATCCGAGAAAAGAAAGGTTTCCCCCATGAAACCTACATCATGGAAGAAATCAAAAACCAATAAACCACAATTTCAGACTGTGCTCACGGTGGATGACATCGACCTTATCATTCTCATTGTGTCAGACACCTCAGACGATATCTTGAAGAGGAGTGAACCAAACAAGAATCCATGTATGATAGGATTGAAGCAAAGTTGAAAGGGGTACAACAACCCCTTTACTCCAGCCGCACAATGTCTACTGCACCACCATCTTCTAAAGAAATTGAGTTGGGAGATGAGCATGCCCAGCTACGCCGGATAGCAAATCCGATTGAAGCTCGACTTCGGCATGTCTAAGAAGAAAAATAACAGGCCATAGAGGCCCTGAAGCAAGAAAAGGAGGAAGCCACAGAGCAATGAAGGGTTGCACAATAGGAAAAAAATGACCTCCAAGAGAAGTTCGCAGAGGATAGAGTGCAAATCCAGTAGGAGAAGGAATAGCTTCTCACGGAGTAGATGGAAGTTAAAGAAGCAGTCACCAAATCACTTCTCTTTGTGACATGCTTAGAACAGAAGGAAGAAGACCCAGTGGAAAGTCAAGTGACAAAGATTGTTGAAGCTATTCATCAGCTTCAACAGAGAGTAGCAGAACTAGAGCTACAAGCAGTGCTAAACACTCCATAGGAAGTGTGAGATCAAAGAGAGGAAACTGTCAGGAGTGCAATTGAGATAATCAAGGCATTAGCCTTGGAATTAAAACAACTCAGCAGTCAAAGTGCACAGACTTACGAGCGCCTCACAGAGGACCCTGAACTAAGGACATTGGAGTCACAGCTCCAGGAGGCAAATCAGTAAGCAACATCAATGCAAGCATAGTTGAAGCTATTGTTAGTAGTTGAGAAGATGAAAATATCCCAGGAACAACGCACTATTCAACAAAAAGTCCATGCAATCCAGAGTAAAGTCCTGGAAGTGACCCAGAGACTCCAACCAGTGTAGGACGAAGCTTGAATACTTTTCGAGGACATTGAAGGACGAGGCACAGAATTGGAACAAGTGGTCACTTCAGTGGAACATTGCTTGGCAGGACCAGTGAATGAGAAATTTATTCAGGAATTCACCGAGCAGGAGGCTCTGGTGAAGCAACAGGTCAAAGAATCTCAAGCCAAGCTCAAGGCATTTGAGGCAGAGATACCTAGATCAGAGTGACTCAGGAAGAGTCATAGGTGAGTGTTGGGGACCTATTGGACCTTTAACAAGTTTTTGAGAACTTGGGTCGTGATTGACCGAGTTTGGACTTCGACAGACTAGTCGAAGGCGGAGCGCAAGGCGAAGTGGAGATCGTGGGATCTCGTCACTTTTTGTGTACCTTTTTGGGTTAGGTTTTATGTAACGGGTATGGGATGTCACCCATGGGTTTTACCCATGTTTAGGCCTTTTTTTAAAGTATAAGTAGATATCTAGGTGATGTAAGAGTAGGGAGACCTAGTAGGATGGCTTGGTGTTATTCTTAGTGCAAATGATTGTAAGAGGCTTTGTGCATACTATGTGTTGAAACTTGCAGAGCTAAGTGCAAGTCATTTGTAGTGCTTTGTGCACCGACTTTGAAAGTTTCTATGCCTAGATCTACTCGGGGAAGGAGGATCTTGTGAAGTGCGCACAGATATCTTGTCCTATGCGGAGGGGTTTTGTGGCTCTGTGCATGTAAGAAGATTGACAGAAGATAATAAAGAAGAAGAATATTTGGTGAATGTAGCCCCAGGCTAGGGGTGAACCACGTATATCCTGTGTTGTGATTTCTTTGTGCATCATGGTTGTTATGTTTTTGATGTGACTTATGCTTAGTGTTGTTATCTTTATGTATGATGCATCTAATATAGTAGCTTAGTGCATGGTAATGTGAATGAATGATATATCTGATCTGCTTATATATGTTAATCACTTGAATGTGTTATATCTCATTGAATATTGTGCTTCTCTGTAATTAGGGTTTACACCTGCGATGTGAATAAGAGTTAGAAACTAATCAACATTAACTACTAAGTGCTCTGTTAAGTGTGGTAATCACAGATTGGTGTCCCAGCTAGGTTGTAGGCACTTGGGTCCTACAACCCCCCTGCCTCTACCTCGGGTGAGACTTCATCTTCTTCGTAGATGTTTCTAAAAGGGCCGGTAGTTAGGGTTTTTTGAACCCCAAGTCTGCCCTTGTGCCAACAGTGAGCAGATTTAATGGAAAAATGACCAGGAATTCGAGAGTAACTCATGAAAAGTGTTAAGTATAAGGGGTTTTACCACTGTGTGCATAATCGTTCAACCGGGATCGACTCTTAACCTCAATGAGAAAATTTATGGACTTGCTCTCTTAAATTCTCAAATAGATGAAGAAAAGGAAGGCAAAAGCGGGAGATAACCCAACAAAAATAATTTCTAGACAACACTAGAAGCAGATAACAAATTAAAGGGTTCTTTCAGGGGAAACATCATAACAGTTGTGTAATATTGATTTTTATTGACTAACAATGCCTTGCAGGAGTGTCACTGTGGTAGAACTGATCCAACATCTATTTTTGACCAAATCAACTAAAATATGGTAAGCAACAAAAGAATGACAAAAATAAGATTGCAAAAAGTAAAACAACAACAATAAAATGACTGAATGTAAAAGCAGTAGGAAATGTTTTAAAACAGAATCCAGAAGTCAAACTACTGTAAAAGAAGAAAAGAAAATAGTGCAAAATTGGAAGCGGAGCTAAGTTACTAGTATACAGAAAATCCAAACAACATTATCATTTTCCATGTTTGTCCCACGTAATGTTTCAAGTGAGAACAATTAGTACTGTAGGAAAAGAATTGCTTCTGTAAATCCTTTAGAATGCAAGATTTAGTATCCAAGACAAAATCAATTTTGAATGGACCTATAAATAACACATGGAACTCTTAGGTAATAATCAACCCTTTGACATGTACAATCAGATCATCAAAATATATATGGATACTGATCAATTCGTCCAGAGTTGTCCGTATAGGTATTTTAAGACCGGTACTTGCATCAAGTAAGCCATAAAGTAGGCATTTATAATTCATGGTACCCCAATTAGTGATAAGAGTGGTTTTGTGAGAATCTGCCCCTTTTCCCTTGATTTTATTGTAACCCAAAAAATTGTCAAGTAAGGGCCGCATCTCTAACCTTACAACCTATTGCAGAATCATTTACATATTAAGAGGAGAAAAATGATTTCTCATAATAGCCTGACTGGAGGTGTGAAAATTAATGCAGGTTCTAATATGATCGGTGGTCTTCGAAACAGGTACCCAATTGGAAACCCATTCAGGGTAGACTGGAAAAATGATCCCAGACCTTAAGAAATTTTCCAATGCCCTTTGACAAGTTGCTTTAAATGTAGAGTTAATAGGTCTTATTTTCTTCCTAATTGGTATCATGCCTTCCTTGATGGGGATATCATGTTGTATAAGACCAGGATAAAAACCATGAAGATCCTCATAAGACCAAGAAAAAACATCTTGAAATCTACCAAGTAGCTTGGCCAACTTCATTTCTTCTTTATCAAAACATTGGACACTTATTTTAAAATTCCTTGAAGATTTGAGTGCCCCAATTTTCAAGGAGATGGTTTCACCCACCTTCCTTCTTGACTCCTCTTCTTTTTGTTTCTCTTTATTGCTTGCATCACTCGAACAAAATTAACTCTCTAGAGGATTCATGCCCTTAGGAATCTTCTTGTCTTCTATGGATATAGTTTCCTTGGGCTTAAGAGGTTCATCTTGAATGAAATTAAAAATGTTCTCATCATTAGGGAGGGTCTGCCAAGATTCTAAATTGTCATGGATATGTGGACAATATAGAGATTGAAAAGTACAATTAGGCCTGTGTGGCAAAACTTGTTGATTAGGAGAGGTTGAAAAAGCAACTAACTGATCAACCATTGAATTCAACTCCCTCTTAACATGAGTGATATTGAAAGATAACGTGTTCGAGATAAGTTCCCAAACAGTTTGGGTGTATGGATTTATCAACTTGTTGCTAGGAGAGTAAATTTTATGTACAAGATTCACAACAAGATCAGAATCCCCAAAAACTGAAAGGTGACCACAACCAAGATTATAAGCATTCTCAATGCCCAATAATAAAGTTTCAAATTCCATGACATTTTTTGTGCCAACAAACTCCAACCTATAAGAAAAGTTATGGATTTTTCCTACAATAGAAATCAAGATAATGCTATCTATGTTACCTTCATTAGAGCATGAACCATCAAAGTGCATGTGCCACATACCATAATATAAATCAATTTTCTCCAAGGGAATGTTATCCTCTTCAACAAATATGGAATACACCCCTAGGTCCTCTTTGATATAGTTTATGTTAGTCCGTGAGACACTCTCTATGTAAGGTGAAATCCTTCCCTCTTTAAGGACTATAATGTTTTTACCATTCCGAGGAACGTATAAATATGTTCCGTCGAGTGAGAGGTATCCACCCATTAAATCTTGCCAATCTCTTCCCAAGATGATTGAGTAATTACTTACTGGCATGTCAATTACCTAAATGTTGAGGGTTGTCCTTATTTCAGGATGCGCACACAAAACTAAGGTCACATATTTAATCTCACCTGTGGTCGTTTTTTGTAGACTATTATAGGAGAACATTCTTTTGGAATTTTCATTTGTACAAGATAAGCCTAACTCTTCCATAATAATATTCCACATCACACTTGGGCCCGAAGCGCCATCAATGAGGCAACAATGGGAAATCTTATCCATAATTTTTACAGAAATACAAAAAGGGGGATTTTTTACAGGGTATTTAAAGTTATGTACACCTACTTTATTTTAGATGAGTCCTCTTTGTTCACCTCTTCATATAAATTAGCTACAACGGAAATTTTTTCTTCCATGAATTGTTTTAGATGCATTTGTTGTTCATGGATGACAACCATCTCCAGAAGGGTGGCATCTTCCTTGATGTTGGCCAACTAATTCAATATATTGTACTTGGAAGAGGGGAGAGGGGGAGTTGTTCCTTGATTGTCAGGAACCTTAGGAACTTGAACAATACCAGCAGGCGAGGATGAGCTCAGGATAGAAGAATTGCGGGGAGGATCAAATTTTCCCTTAGGAGCATAGGCTTTGTTCCTAGTGTTGATGATCATGACATCTTCTGGCTCTACAAAATCTAGGACAACGATAGTAGTTTCTGGTCTTTTACCAAAGATCTTATCTCTGGAAATCTTCCTTAGTTCACATGTGTCTTCCTAGTGGTGTTCCTCGCAGAAGTTACACCAACTTTGAGGAAAGATAGATTTAGGATGAAAATTACTTTCAATCATATCTCTAAAGGGGGTTGCAGAAGAGGATGAAGCTCTAGGGGTGAGAGGTGAGACAGTTTCCTTTCGCTTGAATGCTATCATATGATTATTCATGTCTTGTACTAGCTGTAAGAGGGCGGACATGTATGTCTGTTTAACCGATTCTCACTGAGGAAGACCTGTTCTTTCAAGCTATTCTTCATACTCTAAACAAGTATGCAGAGCAAAACTAAGATTATCAATGGATTTTTCCTCAAGCCTATGATGGTAAGGGAAAGATAATGCATTATAGTAATGCATGAAAGAAGCTTGGTTATGAGGTAGAATGAGTTCAAGGATCTGATTATATAACTTAGTGAAACACAAGTTGAAGGACTTGATGGTCTCATCATCCTTATAGGCAATGTTATTGTATTCCCATAACTTCTTGGCTAGGCTTTTAGATTTCCCATAAGTGGATCTGAACCAATATATTAACTCCTCCCAAGTAGATAGAATCTTAGGAGGAAGGTCAAAGAAATCGGCCACAACCTTTCCCTCCAAGGAATTGAAGAATAAGCACATGCACATATCATTGTAATTGGCTCCTATGTTGTGACAAGCATTAGAAAATTCCACCAGGTGTTCATTTGTAGTGACAATGTTATTTCCTGAAAACCTAGGAATATGTTCTTTGAATTTAGGAAGTGGACGAGTAACAGGTGCTAGGTTAAGAGGAGAGGACACATGCAACGGTGTGGTTGTGGCGTCTTCTTCAAACTGAAAAAACCCATACTTTTGAATGACTTTGGTGGGATTTGTGGTAGATTGGACAGGGATATGGTGGATATATAAGCTACCAATCACTGATGAATATGAAGACTGAGAGGAGGAAGTACTTCCAGTGCCACCAGAGCCACCACTAGATGTCATCTTGTGGATGATAGGTGAAGGATAAAAAGACAAACTTGAAGAATCAGACAAATGTTTCCTCAGAGAACTTTGTTGGGTAGTGTTGATGGGCCCTAAATCCCTTGACTCAACAGTAGGAACCAAACCTGCCATTGAGGCCCAATTAGACTCTACAGCATTTGAGATGGAATGGTTCTCCAGATCTTGCAATAGAGCCAAATTATCGATGGGCTTTGTGTTTTCTTGTGAAGGCTCTTCCTTCAGATAGGGCTATTCTTTTCTGTATTTTCTCTTGGGTGTGACTGGTTTGAGAGATGCAAGCCGGTATAAACCAACTTGACAAGTAACAAGATTGATTTTTAACTACTGGAAAAGAGGTTGAGCTTGGGATATCCCGCTACTCAAACATGCAGACAATGATGTTATACCAAAGGGCCTAGTACTAATACATTAACCAAATGAGCATTCAATTATTGTCTAAGAAAAACTAATTAACAGAAAGAAAACACTCATGTAATCAATATCACGGTAAGAAAAATAATTCATCTACCATAACATTCATCACATAACAATACAACGATTTATCTTCATCTTTAAAGAAAAGAACATCAAAACATTGCACCAGATAACTTGACAACATAATCAATTTCTCTTACTCATTTACTGTATCATTCATGGAACATGATAGGAAGTAGTTCTTCTCCAAGTCCAATCACATACATCTGATGAAAATAGCTTGTCTTTGGTCCAAAAGGACTTTCTCAATTCATAGCAGTCTCAAAATAATTTTTAACAACCAAAAAGAAAGAGTTCTTACATCAACCATCGACTCTTTGTTCATTGGTCGATGTCTCTATTTATAATATAAAGTTTAACTGTAATTAATGGCTAAATATAGTTCAAGACAAACAAAAATCACCACGTGGTGTGATCATCCAACAATTTCTTTAACAGTCCACCCAAGATGTCTCTTGAAAAGGGTGAATTCTTTCATATTCAGACCAGCTGATAAATAGATCTTCACAGGTTTGAGCCCATGGGAACCTGTGTTGTTCCATTGGGGCAACCTATGCTCCTTTGATATCCACTGCATGCGCTCGGTACTTCACCAAACTAGAGTTTAGCTGTTGCAGCATGGCTCGAGCTCTGATCGGGTGTTCTGCGAATTGTTGCACTTGCACTGGCTTTGCATCGGTGACCTTTGCGCACTCTTCGGCCCATAGAAAATCTTGCTCAGCATGTATATTGAACATGTTGCTCAGGTTGATAAATTCATCTGGAGTGTCAAACTCAGGGAGACCGACATCCTTCATCACTTTATTAATTTTACCCCAGTGTTTCTGGCACTTGGCCCATTGTTGGATTTCTCGGTGTGGGTCCCAGGACATCTTAGCCCAGTACTCGGCAGATTTCTTCATACGGTTGAGACTACTTTTTCCTACCAGTTGAATGCCATGTCTTTCCTTTTCTCGAACTTGTTGAACTGCCTCAATATATTTGAGTCTCTCTACCGCTTGTTGTGTCTTTTCATGCCATCGCTCCATCTCCTTGCACGTTGCGAGTGTTATGAGAGTGTATTCCTAGAACTCAACTACATTTGCGGTCAACATGTGCCTTTCTTCCTTGAACTCGTTGTACACTCCGTCGAACTCACTTTTCAGATACACAGTGGTATGCGTAGCTCTCATGTAGTACTCAGCCAGATGGCGCAAGTGTTTGAGCTCCTTTAGGGTGGCGGCTAATTCTTTTTCATCCCTCTTGGCTCTATCCTGGGTGGCATCAGAGAGGGATTTTCCCATGCCAATCATTTCAGACGTACAAGCATCTATTGTGTTGATTAAGTTCTCCTATCTAGTTACTAAGATAGAGTGATCCAAGGTGATCCTTCTTTTCTTTGCAGTCCTTTGTATAATGGCCTTTCTTTTTTGATCATAGGAGATTGCACAGATGTCTGCTACCTCTTCTACCAGCTCAGGTATCTACTAATCGCCCCATGTGAGGTTGTTTTTGAGGCTTCCAACGATGTATATCTCTTCAAGAGTGGACTCTCAAACTTCCTCGCTTTGCTTTGTAGATCCGACCTCCACTTGTCACTCGTCGGGGATTTGAGAACTTGGTAGAATAGAGGTGTCGGTTCTAGACTCATTGCTTACTTGTTTTTCAGTCACAGAACTGTTGATTTCCTTTTGTGGATATTCTTTCTTTGTCTCCCTGGGTTCGAGTTTGTCACTTGGACCTATCTCAGTTTCCAATTTATTAGAGTCTTTTGTGTTGAGGCTTCTTTAGATTTCTCCTTCTTTTTGCGAGACCTCTTTGTCTTGAACTTGAACTTAGGCCTTAGGCAAAGGGGTATTCTCAGGGCTTTCCTCCTCTTGGACACGCACTGGGTATCTGTGAGATGGATTCAGACTTTCGTCATCACTGTATACTTGTATAAGTTTGCTCAGGGGATTAGGCACTTTTGTTTCTATCGACACCCGACCTGTCTCTGTAGGAATTATTTCGCCTTTCGAGGAGTTGATCAGTTTCATTGGGGATCCAAGTTCATTTGATCCATTGGTGTTATCGGGATTTAAGGAGCCGGGTCCAATTGACTCCGTCGGGACACTTTGGACAGTAGTTGAAATTGCAGGACCGATGGCAAGGTGCAAGTTATCCTACATTCATTTCATTAGCAGTTGACCTTGTTGGTACAAGAGTTCTTCCATATCTGGTGTAGTTTGAACTTCAGGGGAATCCCTGATGTGTATCGGGGATTTCTGATGAACTCTCACGGCTTCAATGTCTCCTTGGGGATTACTTATTCCTTCATCCAATTCATATGTTTTTGCTCCTTGATGGGTCCCACCAATTTCTTGAGTTGTCTGCTCCAAAAATGTTGCATGTTCTTCGTAGCTCATAGCTCTAAACCTGGTTCCTTGAGGATCAACTTTCCTGGATGCCACCTCATTCCAGTCTTAAGCGTTCTCAGTGAAAATTTCATACTCGAACTGGTCATGGGCATAGGGCCAATAGGATGATACCTGTGACATGTGTTGTAGGACCAATCCCTTGGGATCGTGTTTGCGAAATCTGCCATTTTGGAACCGAAATTCCAATTGACCTAGCCCAAGTTGTTTAGCATGCATGGTGTCTTTGACCATGCAGAAGCTGATATGAAACCCATAAGGTATGAAAGTCTGCTTCTTGTCTTTTACTAAAGTTGCATTGTATTCTTGCAGGATGGTTTGATAGCAAATTTCCCCTAACACTAGTCGGTCGAGAACATAAATGGGTAATAAGTGGGGTGCCCCTATGGTGCCAAAAACCTTGATGTAGGTTTCTCGTTCATCTAAATACCTATGGCCAATTTTGGCTATAACCTTCTTTTCTTCATCTAACAATCTAGGGCATTCTTTCCTGAAGAGAAAGAAGTAAATGCTTGCAATAAACTGATCACAGATAACAACATAGGATTTCTTGTACCTTTTTTCAGGATGTTGAAGTATACATGGACCACGAGCTCCAAAGAGTGTCATTTCGGGTTCATCCCAGCAAAAGCATTCCTGGCACAGATGACGTCCAGTAGATACGAGGACATGTAGAAGGTGGGGGTATCTCCCTCCTTCAGTACCTAAGCCTGTCTTATCCAAGTGACCAACTATTTGGAGATGATAGCACCGCAATTGAAGCATGTGCCTGAAATGGAGATTGTAAAAGCCAGAGGCATCCAAGCCTCTGAAAATCGAGAGCAGTCTTTCTCCCCATGTAACCTGCATATTAGAGCCATGAGATATATGTATGGTTCCCTGAGATTGGTTGTTGGGTACCAGCCAACAGTTCGGTTCGTGAATTTTTTGTCTTCTCTCCACCAAGACACTATGATTTTTCTAGTATCGTGTGACTCATAGAAACTCAGGATGAAATCAGTGCTAATTTTTAGCTCTGAATCTCTGAGATTATAGTAACTCTAAACCTCTGATGGAAGGAAGACCCAGACACATTCGCCATTATAATAATTAATCAAACATTTGTGTGCGTCAGCGTGGTTGATAATCCACTTCATTGGCTCAATGCAAGGAAAGACCGGAGACCATCTTGCCACCATGTGCAGATACACCTTGCGAATATTGGGGAGGACCTCATCATCGAGCTTCTTTGTATTAGGATCGTTGTGCGGGGTATATTCGAGGGGTTCTTCCTTCTTGATTTTCTTGAAAACTTCTTCCCAGTGATGAAATGCCATCTTGGCTCCAATACTTGCCTCTGTGTCTCCGAAGTTGGGTGCTAGACAAAGGCCTCCTTGGTGATCGTCTTAATGATGAGAACCGGCTTGGAAGCGAACTCTAATTATCTTGCAACTACTGGGGAGGAACCCTCTCCTACTTCTGATTCTTTCATTTTTGTGGCTCTCGGTGATTTCCTGGTGAAGGGTTTCTTCGGAGGCATTGTCCCTACAAATAAAAATAAATGCCCTTTAAACATGTATACAGAGTAGCGTTGGGTGAGGACATAAAAAAAAATGGAACATAAGAACCATTAGTGGATACATACCTGTAATGCTTGCTAAGACAATTTTTTAATACTCACTGAACTTTGGATGTTTCCTCCGGATGGTTACCTTCACTCTTATGTTTATCCTGAATTTCTTGTTGCGCATAATAGGATCATACACAATGACTTGAATAGGATATAACTGGAGAGGTACTACTAGTCATATCAATTAGTCAATATGAGTAATGAATGTAGATTCAAAATAAACTACTATCAAATTTCTACAGATAAATCTTAATTGGTCGATGGTGGAGGCGCAGATGAAGGTGAATTGTATTGGCGGGTTTAATGGTTCCTTTTTATTCGCACACGAATTAGTAACTAATGCGCGATCTTACAAATTAACTAATATCTTTGAATGTGGTGTACCTGACGCAATTAGGGGTTAAACGTCTTGTCATGTCACATCACCCTGGCATATAGATCAAGGATCAACTACTATCAGAGTGTATACCTATATTGATATCCTCTTGATAAAACTTTTGACACCGATGATATCAGGGTTGGTGATTGGGGAAAGTTCAGGTACACATCTTCTCAGCGGGCCTTCATCTTTATGAGCTTTTATCATCGAAAACGTTTTGGGCATCGACGGTCAGCGGTGTCACTCTTCCTTTTGCACGACACTTACTATTACATCTTTATGTCGAAACCGAATGAATCGGCCTTCGACAAAATCCTTCCTGAGGTTTATTCATAGGAAAGAAACGCTTTCATCGGATGACACCGATGAAGTTCAGCATTCGGCTACTTTGACTTCCCAAACTGTTTTTTTCCACCTTTAACTTTCGTCGATGCCAAATTTCTCAAGTGAGTCGGGGAAAATTCAGGGTCGCTGATTCCTTGAGTAGTAATTAAGTCTCTTTCAGAGTTAAGATGACTCTTTGTTGCTTGTTCAAGTAGTCTTTAATTAATTCAATCATGAAATATATAATATAAGCGAAGGTATCAGTTTCATATTGAAGTGAAAAAAGGTCAATGCAAAAGATCGAGTGGTACCCAAAAAAGTAAATGGTCGCAGACTTTTTATGGTGTGTTGAGTACTCAACAAATGGTGATTCACTGGGTGGAAGCAGAATATCTTTTCCTCTTTTGTTTCCCTTGAGGTATTACTGAACCACAAAGTAAATATCTCTGACACTTCGTTTATTCATATTAACCGAGGTTATTATTATTATTATTATTATTATTATTATTATTATTATATATATATATAGATAGATAGATAGATAGATATTATTGGAAGTATTGTTTTATGGCTTGGCCATTTACTAGGAGGGCATCAGGTTCCCCCCTCAAGTTTTTCAACCGATAAGTACCTGCCCCAATTTTATCAGCCACTTGGAAAGGTCCAAGCCACAGGTTCTGAAACTTAGAATGTTTCCCTTTTGGTTCATTTTCCCTATCCCACTTCAGGACTAAGTCTCCTACCTCAAAACTCTTTTCTTTAGCCTTATGCTTATCGAACCATATTTTTACTATCTGTTGATGAGCTAAGAACTTATCCTTTTCTCTCTCCTCTTCCAGCATGAAAAGGGTATCGATTCTTTGTTGCATGGCCAATGAGGGTTCCTCGCTGGAATCTTGGGATAATTGAAGGGATGGCAGATAGAGCCCATTTAGGAGGATGGATTCTTGCTGATAGACCAAAAAGTATGGGGAATTTCCTATGGATTCTTTTGGTGTGACTCTATCGGCCCATAGAGCATTATGAAGTTGGTTATGCCAATTCCTTTGGTTATCTATAATCATCTTCTTTAGTATTCTCACCAAGTTCTTATCATTTGATTCTACCACATCGTTTCCCTGAGGGTAGTAATTTGCGGAGTACTTGATTATGATTCCTTTGTCCAAAGTGAACTCAGTGAATAGAGTAGAAGAGAATTAAGCTGCATTATCAAAGACTAGAACAGAGGGAACACCAAACCTTGTGATCAGTTGTTGTTCTATAAATTGGATTACTACCTTCTCTCTTACATGAGTTAGAGGGATGGCCTCCACCCATTTTGTGAAATAGTCGGTGTCAGTAAGAATGTACTTGTGCAATTTTGAGAGCTAGGCGTAATCTCTCCTATGATATCCAATCCCCACTACTCAAAAGGCCTCAAAACAGTCATAGGCTGAAGCGGGACTATTTCCCTTTTCTCCTTTCCCACGCTTATTTGACAAGTCTTATAGTTTCTAGTGTAAGTATGGGCATTATTGAATAAGGTGGGCCAGTAATAGCTGGCTCTCGGAATCTTATGGGCAGTGGTGTTTCCTGCAAAATGTCCTCTAGCGGGCTCATCATGGAGTTCTTTTAACACTTTGTCGGAATCTTCACGTTCGAGACATCTCAACAATACCCTGTCATAGTTGATCCGGAAGAGAACTGAATTTATAAGGAGATATTGCGCAGACTTTAATCTGAGGGATCTCCTCTCTCTGGGGTTGAGGTTTTCAGGATAATTCCTGTGACACAGAAAAAAATCTAAATCCTCGTACTAGGAGTCTTGTCCTAAGGAGATGTATGCTACTCCACCACACCATAGTGCTATTTCATTTTCCCACCCGGAATCTTCATTTACTTGATCCTGGGCTTCGGCTGCAAGCTTGCACAAACCTTGCCCTTTTACTAGCTTGGCAGGTTTTATATCTAGATCAAATTCCTAGACTACTGCCATCCAGTTTCCTCTTCTTCTCCCATTTATTTTCAGGTAAGCAAGGATCGGACTGTGGGATGTGGCACAATCACCTTAGTGTGATTCTTGAGAATGTAAGACCTGAAATGCTTTACTGCCTTATAGACTACGTAGGCCTACTTGTCTATGGAAGGATAATTGAGCTTAGCTCCTTGAATATTGGTACTCATAAATGACACTGGGGCTTCATTTTTGTCATCATCCTTCTAAGTCAAAAGTGCAGCTAGCGATTGGTCAGAGGTGAAAGTATAAAGGTTAAAGTCTTTATTAAAATCAGGACTTCGCAACACTGGGGCCTGAGATATGGCCTCTTTGATATTGTTGAAAGCATATTTTATTTCATCATCCCACTTAAATTCAGCGTCCTTGTGAATCATATTTTGTAAGGATTTGATAATTTCGGTGAAGTCGGGAGGTGAATTTCCTCTTCGTTCACCTCTTCAGAGACATTGGATACAACATAATTTTTTCCTTCCATGAATTGTTTCAGATGCATCTGTTGTTCATGGATGACAACCATGTCTAGAAGGGTGGCATCTTCTTTGATGTTATCCAACTGATTCAATATATTTTACTTGGAAGTGAGGATAGGGGGAGTTGTTCCTTGACTGTCAAGAACCTTAGGAACCTAAACAGTAGCAGCAGGTGAGGATGAGCTCGGTCTAGAAGAATTTTGGGGAGGATCAAATTTACCCTTGGGAGCATAGGATTTGTTCCTAGTGTTGATGATCATGACATCTTCTGGCTCTGTGAAATCTAGGACAACGATAGTAGTTTCTGGTCTTTTACCAAAGATCTTATATCTGGCACTCTTCCTTACTTCACATGTGGCTTCCTCGTGGTGTTCCTCGCAGAAGTTACACCAACTTCGAAGCAAGATAGATTTAGGATGAAAATTACTTTCAATCGGATCTCTAAAGGGGGTTGCAGAAGAGGATGAAGCTCCAAGGGTGAGAGGTGAGACACTTCCCTTTCTCTCGAACACTATCATATGAATATTCATGTCTTGTACTAGGTGTAAGAAGGCGGACATGTCTATCTGTTTAACCGATTCTCCCCGAGGAAGACATGTTCTTTCAAGCTATTCTTCATACTCCAAACAAGTATGCAGAGAGGAAATGAGATTATCAATGGCTTTTTCCTCAAGCCTATGACGCAAAGGGGAAGGTAATGCATTATAGTAATGCATGAAAGTGGCTTAGTTCTGAGGTCGAATGAGTTCAGATATATGATTGTATAACTTATTTAAATGCAAGTTGAAGGACTTTATGGTCTCATCATCCTTATAGGAGATGTTATTGTATTCCCGTAACTTCTCAGCTGGGATTTTAGATTGCCCATAAGTGGATCTGAACCAATAGATCAACTCCTCCCAAGTAGACAGAATCTGAGGAGGAAGGTCAAATAAATCAGCCACAACCTTTCCCTCCAAGGAATTGATGAATAAGCACATGCAAGTATCATTGTCATTGGCTCCTATGTTGTGACAAGCATTAGAAAATGCCACTAGGTGTTTGTTTGTAGTGACAATGTTATTTGCTTAAAACCTAGGAAGATTTTCTTTGAATTTAGGAAGTGGATGAGTAGCAAGTGCTAGGTTAAGAGGAGAGGACACATGTCACTGTGTGGTTGTGGCATATTCTTCAAACTAAAAAAGCCCATACTTTTTAATGACTTTGGTGGGATTTTTGGTAGATTGGACAAGGATATGGTGGCTATATAAGATACCAATCACTGATGAAGATGAAGAGTGAGAAGAGGAAGTAATTCTAGTGCCACCAGAGCCACCACTAGATGCCATCTTGTGGATGATAGGTGAAGGATAAAAAGACGAACTTGAAGAATCAGACAAAGTTTTCCTTAGAGAAATTTGTTGGGTAGATAACACAACGTTCCTTCTTCATATTTCAGCAATAGGATTAATTTCAGGTGATAAGCCTCCTCTTCTTCTAGAGACATGAGAGTCTAAGGACATGAAAGAAAGGCCAAAACTGAAGGAACGAGAAGATTACTGTTTATTTCTAGGCTACCTACATCTAGATTCCCAACGTTCTTGGGCACAAATATCTTGCTCAATTGCTGCCCATGAATGATTAAGCTCAACATGAGTATTGGCAGTGTCTAAAATGGTGTTAAACGGGTTCAAAGAAATGTTGGTCTGATCTTGAAGACTAGGCTCAATATTGGGCTGCCTTGCAACAGGCACAATCATTAAGAAGTAAAATAGTCAAAGAATCAATATCAGAAAAGAAAATGTATTCGATGATAATCAAGTATAAAAAATAACCAGAGATATTGAAGATCTCTCCAGTATGGTCGCCAAATAAATTATGAGGAAAAGATATGAAATGATCTTACTCAAGCTTTTTCAGATTCTACTTGGCTAAAGAAAAATAGAAGGGAATGTCATCCTATGTTTATAGCCATCAAAAATAATATCCTAACTCACAAGTATTGATTACAAGTTCTTAGGCTAGTCTTTTTACAAATAAAATCTTGCTAGAAAATTCATTATTAATATGGTTTTCTGAATATAACAGTTGCTGAAATAAGTGTAGAGACAAAATTAAAGACACCAAGATGATAATCAAGATAGATGAGACATAAAGAAATTCTTTATTTCATTCCAATTCATCAAAGAATCATTCTCTTTACAAAATTTTGTGAAGAATTTTTGGACCAAAGTCAAACTTTGATGTCCTCGATGAAACATACAAAAGGACCTCTGACAGAAAATCAAAATTGAACTCTAAAAGCTGGATCATCTTGCCACAGATTGTTGCCCACTCAACTCTGCACAATAGCCTTTGTTAGTCATGAAAACTAATTCACAAAAAGGCAAGTCTACAAATACTATCAAAGAGAGATCAACACCTCTGAAAAACAAGTGTCTGAATGATGTAATTCATCCCTGAATATTGTTGTCTACAATAAGACCCTGCTATCATAAAAAATAATTAGGCTTGTGATAAATTAAGAAATGAATGAAAACTGAACTATCTCAACAAAAACTCAAAGAGAAAACCTTAGTATGTGTCTCCTTCTATGCATCCCCTTGTTCATCCCTTTCCTTTTTCCTTTAAGCAAATTAGAATTGGTTGAAGTAGTCGAACTACCTCATTAGTTAAGTTTACTCAAAAATCATCCAACTTTTTAGTTAAGGGGGAAATGTAATAATCATAATAAGGGTTACAAATAAATAATAACTAGTAGGTGGGACCCCTTGTGACTCCCTTTAGTTCTTACCAATCATAGCATAACTAGTTAATTAAACAAAACACCCCTCCGTGTGACCCCCATCATCACATTCATATTTGACAATTTCTCTCATTGATATTGGGAATTATTTTCAAAAATACATTACTCATATATCCAAAGAAAAAATGTTATCCAAAAAAATTATGAAGTCAACTGTCATCAACAATAAATAAAATAAAGCCCGCATGGGTGTAGACGGATTGGCAAGTGTCGTGTAAATGGAAGGCAATTTGCAAAAATGAAGTCTCATGTTCGATTCTCACCCGGATTTACTCGTGCGCCATTCTTGCGGGCTGGGTGGTTGCACCTGGGGTTATAGTGGTAGCTGACAGGGATCGACCCCATGTCACGCGAGTACGAGAACCGCTAGTTGTCGATTCCCCCAGTACAAAAAAAAAAAAAAAACCATATTTTCCACTATGAGATGCAATCCTTCCTTGATTGTTGTTGTCACCCTTTTATTTCTCTGAAATTGCCTTTGGTTGCACTGAGCCTTTAGGCCTAATCTCGCTAATCACATGAGAAAAATCATCCCTCAAATGCATCCGGGAGGACACAGATTTATCGGAGCCATTAGAGAGTGAGGTAGCAGTGACTTTTCCTTTGTCAGGGGGCATGGTGGGCCTCGGTTTTCAATATTTTTCTAGCATGGGAGGATTGCACTGGTGAGTGGGTAGGGGCTTCTTGGACAATCGGATTTTTAGGCGAGGGATCGGGTAAGGACAAATTGGGCCAGTCACGATGTTCAGAGACTGTCGGGTGGACAATCTCTTGCCATCCATCGTTTTCAGGAACCTCAAGTTGCAATGAGACATGAGGGGGCACGGGAATACCAGGGGCTTATGGAGCTTGGAAGGGAGGCCTTTCAGGCCTAGGTTGGACCACTCCTTACCCAATCCAATTGAAAAATCAAGCCTGAAATAACTGGTGTAACTCTTGCGAGTTAGCATCAAAGTGTATGGAGAATCTTGGCCTTCTTGGGCCTCTGTTCCAATTACCTCTCCCTCAATTACCTCTTCCATGACTACCTCGACTGAAAAATATCATTCCTACATCTATGATTGATTAGAAAATAGTTCCTTTACAACCATACATGAAAACTCCTTAAAAATATGAAATACACTTTGGTTCAGCAACATATCAGACTCAAGCAATCCAATCCATACAAATTGTTTAACTATTGTCAATGAGCAGGGGGTGAACAAAAGGTTTTGGGATATGCAATGGGTTTGTATTGAGAGAAACATGATAAAATGAGGGGGAAAAGAAACATGGTTACTTCTCAAATACAACAAACAATAAACTGTAATGCAAACCAAAGAAAATATCACCGTGATCCAACCAAGAAATGCGATTTCAAACTTCTTTAATACATAATTCTTCTTAACTATAATTAAATTTTAAGAATAGCGAGTGAAAAATGAAAGTGGGAAGGCGATGAGGTTGTAATTAGCGAAAAGAGAAATAATGGTAGGGAAAGAGAGCGGATATTGTTCATAAAATTAATTAAGTAATTCATAAAACCATTCTATATCAAACGCAAAAAGAAATAACACCAACCAAATAATCACTGTGATCAAATGAAAAACTACTGTGTATAATTCAATCAATTTTGTGCATTAACTTGCTCATTGTTTGTAATCATATCTTTAACACGGTGTCACCAAAACAAGACAATATGCATCTCACAACAACCTATAGAAGGGTTATGTTTCTTCTCATTGTCCATTTAATGTTTTAAAACAATTCCCAAATGAATACAAAGTCACTTATTTCCACTTTGTTCAGCGTCAACTCATCAACCACTGCCCACGAATTATTTCAATCATCAAATACAGACACAAAAATCATGCTCGATTTTGTCCTTTAATTCATTTAATAATTAAATTGTAACGAGATTATACTGTCACAGAACCTATGTCTATCTCTACTACGATGCATGATATTCATCAATGCACATAACAGACAACCAAATACAACCATCAATAGTTTAATTGCAAAGATCATGACTTGCCATTTAAACACACAAACAACAATCACCATTTCAATGCATATTATGCTTGGAATACACAGACCATTCGACAAAATGCAAAGTATTTCTATCACTGTACAGGTCCAACTACTCTGAATCTAAACATCCACAATGTTGGGCTATCAATCAATACAATGAGGCAGCAACATCAAGCCTAATTTCATCTCACAAATTGATCAAATTTGCAACAAAACCATATTTTTTAAAAACTCATGACCATCTCTGATGGTGTAATTAATAATATCCATAGCATATACAGTGGCTGGCCATGCCATAATTACCATGATTGCAATACTCCAATGGCAATTTAAAACCCACAGTCACAACAATCATCATCTCAACCTAACATGTTGTAGGAAGGCCACACATACCCACGCATTACACATGAAGCATTGTTGTGACTTAATCAATTAAAACTAATGTTGGGTTAACAATTCAATAATCGCAATGTAAAAGACAATGACTATGCAATCTCATTTCTCCAATCAACCATTTAACCATACTGAGATTATCAATTTGACTGTTATAATAACCAATTGTAGTGACTAAAAACCAATAACCAAAATCATTGTCAATATAATCAACAAAGACAAGCCAACGATAGAACATTGTCGACGATGCACCACCAACTCATAACAATCAACAGCATACCTGACCGGACACAATGGTTCCCTCTATCAAACCGGTCTTGAGAAGTCAAGGGTTTTCTCTGTGTACCAACAAAGGGAGACTAGAGTCGACCCCCCAACAGTGAGTGAGAACCTTCGAGACCAATGGTGCACACACATGGTAAACCACCAATAACTTCACAGATAGGGTGACAATTATCGTGATAGGAGAGACTATGAACAGAGGAGCAAGGTTTCATTTTGGTTCTATAACAATACTTAGAACACGCAGGGTATAACCCTCGTGGTTGTCCCAATCAACTGAAAAATTCTAATAAAAAACAGATCCAAGAAACAAGAATCAACCTTAAGCAATCCCTTTGGCATAACGGATATCATAACCCCCTGTGAAAACACCAGTAACATGAACGAACCCATACCCAAGTGAATGATACGTAGTGACACAAAGTGTTTCAAACCCAGCAAACCCCATAACAAAAAATGACTGGGTATGGTGATAAGAAAGCATGGTTACAACCAGCCAATCTAGACCGAATGAAAACCCTTTAACCAATACCAATTGTTATAACCCTAAATTGCACCATACATGCATACCTAGCATCAGGCCATCTTACTTGCTATTTTTTCCAAGCCACCACTAAGCAACTCTTCTTAAAAACCATATTTTTGAAGATTTAGGCACCCTGCACCATTAATCCCCGCATATGTATGCTAGCTACATCATTACTACCCGCTTACGTACGCTAGCTGCACCATTACAGCCCACGTATACCCACAAAAGTTGCAAGGAATTTGTTGAGATTACGGGCTATTGGATAGTTTCCCAACTGTTCCACTGCCTATAGCCCATCACCCAATCGAATAACCATCCTTTTTTTCATAAAAAAGGAGGTGTTGGGATATCATTCCAAATCTAAGCATAAGAAAAGTGAAACTCTACCCATTTCGCTTTTCCCCCTTGCCCCAAGAATTTGCAGCCACATTGTGAGTTTTGAGACAGAATTCCCTTATTCTTGCCTTTTTCCTCATTCCTAAGCACATGCCATTTCCCTAGAGAGAATTGTGAGAGTAGAAGGATACGTGGAAGCAGTTGGAGCTTGGTGAAGAGGAGCCCGGACTAGGTTCGAGTAGCACTCGCCGATCTCATTGTAAGTGACTTTGTGAGATTAATATAAACAAGTACTTTTTATGTCCTGCCATATGATGTGTTCAATATTTATGTTTGATTTACATTTTATCATGACATCTAACCCACTAATTCATATATAAGATTATTTTTCATAGTTTCTTCATTGTCTTTTGGTGAATGCAGGTCGACCTTGGGAGGAGACTTACAATTGAGGAACAACCGAACGCAAAAGGATTGACACCGGACATGGATTTCAAGGTAGAGTTACTAGATCCTTTTATCTTTGTGTTTTATGCATGAATGTGGGGTATTGTTAGGGTAGTTGTTGAAAGTAGGAGACTCTAGATGGTTAGCTCTACCTGCACGTTGAACCCTAGTGTAGTCCATAGGGGGGTTTTCCCACTATAGCATAATTGGAGACCATACTGGGGAAGCCTATAGAGTTTTTAGGGGATAGTTTTTTTGGTGTCTTTAATTGGTTTGATTATTGTTTCTTGAGTTTTTTGTAAGTTTATGTGTCTTTAAGGGGTTCTGGTCGGCCATACCAGTATTCCTTGCCTTGTCATCTTTGATTGTTAGTTATCTTTTTGAGAAGTTACAAAGTTGTACGCGGCCTGCAGTGGTTCTGCATGCGTACATACGCACCCTACCTTTAGACATCCTGCGTACATACGCAGGTTATTGAAGTATCAGTTGTGTGTCTGTGTCAGGAAAATATTTTTTCAAGAAGAGGTAGTCATCCTCTTCCCTGATTGAAGCCATAATTCTAAGGGGTTTTCTTGATCTAGTCCTGGTCTCTGTTTTTACATTCTTTAGCCTAGGTTTGACGTCAGTTAGCTTTTTCTTTATCAATATTTCTTGTGTTTTCTTGGTTAGGGTTTGAGACGAGTTTGCGAGTATTTTTTGATTAGCTTGTTTAGTATTGTCATTGACTCTCTGCAATCTGCAGTAGACCAGAAGTCAGTTTTTGGTCTTGTCTTGTCTTCGCCTTTTCCCTTTTACTCTCTTTAGAAGAAAAGAAAAAGAAGTTGTTTTCAAGTTTCTGATTTTGAAGCATAAAAAAAAAGATTTCATTCTTTGTTTGGTTAAGTAGTTAAGTTAGTTGCTTTATTTGTCAGGAAAAGGAGTGTTTTCTTAAGTTCTTTACTGAATACTTAGAACATTAAGTAGCTCGTAGTTGAGTGAAATCTTGTTTCTTGGTTTTCCTTTAAAAGATCTTAGAAAAAAAAAAGTAGTTTGAAAAGTTGGTTAAAGAGTTTAAATTTGCAAATCTTTATTTGTCAAAAAGAAGTAGTTTTTTCTTTCAGTTTCATATAATGCTCTTCTCTTTCGTCTCTTAAAAACACACCATTGGTTTCACTACCACCTCCTTGAATTAAAACAACCACTTAAAATTAACGATAAATTAAAATTAATTAGACTTTTTGTTTGTAGGGTCCATCAACTAGTCTAGGCTAAAGCCTTGATTTAGGTTGGAGAGGAAACTATTCAAGGCTATAAAACAAACATAGTAGTTTGTGTTAGGGAGTGTCAAAAAGTCCAGTAAATGTGGAATTTATTCAGGACCCCCCTCTAACACAGGGTTAAACACAAGGTCGCGTGCGGAAAGGTAGCAGAGATAACCCCTCCAAAGTTGGACCAAGCATAGTGGGGAACGCATATAGAGGGATTATCTTGGGATTCCATTGATCACATTTTCCATGGAGCTTCATGGGTCTCAAATCCATTCGAGGTCCTTAGTCATCTTCTGGAACACTTTATTTCGATACCCTTGATAGGTTTCGGGCTTGATACCCTACTCATTGCAGTCCACCCGATTGTCGACTGTACCCGACTGTCGACTATACTTGTGAGGGTATACCATGGTACCTAGGGTAGAAATTGGGCCACGCTTTGCAGAGTATACCTAGAGAGTTCTTTCGTATTTGAGTTACACTTGCACCGGTAAGTTTCTCTATTGTTGGCTAGTGTAACTGTTCTTCCAACTATTTAGTGGCTTGATTGCTTTATTTCATAGGAACTTTTCTAGTGTGTGGTGGTTTTCAACGTTAGTAAAATCCCTAGTATGTCATTGATTTTCTCACACAGTGGAAGAGAAAGAGCTCCACCGGTCGCGAAGGCTTTTGGGCCTTCCATCGATTGAAGTGGAGCCACCACCGCCACTTCTAAGGTGAAGAATTGACCAACAAGGGTCATTTGAGGCGACCTGGCAGCAGGAAACTGTACTCGAGCCATCCCCAAGAGGAGAACACTTGAATCCAGAGGAGCCTACCATTTCTAACCTCAAAGAGGAATCTCTTGATTTGTATAACTCCCTGATCACTGACTTGTCGACGCCCATCATGGTACAATTTTTCCCTCCAAGGATAACTAATCAAGAGCGTCAAATAGTCTTGCAAGCAGTGATGGAAGAAAGCATTGCTACTTCGTCTGGGAGTCCTCATACTCCCTCAACGACTGTCACCATAGGGGGCATTCTGCCCCCTAAATCACCCTCATAGGTATGGACCACTATGGTCTCTACCGCCTCTATCTCGGGCAGTGGTTTAATTCTATCTATGGTGACGATCATCGCTCCATTCACCTAGAGTGTGACGGGCCCTTCGTTTCCATACGGGATGTCTGGCTTTGATACGAACTTAGTCCTGTCCTACTCCACCCTACAGACCATGGGTATGGGGGCAGGAAGCTTAAATGCTCCTTTGCAAGGGTCCATGGGGGGCACCTCATCCCCCTATAACACTTTCCCTTACGACGGGGTTCATATACCTTCGTCGTCTCCCTCGCTCAGAGGTGCTTCTCAGCAACCCATCTGGCCAGCCATGAACTACAACCTGTTTAGAGTAGGTAGTTAAGGACCTTCTTCCAACACCATGTAGGTGGCTTCTTTTTCATTCTCTTTGTTCGACGCATTTGGTAACAACACATTCTCGTCATCTGTCGTCTCGGCCAGGGGAAACCCTGGTTTTGGACAAGCAAATCCTGTGCAGGGTACTATTCCTGCACAAGGGGAAAATACCTCACAGGGACCTTGGAATCTGTGGCAGGGATCAATCCCCTCGTCAGTGATGCCAATTGGGGGAAACCCCTTCTGTGGTCAATGGAACCTCGAGAAGGGATCTATACCTATTCTCGTCGGATCGGCAAGGGCAACCCTTTCCAGAATATTTGGAACACAACTTCAGGAGAAATCCCTTCTCATCCCTCAATGTCCAATTACGGGAGTCAGTTGATGACGTCTCAATAAGCACAGTATCCGTATGTCAGCCATGGCCAGGGTTTTTACCAAAACCCTGGTTAGCAACCTAACTTTTCCTAGCAACCTGGTGCCAGCCAAAATCCAGGATCCTTTTTCCATGTACATATTCAACAACCCAAGCTACCATTTTTGGAAACATTACATTTGATAGACTTGACAAGTTTCTTAAATGGCCCAATCTGTCACGTTCTGTGTTGGCCTCCCATGCCGACGAAGTTTCCCTAGAACATTTCGAATTTTGAAGGTAAGCCTAACGAAGATCCAGGCGATCATGTGATTACCTTTCACCTATGGTGCTCGTCCAACTCGTTGAAAGATGACTCCATCCAGTTGCATTTGTTTTAATGCACTCTTATCGGGAGTGCCTCGAAATGGTGCATCGAGCTTGAACACTCAAGATAATCTACTTTTGGCGAATTGGCCATGGTTTTCCTGAACCATTTTCAATTACCTGTGAGATACGGTGTCGGCACTAAATTGTTGGCCAACTTTGAGCAAACAAAATCTGACCATATCTCAGATCACATTCGAGAATGGTAGCGTAGGAAGAGTTTGATAAAGGTACCAATCCCACCAGCTTTCCTACTGGAGTGGTTCATTAAGTATTTGGTCCCTCAGTTATCCAAGGACGTTACAACGTCATGAGTCTTTTTCGAGGAAGAAGCGATAATGAGAGCTCAACAACTAGAACGGATATACTCTCAGTCTGGTTTACTTTACGAATTTTTTCCAGATGCACCATGGTCTATCCTTGACAAGACCAAACACAAGTCTAGGTTGGTTCAGCAAAAACAAATTTCGTTGATTAGTTGTCAAATCAATTGCAGCAATTTTCGATATAGCAGAAAACTGCCAGTGAAACTTCTAGTTCAGCTGCTCCCCCTACCTAAACATTGGATGTACACAGTGTGCAATCGAAAAACCTAAAAGTCAACCACCAAACTGATGGAAAGAAGAAACAACGAAATAAGGGTAAGGGGGATAAGAAACCCACCAACAATGTTGGCGGGGGCAACACAGAGAAAAGAAAGTTGAAGTATCCATGTAACCTTTGCACGGAAGACCACCCGACTCACTTATGCTCTCGACTCGTGGAGGCCAAAACTTTATTGGCACAGCACCATCCTGTAGTGTTAATGAACCCATTTCCTCATGGGAACGATTTAGCTCAATCCTCTACAAGCATGGATGGGGGCAGTCAGGGACCCCCCTTCGTCATCTAATAATCCCTCGACCTCGAATTTTTATATGTTGAAAGGTGAGGCTCACATAGCAACTAGGACACACGATTACGGAATGCCAAGCACTTCTTAGAAGGGTAAAGAAGTCGAAAACCCATATGTTCCTCTCCATATCGATAAGACGTTGGGTGAAACAATGAAATGCATCCTGAAAGGGGCGTTCAATAAATCTTCCCACAATCCAAACATGAGGACCACCTAGAACTACTCTGTGGTGGAGGATTTCTCACAAACCCCGTGCGCAATGTACGCTTTGGAAGTCCTCCAGAGCTACCCACTCAGAGAAAGGCTCTGTTAGCTACCTTAGGATCTACTGAGACTTGCAATCCGAGAATGATCATTCTTGATACGAATGACTTGAAGCCTCGTCTCCCATACCACGTCGTGTTTCAAATAGTAGTGGAATACACCACAAAAACATTTACCCAGAATATTTTTTGTACAGTGGTTTATGAGGGTGCATCAACATGTGTGATGTCGTTGGCATGTTGGAAGGCCATCAGCCAACCCGTTTTGTCTCCGTCACCTACTCTTCTTACAGCTTTCGATGGTCATTCATTTAGACCACATGGAATCATTCCTTCTTTTGTCATGCAGCTAGGAGGAAATACCGTGTGTGTCGAAGTTGAATTGGTCGATGCACCTCTTGACTACAATCTCTTGTTAGGAAGGAGTTAGACTTATGCTATGTATGTAGTGGTCGCTACAGTGTTCTAGGTCTTGTTGTTTCCACATGAGGGTCGGATTGTGACCATTGATCAGTTGTCTTTCTCCCGTCCTGACCCTTCATTGGGGGAATCCACGGTCCCGATGATTGATAATCCACATCTCGACGTCGTCAATGTAGGGGTTGGTTTGTGCCCACCTTTGATGGGTACTTTCGATTACCCGCCTCTGTCCGGCGATTTCAAGTACATATCGGTTTTCCGCAACCAACCCAAGGCTGAAATCTTTCAAGTTTCATCGTTCCGCACAACGTACTTTAACAATCCATGGACTCTTCCTTCCCCATCGGCCATGATGGAAGGGACAAGGCACCATGGCATTTCCATTCCCTTGTCCATGGCAGAAGTTGCATACTCCATTGTTCAACAATCTTCAGTCGACCCTAATATGACTTCTGCACAGGAGTTAGATCCAATTCTAGAGCCTATTTGGGCTCAAGGTTCCCCCACCACTACTGATTCCTTAGACTTGGTCTTTCCCTCTGACGAGGTGATTATAGAGTCATCGGTTGGTCTACATAGACCCTAGGATGATGTTATCCACATTTTTGGTTATCGAGATGATGACATGATAATGACATGGTGATAGAAGATCTAACTCTTCTTTAGGATCATTTTCATGAAGAAAGTTACACTTATCAGCTTCTCA
>JZKD02S0232570.1:298140-313079 GCA_000966675.3 Picea glauca
TTGTGTTGTTGTGATTGGACGACACAAGAGCATCGTAGCAGAGCAAGGATCAACAGAGATAAGGAGAGATTTCATAAAGTAAGTACATCATCCTTCTTCTCTTGTCCATTCAATATTTTAGAACTAGGGAAAGAGTAGTATTCTGTCACGGTTTGTTCCAGATCCGGGTGGATCTGAGGAGATTGGTCTGTGTCCGCACTCACGAATTTATCTTTGAACAGATGATCTCCATCAGAGATCTTATTTTCTCCTGGAGTTAGGAATAATAGAGGCAAGAACATTTGTGTTGACTATGACTGGAGATAGGTCTTGTCATATTAATCCTCTCACTACACACACAGTTTATGCCGAGGGTAATATGGAAACCATCACTAAAACAATATCTATCAATATCTCCAGAACCCCTGGAGTTGTGGAGAATGTCTTCATTGGAGCGGATTGCTCCCCCGAGGAGATTCGAATCTATGTGAATTTATTTAAAGAATTTTGCGACGTTTTTTCCCGGTCTTACGAGGAAATTCCAGGCATAGATCCAAGAATCGTCGAACATGAAATAAAAACTTATCCTAATGCCAAGACAGTCTAGCGGAAGCTTCATCCAGTTAATCCTAAAAAAGAAGCAGTCATTAAGGCTGAAGTAGAGAAACTACTCAAAGTTGGTTTCATCTACCCCGTCCAATTGACTCAATGGGTGTCAAATCTTGTTCCAGTCATTAAAAAATAGGGAACGATTCATGTATGTATGGACTTTTGTGATTTGAACAAGGCTTTTCCAAAGGATAACTTCCCCACCCCATTCATTGACTAGATCATCGATGAATGCGCAGGCTGTGAGGTCTTTTCTTTCATGGATGGTTTTTCGGGATACAATCAGATACAGATCAAGCCCGAAGACCAGCATAGAACAACTTTTATCTGTCCATGGGGTATATTCACTTATCGAAAGATGTCTTTTGGCCTGATGAATGCTAGAGCCACTTTTTTTCAATGGGCCATGTCTTTTTCTTTCCATGATCTCAAACATATATTCAAGGCTTATCTCAATGATTTAACATCACGATTTCATAAGAGAGTTGATCATCCCACACACCTCCAGCTTATCTTTGAGCGATGTCACTACTATCAGATTCACTTGAATCCTAACAAATGCAGTTTCTACATGACATCAAGTCATCTTTTAGGTTTTATAGTTTCGACAACAGGGATCATGGTTGATCCTCTAAAGGTTGAGGTGATAGTTCAATTGCCTCCCCTGTGCACAGTCCCTAAGCTTCAAAGTTTACAGGGAAAAGCCAATTTTCTTCGGCATTTTATCACAAACTATGTCGATATCACTAAAGGGTTTATGCATTTACTGAAGAAGGACGTCCCTTTCCATTGGGATGAAGCCGCTCAATGCTCTTTCGAAGCGTTGAAACACGCCCTCGCGTTTTCCCCTCTACTTCGTCCACCCAATTATAATAAAGATTTCTTATTGTATTTTGCTACAGCAGAGTCGACCATCGGTATGGTATTTATTCAATAGGATGATATGCTTGAAGAATATGTCATTTATTACCTAATCCAAGGCCTGGTTGGACCAGAACTCAACAACTCCCACGTTGAAAAGCTTATGTTGGCAGCAGTACATGTTGTCCAGCGGTTCCGTCATCAAATAATGTTTCGCAAGACTACCGTCATTATCATTGTGAATCTGTTCCAATATGTGTTGACACAACTTGTAATCGACAGAAAGATAAGAAAATGGATTGCTATCCTCCAGGAATTTGACTTGGATTTTTTTTCTACGAAATCTAAAAATTTGTTGGTATTCACGGAACTTATCTTGGAACTTTCGATCAAATCAAGAGATGTTATGCCCGAAGAATCATCGATTAAAGGAGATATTTTTTTGATCACATATTCGGACCCGTGGTATGAAGATATACTATTCTATCTCTAGAATTTGAAGTGCCCCACCTCTACTTCTCATGATGAGCGTCGACGTATATTTCATCAGGCAAAAAACTATCTTATTATCGAGGACACTTTGTATCGTCGAGGTGTAGATTGCATCCTTCATCAGCGTCTCACTCATGAAGAAGTGAAACTCATGCTTAATGAATGCCACACTGGATCATGTGGTGGTCATTTGTCTAGGTTGGAAACAACCCAAAAGATTCTACGAGCATGTTACTTTTGGTCGACATTGATCAAAGTTTGTGTTGAATCAGTCAAGAAGTGCCACCCATGTCAGATCTTCTCCCGGAAGATGAGGGCACACCCCACTCCCATGTTTCTCATCATTACAGTTGGCCCCTTCACCAAGTGGGGGATTGATTACACTACATGCCACCCCCCCCAGCTAGGGGGCACCATTATATCATCGTAGCAGTAGACTACTTCACAAAGTGGGTCAAAGCTATTCCAACATTCAAAGATGATGGTGAAACAACAACTCTCTTTCTGTTTAACCAGATAATATCAAGGTTTGGTATCCCAAAGGATATTTTCACTGACCATGATAGTCACTTTCAGAACAAAATGATGTTCAAGTTAACATCAAATATTGGGTTGAGGCGAGAATATTCATTACCTTACTACCCACAAGAAAATGGTCAGGTGGAAGCTGTGAATAAGTCTCTCAAGACCATATTACAATGAACAATCAATTCAGCCAAGTCAAATTGGCATTTGATGTTGTACTCGGCATTGTGATCCTACCAAACATTTGTAAAGACTACCACTGATTTCTCACCTTTTCAACTCGTTTACAGGCTAGAAGCAGTCTTGCCTATAGAATGTCAAATCCCATCTCTTAAGTTGGTAGTACAGTTATTGCCAGACACTTCACCACTTGAGGAACGCTTATTATATCTCAAGCAGATCGATGAGCAACGTCATGACATAGCCTTGGCTAATGAGGCTCACAAACAAAAATTCAAGTGCCAGTACGATTAATTCGTTCGTCCTCGGATTTTATTCGAAGGCGACCTTGTCCTAGTCTACGACCAAGATAAGGATCCCCTGGGGGTAGGAAAGTTCAAAACCATGTCGTTCAGACCTTTCATTGTGAAGGAAGTATTAAAAAAGGGCGCTTATCATCTTGTTGACTTCGAAGGGAAAGCTTTGGCAGAGCTTAGAAATGGGATCTACCTCAAGAAGTATTACTCGTAGGTGGGTCTCTTTGGGTGACTTTTTGTACAGATGTATAGTTGTTATACAATTAGTTTTAGTCTTTTTGGTTTTATGGATGTGTCATTTTTGATGTCATCTTTTTCACTGTGGCAGATGTCAAGTGAATCAGAGGTGTTCGTTGGGTTCGCGGACGGCACTAGTCGACACACTCGGAGGCTTGCTTCCACTGCTTGGGTGATCTTCACACCTCAAGGCCAGTTACTATCTTCTGGAGGTATCTGTTTAGGTGACACCACAAACAATGTCACCAAGTACAACGTGGTAATAGAGTTGCTTTGTGTCTCTTTGTCGCATGGTATCTCTCATCTTTGAGTCTACATAGATGCATAGCTGGTTGTGTACCAATTCAATCGGGTTTATCGTGTTTATGATCCTACTCTACACCGACGATTCCTTAGGGTACGTCTCTTAGAACGATGCTTTGATTACATGACATATATCCATGTTCCTAGGAGATTGAATCAAATCACAGATACTCTAGCTAATCATGTATTAGCTTGGCATATACACATGTAAATACATTTGTAAATAAATGTAAACCATAAGAAATAAAAGATGTAAATATGAATATATATATATATATATAAAGTTTCAGAGTACATAGGTGGGCGCAAGCACCTCAAAAATACATATCCAGTACATGTCATGGGGCTTATGCCCTCAAAAATATACAAAAAGTTCCCTCGGCATGTAAGTGGTCCATCCTAACCTAAGGGCGGGGCCTGTTGGCCCTGCCATAGAGAACCATAGTGAACCATGGTGTTTTCCAAATGTCAAAAGAATTGGACCCAGGTCTGTGGCACCCCAACTACATGAGGTTGCATCAATGGTGGCAGATCCTCAATCTCTGCCATAGGGACTGCACAAGTGAGTGCGGTGAGGTTCCTCTCCACCCGTCTCAAAAATCTCTCAACCTCTCTAGCTGGAGGTCCCCCTGCTATTGTTGTTGTTGTTGGTATGATGGATATGGCTGGTACTGCCTCTGGTTGAGGATGTCGCTTGGTCCTCGAGAAGTCTGATGGACACACTGGTCCCGCATCTATACATAAATAGATACACATTTGTTAGATACTTTGTTTCCCATAAAAATGATATATATAAAAAGAAATAAAAATTAATTAACATTAAAAAAAAACATACCTATCTCTCCTCGTTCTGCTCTGGGAGTTACGGGCATATTAGGAACCCTAGAGAAGTTTATCCCGATGAAGGGGTAGTCCTCTATAGCCAGAATTTGTCGAGACCACCAGTCGAAGAAAGTATCATCGAAGGCCTCAATGGTCCTCCCTCCCCCCTGTCACAGCAAAAATGTCGCCCACCTACACACTGTTGGGAAGGACGCCACGTGCCCCCGTACTATCTCTTGTGGACTAAGACGGGGTACCCTCTTGAAGAAAAAGGAACATAGAACAGTCTTGAACCCAAAGTTTTTGTTATTCCGCCCACGACACTCTATCAATTGTCTCTTCATGCAATCCAGCATGGTTGTGCTCTAGTCGAACACTCGTGAATTTAAGCACTGTACCGCATAATGCATGTGCGCCCGGGAGGCCTGATGTAAGGCTGCAGATCCAATGATCAGTCCAATAAGTAAAACTATCACTTGCAGTGATAGGTTGGAAATCTTGTGGATCGACACCTAAGAACCCACTTTATCTGTGCTAGCCTTGCAGTGTAGCCCAGTCAATTCGGCTATGTTGTGAGGCCCAGGAGGAAAAGCACGAAGGTTGACTGTTTCCCCTCTCCTTGAGAGGCCAGTCAGAAAATAAATATCCTCAGTCGTTGGAGTTAATGATTGTCCCTCAAGCATGAATGCCTCAGCATCAGGGTGCCAGTAATCTACCAAGGCATTTAGTAGCCTGGGTTGTGACTTCATGAGTGGACACTGGAATAATTTCCACAACCCACATTATTTTAATGCGGTGACAACATCAGGGTCTTCTGTGACCAAAGAATCAATGTCTTCATGCTCCCTCTCTCTCCAATGGACATACATATTGAAAAATGACAAGTTCAAAGGAGAGTTAAATCTTGTATTTTTAAAAATTTTCATATCTTTGAGGGTGTATGCGAGTTGTATTGGAAACAGTCGCATATGCACACGGGTTGATTGTTTTCTTCCCACGTACATGTTGGGCCAACCCTTTATAGAGGTGCGCACCCCCCCAAAAACCAAAATAAATGCAAAAGAAAAGTATTGAAATGCAAGAGGAGGTAGTTTGTAATTACTTGGTCCAAGCGAAAGTTCTTTTCAACCTTTGAATATCTTGGAATAAACTTCTTTAACAAAGGGATGTTTTTGGATTTTTGGTCAATTCTCAATTTGCAATGGTGATAATGACCTACCAGCTTCTATTTATAGACTTTTTTGGCCCTTTTTGTCATTTTTTGAACCCTTTCATCATTTTTTTTGGCTTGAAAATCTTTTAACATGGTTCTTGAGTTTCTCATTGGATGTTACAATACACTTCACTTTTGGTTGGAAAATGTTTTGAGAGATGGGTCACTTTTGAAGGTCCTTTGGTAAAAGTCATTTTTTCAACTTTTTGCATTTAAGTTAAGATTCCACCTCCACTTTCTGCATCTCGTTGTCTTTTCCTCTTTTCCATAGGATCGATCCCACCAAATTGTGACACAGAACCGTCATTGCTTCTTTAGAAGTGTCGTAATTTAGTGGTAGAGCCTTCCTTTACATGGATTCCCTAGGTAGATCCTAGTTGCATTTTGGTGTCCATTCTGGCCTCAATGACTTTAGTCTTGGGATTCCTTGTTAGTCATGTCCTGATTACAAGTTTGAGCCTCATACGTATGATATGTCATCACTCTTGGCCTCACCCTCAGAACTCCCAAAATGAGTCTTCTTTAATCCCCTTTCAGACTCTATAAACATGAAAAGATTGTCGAGCGATCTTGTTTCCCTTCACACTCGCCAAACTAAAACTCGAAGGCACGTCGGTCTAGTCGTAGTTTACCCATTTTTCGGTCTGGACCGTCAATTATACTAACAAAGGTATACTCTAGGAAATTCGCTTCACTAAAAGAGTATTCTCGGGTATAAGTTTAACCCTTTTTCGGGCCTAAGGGACTAAATTTACGAAAAAGGAACCCCCATGGAGTCCATAGTTAAGCTCTTTTTAGACTCCCTAAAAATGAAAAGATAGTCGAGTGAACTTGTTTCTTTACACTCATTAAACTGGTCCAGAAGAACATTCCCTATGGAGTCAATAGTTAAGCTCTTTTCAGACTCCTTAAAATTGAAAAGATCGTCAAGTGACCTTTTTCTTTCACACTCGTTAATTGGTCCAAAAAAACATATACTGGCATGAGTTTACCCACTTTTTCAGCCTGTATATTAAGGAGGAAAAAGGTACACCTCGGGAGATTCATCTCACCAGGAGAGTTCTCTTCAGCAAATTTTACTTTTTCGGGCTAAGGAGACTAAATCTAGAAAAAGGCAGCAAGTCCATAGTTAAGCTCTTTTCAAACTCCTTAAAATTGAAAAGAATGTTGAGTGATATTGTCTTTGTCACACTCGTTAAAATGGTTTTGAATAGATGTATTTTCGGTGCTAGTTTACCCCTTTTTCAAACTGACTAGACTACCTTCGAAAAAGGTACCCCAGTGGAGTCTTCTTTTGTGTTTTTTCAGACTCTCTAAAAATGAAAAACCACCGATCTTACCTTCTCTGGGCTCGTTAAAATTTCATTGAAGGGCGTTATCATTGTGTCCTATTAATCGCATTTGCATTCCTATGTTTTGGCCTAATGTCGGCTCCATGTTGCTCTCAATTGAACCTTTGAAGCATGCCTTATACGCAAGCCTTGTAGCACTTTTTCTCTGCATCTTGACACCTTGACCCATGGAGGAATTTTCCCAAGTGTCATTTTCCTGCACATGTATCCTTGCTTTGAGCATTAGTGTGTTCCTTGCACTTGGAACTAGTATGCTTGCGACACTCGTTCCTCCTTTTTAACATAGCATTCTTTTATTCTTTTTCAATCTTTCCAAAAATTATTGAAAAAGACAAAAAAAATCAAATATACCCCAAAAAGAGGATGGGAAAAGTATTTTCTTTTTATGGCAGCACAATGAGTCACCCTTGGACAAAGCACATCCTTTCATTTGTTCGTCAAGCTCTGGGATTTAATATGACCTTAGGAAGTTGTTCTCACTACATAGAGTTGTGTCCTCCTTCATTTTGTTATTCTTCCAAACATATGGAAAGTTTGTGTTGCCTCCTGCATCGTGAATTTATGTCAATGTCATGCTACCTGAGTCTGATCATATGTCATGATATTGTCCAAGAGAATTTTTTACTAAGCTTGAGTTGGCCCTTCTATAGTTTGTCTCTTGCCCTCATGCTCGACCATCCTGAAATTCCAATCAAGTCCTTGTTCAAAATCACTGAAGTTCTATGCATGATCATTGAGATCCTCTTGTCTGTTCCCCGATGAGCCATCGAATACCTCTGGGTAGTGAAGTCGTACACTCACATTACACTCCTACCTGAGTTTTGAATATCTTGAAGTTGTTTCTCGAGCTCTGAAGACCTCATCTCCAGCCATCCGGCATCATTGGCTTCTTGAAGATGGATACTATATATGTATATCTTTGATTTTGAGATGTATATCCATTGTGTATTGCTCGCTGATACACTTTATATAGTTATATGACATGGATCTGCAGTGTATTTGATTTGCAACCATGATTTATTTCATCCCGAGCATGGGTATGCCCGCCTCGGTGAGACAATTGTTATTTTGCAGATGGCACCTCCCTAACTCTGGTCCCAGGCTCACTCGCTTCATACGTTGGTAAATATTTGTAATGTATTTCGGCCATCAGATGCTCTTATGACCTCACACATTAGGGGGCATCTGTTATAAACCTAAATTGCACCATACATGCATACCTGGCATTAGGCCATCTTGCTATTTTTTCCAAGCCATCACTGAGCAACTCTTCTTAAAACCATATTTTTGAAGATGTATGTGCCCTGCACCATTACTCCCCACGTATGTATGCTAGTTGCATCATTATTGCCCATGTATGTATGCTAGATGCACCATTACAGTGCGTGTATACCCAAAAAAAAAATCAAAAATCAAAAATTTGCAAGGAATTCATTGAGATTACAAGCTATTGGACAGTTTCCCAACTATTCCACTACCTATAGAACGTCACCCAACCAAATAAACATCCTTTTTTTCATAGAAAAGGAGGTGTTGGGGTATCATTCCAAATCTAAGCATAAGAACAGTGAAACTCTGCCCATTTCACTTTCCCCCCTTGCCCCAATAATTTGCAGACACATTGTGAGTTTTGAGCCAGAATTCCCTTATTCTTGTCTTTTTCCTCATTCCTAAGCACATGCCATTTCCCTAGAGAGAAGTGTGAGAGGAGAAGGATACGTGGAAGCATTTGGAGCTTGGTGAAGAGGAGCCCAGACCAGGTTTGAGGAGCAGTCACCAATCTCATTGTAAGTGACTTTGTGAGATTAATATAAAGAAGTATTTTTTTTGTCCCGCCATATGATGTGTTCAATATTTATGTTTTATTTACATTTTATCATGACATCTAACCCACTAATTCATATATAAGATTCTTTTTCTTAGTTTCTTCTTTGTCTTTTGGTGAATGTAGGTCGGCCTTGGGAGGATACTTGCAGTTGAGGAACAATCGAACGCAAAAGGATTGACATTGGATGTGGAGTTCAAGGTAGAGTTACCGGATCTTCGAATCCTTTTATCTTTGTGTTTTATACATGAATGTGGGGTATTGTCAGGGTAGTTGTTAAAAGTATGAGACTTTAGATGGTTAGCTCTGCCTGCACGTTGAACACTAGTGTAGTCCATAGGGGGGTTTTCCCACTATAGCACCAATAAGGATGATAGAGATCCTTCATGGCTTCTAAACTCAGAATGATCAAAGAAACTGTAACTTCAAACATTATTGCAACGGAACCACACCAACCATTCATTCCAGAAAAATATCACAAATTTACGCAGTTGCCAAACTTAAGAAAAGAACAGACCCATACATCATTGAGACAATATCTATTTAATAACTAGAGCGGGTTCATGCATGGCGAAAAGATATACCTGTAACCATGAAAACCTTAAAAACACGAGCTTGGCCGAATAGTTCTTCCTCTGCTTGAAAATTGGAGCTTAACCACAATGAACACAATTAAACAATAGTTAGGGTGACAACCAATGGAAGGGGTATGGAGTGACGTGCAGTAAATGCACGTCGCCTCCATCCTCTAGTCATTCAATTCCTTAGTACATGCCATCCCACTAATCCATTAATTCATTCAATTAAACCATGCATCGAAACCAACATCCACCAATTGTCAAAAGCGCCACCCTATGTCACATTAACCACTGCCAACCACACTATAGCACGCATCACATGCTTTTCCATATAAGCCAATAAATCAAATATCCACTAACCTTGTTATCTAGGACTAACAACATTCCATTTAAACTTCAAAATGCATAGTGTAGCATCGTATAACATAGTAGCATAGTTTAATTTCTTGCTTAGATTTTTCCATATTTCCTTTTCCTTTTCCATGACTAACACATGTTTTGTGCAGGTGTAACAAATAATAAATCATGGCGCAATAGCATAACAGTTCACATAAGCCTTGATGACATGGGAATGAGAATTTAAAGTAAGGACACTCACACATAACATAAATTTTCCATCACCCATTTATTGTGAATAGAACCAATATTTGAACATCAATCATGCTCAAACCTATAAGTAGTGTCAAACAACCTCATAATATCAACTAAGAACTATATCTGATCCTCCAATCCACAAGGGGGTCCCACCTACTAGTATTATAGATATATCGTTAACTTATAATAATAGGATTTAGCAATACTTTGTGTGCTAAAAAAACCTCGTTGCGATTTTAATCGCCAACAAACTAGCGACTCCATAGGGAAATTTGTTTTCAACATATTAGAACTCAGGACTCATGGTTTCGCAGGCTGGAACAGCAGGACAAGAAGATATAACCAATAATATTATGCAACAGGGGGAAGTGAGTGGATTTAATGGAAAAATGACCAGGAATTCGGGAATAACTCATGAAAAGTGTTAAGTATGAGGGGTTTTACCACTGTGTGCATAATCATTCAACCATGATTGGCTCTTAACTTCAAGGAGAAAATTTATGGAATTTCTCTCTTAAATTCTCAAATGGATGAAGAAAAGGAAGGCAGAAGCAGGAGATAACCCCAAAAAAAAAATCTAAACAGCAGTGGAAGTAGATAACAAATTCAAGGGTGCTTTCAGGGGAAACATCGTAACAGTTGTGTAAGATTTATTTTTATTGACTAGCGCCTTGCAGGAGTGTCACTGTGGAAGAACTGATCCAATATATTATTTTTGACCAAATCAACTAAAAGATGGTAAGCAACAAAATCATGACAAAAATAAGATTGCAAAAAGTAAAACAACAACAATAAAATGACCAAATGTAAAAGCAATAGGAAATGTTTTAAAACAGAAAGAAGAAGTCAAACTACTGTAAAAGAAAAAAAATAAAATAGTGTAAAATTGGAAGCAAAGCTAAGTTACTAGTATACAGAAAATCCAAACAGCGTTAGCATTTTTCACGTTGGTCCCACGTAATGTTTCAAGTGAGAACAGTTAGTGTTGTAGGAAAACAATTGCTCCTGTAAATCCTTTAGAATGCAAGATCTAGTATCCTAGACAAAAGAAATTTTGAACGGACCCAAAAATAACACTTGGAACTCTGAGGTAATAATCAACCCTTTAACGTGTACAATCAGATCATCAAGATATATATGGATACTAATCAATTCATCCAAAGTTGTCTGTATAGGTCTTTTAAGAGTGGTACTTGCATCAGGTAAGCTAGAAAGCAGGCATTTATAAGTCATGGTACCCCAATTAGTGATAAGAGTGGTTTTGTGAGCATCTGCCCCTTTTCCCTTGATTTTACTGTAACCCAAAAAATTGTCAAGTAATGGCCTCATATGTGACCTTACAACCTACTGCAAAATCATTTCTATATTAAGAGGAGGAAAAGGATTTCTCATAATAGCCTGACTGGAGGTGCGAAAATTAATGCAGGTTTTAATATGATCAGTGGTCTTCGATACAGGTACTCAATTGGAAACCCATTCATGGTAGATTGGAAAAATGATCCCAGGCCTTAAGAAATTTTCCAACTGCCTTTGACAAGTTGCTTTAAATGTAGAGTTAATAGGTCTTAGTTTCTGCCTAACTGGTTTCATGCCTTCCTTGATGGGGATAGCATGTTGTATAAGACCAGGATCAAAACCACGAAGATCCTCATAAGACCAAGCAAAAACATCTTGAAATATACCAAGTAGCTTGGCCAACTTTATTTCTTCTTTATCAGAACATTGGACACTTATTTTAACATTCCTTGAAGATTTGAGTGCCCCAATCTTCAAGGAGATGGTTTCACCCACCTTCCTTCTTGACTCCTCTTCTTTCTGTTTCTCTTTATTGCTTGCATCACTCAAAGAAAATGAACTCTCTAGAGGAGTCAGGCCATAGGAATCTTGTTGTCTTCTATGGATATAATTTCCTTGGGCTTAAGAGGTTCATCTTGAATGAAAGTACAAATGTTCTCATCATTAGGGAGGGCCTACCAAGATTCTAAATTGTCAGGGATATGTGGACGATGTAGATATTGAAAAGTACAATTAGGCCTGTGTGGCAAATGTTTTCCATTAGGAGAGGTTGCAAAAGAAGCTAACCGATCATCCATTGAATTCAACTCCCTCGTAACATGAGTGATATTGAAAGATAGCAGGTTCGAGATAAGTGCCCAAAAAGTTTGGGTGTATCATTTTATAAACTTGTTGCTAGGAGAGTAAATTTTATGTACAAGATTCACAACAAGATTGAAATCCCCAAAATTTGAAAGGTGACCACAACCAACATTATAGGTGTTCTCAATTCCCAATAATAAAGATTTGAATTCTGTGACATTGTTTGTGCCAGCAAACTCCAACCTATAAGAAAAGTTATGGATTTTTCCTACAGGAGAAATCAAGATAATGCCAGCTCTGTTACCTTCGTTAGAGCATGAACCATCAAAGGTCATGTGCCACATACCATCATCTAAATCAATTTGTTCCAAGGGAATTTTATCCTCTTCAGAAAATATGGAATACACCCCTAGGTACTCTTCTATGTATTTTATCTTAGGTCATGGGACACTCTCTATGTAAGGTGAAATCCTTCCCTCTTTAAGGACTATAATTTTCTTACCATTCCGAGGAACAGATAAATGTGTTTTTTCGAGTGAGAGTTATCCACCCATTAAAGCTTGCCGATATCTTCCCAAGATGATTGAGTAATTACTTATTGGCATGTCAATTACCTGAATGTTGAGGGTTGTCCTTATTTCAGGATGCGCACACAAAACTAAGGTCACATCTTTAATCTCACCTATGGTCGTTTGTTGTAGACTATTATAGGAGAGCATGCTTCTGGAATTTTCAATTGTACAAGACAAGCCTAACTCTTCCATAATAATCTTTGACATCACACTTGGGCCCGAACCGCCATCAATGAGGCAACAATGGGCAGTCTTATCCATAATGTTTACAGAAATATAAAAAGGGGGATTTTTTAAAGGGTATCTAAAGTTATGTACACCTACTTTATTTACAGATGAATAGTCTTTGTTCACCTCTTCAGAGAGATTGGTTATAGTCTAATGGGGATGTTTAGACTACTCATCCTTCCTCTCTAGAACTCCTACTCAGAAAGGGACATTACACAGATTTTTGAGCGATGCAAAAAATATGGGATTTCTCTAAACCCCAAAAAGACCGTCATTGTTGTTTCAGAAGGCATTTTGTTAGGCCACGCCATTTCTAAAGATGAAATTTCGGTGGACCCAGAAAGAACCAAGGCTATTCTACAAAATCCTCCACCACACAACAAGAAATCTATGCAATCATTCTTTGGAAGAATTAACTTTGTAAGAAGATTTGTCCCATATTTTGCAGAGATTGTGAAACCACTTCAAAGAATGATTAAAAAATACATCCATTTTAAGTGGACACATTGGAGAAAGAAGCGTTCAAAAATATTGAATCTTCTATAGCCACTGCTCCACCTCTGTGGAGTCCATATTTCTCCAAAGATTTGTTTATGTATACATTCACATCCAATCATTCTTTAGCAGCAATGCTCACGCAAAAATATGAACAAGGGGATGAATACCCTGTCGCATTTATGAGCACCAGATTTGTTGAAGTTTGAGTAGCTTCGAAAGATATTCTTATTATATTCATATTGTATTTGACCAAGACAAAACCCTAAAGAATAATGTTATATTATATTTTTTAATTCGTCCCTATTGTGCCTTGACAAGTCAATTGTAAATTAAAAGGGTAAAAGTAGATAGTTTGGCCTTGACCTAATTCTGGGGAAGTTCAACCTGTATTTATAAGAGTGTAGGTGCCTCACTTGGAGAAGAGTGACGCAGCTATAGAGGAATGGTGACATATTTATAGAAGAAGGTTGTTATGGTTAAGGGTTTTGGTTATCTCGTGAAGGACTATCTTGGTCTAGTGGTGCGCTACTCTATTTTGGTTAGGGTTTTCTGGTCTATCTTATGTTTTGGTGAGATCTCTCTTGAGAGAGACATTGAACTTGTTGAAGAATTTATATTTAAGAAGATTTGTTGGGTTTTCTCCCCCACAAGGGTTTCCCAGGATAAACATTGTGTATATTTTAGATGTCTTTCTTTCAGTGATCCTTATGCATGCAGTTATTGTTTTAATAATCTAAAGTTAAATATTATTGAACACACTTAACTGCTTAAGAAGAATTTTAACATGGTATCATAGCAGGCCTGAAGGAAACCATTTGCATAGTTTCGAAGATTTCGTTGGGGAAACTAAGAGCATAGGAAGACTCTTCTAATCCTATCGCACCTCTCCCTGGGTTTATATTCTTAGTTTGATGAATTTATGAAAACTACAACTCATGTTGTAGTTGTTGCAACTGCCTGCACTTGCACAAAACCATAGAAGGTGTTTTCACCCACTTTTTGAAGGACATTGGTCAAAATAATACCACCAAGGAACTCTACTTAGGATAGCACACCTTTCCCTTGCAGCAGAATTCTAAAATTCCCATTTTGGAAAATTAGGGTTTCCTCATAAACCCTAGTCTAAGACGTCTTGGCAGCTGCAGAATTGTTATAAACCTAATTTTCACCCAGCCTACATACCTGGCCTCTGGCCCTACTAGTTGCCATTTTCTTGAGACAAGCTCTTCTAAAAAGCCTTCTTTTTGAGCCACACTTGCCCTAGCCTTCTACGGCCCGTGTATGCACACATCCATACGCTTGCAGGCCTTCTACAACCCGCGTATACTGACAAAAGCATGAAAAATGGAAAATTGCAGACGGGAAACAGAGTTTCGGGAAATTTCTAAAACTGTTTGACTGCCTATGGCCAGTCATTCAACCAGATAACTACCTATAAAAGAAGGGATAGGGATCCCATTTAGGAAAAAAAGAAGAAGAGTATAGAAACTCTACCCAAATTTATCCCCCCTTTGCTCCAATTTCCTGCAATTATATTGTGAGGTTGAGTAGTTGGTGCATTGTGAAGAGGATCCCAGGACCAGGTTCGAGGAGTAGTGTTGGCCGCATATTGTAAGTTTACTCTAGTGAAGATTAATACAAAAAGGAATACTTTTTTCGTCCCACCATATCATGTGTT
>JZKD02S0232570.1:320366-351088 GCA_000966675.3 Picea glauca
CACTATGGTAGTTAGATATAATAAATGGGTAATTAGATATAATAAATGTAAGAGGACTTCTTAGAAGGTTCTACTTCTAGAAGATTCCTCTTCTAGAATGTTCTTAGGTGATGGTGGCACTATATAAAGAGATTCAAGCAATGTAATGAGACATGAAGAGAATTAGTGTATTTGGAGCAGTAGCTCAATAGGAGGATGCCCCCTCGAAGAGGCAGGTGAACAGGAGAGGATTCCTTCCATAATAGGATCCATTGTATGGTGTTTCCCTACCTTAAGGGTTTGGTAATAATAAAGTGTGGTTTTCTATATGGTTTCATAGATCTTGTGTGGTGATTGTATCCAGATATCTTTGGATCTATTGTGATATTTTGTATTCAGGTATTTGGCTCTTAACATTGCTACTGTTTTCCAGGTCTTTTTGTTTCCACACGAGGACCGAATAGTTACCATTGATCAATTTTCTTTCTCCTGTCCTGACCCTTCATCAAGGGCATCCACAGTCCCGATGATCGACAACCCTCAACCCAGCATCATCAACATAGGGGTTTGTTTGTGCCCACCTTTGATGGGTAATTTTGATTACCTGCCCCCTCCCAGCGATGTTAAGTTCATATCAAACCAGCCTAAGGTTGAGATTTTTCAAGTCTTGTCATTTCATACGACTTACTTTCACGATTTTTGGACTTTTCCTTTCCCATCAAACATGATGGAAGGGACAGGGAACCATGGCATGGCCATGCCCTTGTCTTTGGAAGAATTTGCGTACTCTATAGTCCAGCAAGCTTCCTTCGACCCCGATCCGACTCCCGCACAAGATTTAGATCCGATTTCAGAGCCTACTTGGGCTAGAGGTTCCCTTGCCAATACTAATTCTTTAGACTTAGTCCTGCCCTCCGATGAAGTAATCATAGAGGCAGTGACCAGTCCGGACAAACCCTGGGATGATCTCCATCACAGATCTTACTTCCTCCCAGAGTTAAGAAGAATTGAAGCAAGAGAATTCACTTTGACTATGACTCGAGATAGGTCTTGTCCTATTAATACCTTGGCTACGCACGCAGTTTATGCTGAGGGTAGTATGGCAGCCATTGCTGAAATGATACCTATTGATATCTCCATAACCCCTCATGTCACGGAGAATGTCCTCGCCGGATTTGATTGCTCCCCCAAAGAGATTCGAATCTACACGGATTTATTTAAATAATTCTGTGACATTTTTGCTTGGTCTTATGAGGAAATGCCAGGCATCGATCCAAGAATTGTCGAACATGAAATCAAAACTTATCCTAACGCTAAGTCGGTCTAGCAGAAGCTTCGTCTAGTCAATCCTAGGAAAGTAGTAGCTATCAAAGTTGAAGTAGAGAAACTGCTTAAGGCATGTTTTATCTACCCCATTCACTTGACTCAATGGGTGTCAAACCCCATTCCAATCGATAAGAAATAGGGTATGATTCGTGTTTGTACGGACTTCCATGATTTGAACAAGGCGTGTCCAAAGGATAATTTCCCCTCACCATTTGTTGACTAGATAATCGATGAATGCACAGGATGTGAGGCCTTTTCTTTCATGGATGGTTTTCGGGCTACAATCAGATATAGATAAAACCCAAAGACCAACATAAAACCACTTTCATTTGTCCGTGGGGTACATTCACTTATCGAAAAATGCCTTTTGGTCTGAAAAATGCTAGAGCTACCTTTCAATGGGCCATGTCTTTCACTTTCCACGATATCAAACATATAGTTGAGGCTTACCTTGATGACTTAGCATCACTATCTTGTAAGAGATCTAATCATCCTACGCACCTCAGACTCATCTTTGAGCGATGTCGCTACTACCGGATTCAGTTGAATCCAAACAAGTGCAGTTTTTGCATTACGTCGGGTCATCTGCTAGGTTTCATAGTTTCGACAATGGGGATCATGGTCAGTCCTCTCAAGGTTGAGGCAATAGTTCAGTTGCCTCCCCTGCGCACGATCCTTCAACTTCAGAGTTTGCAGGTAAAAGCGAACTTCTTGTGGCGTTTCATCACAAACTACACCAAGATCACAAAGGGATTTATGCGTTTACTGAAGAAGGACGTCCCTTTTCATTGGGACGAAGTTGCTCAATGCTCGTTTAATGATTTGAAACATGCACTCATGTCTGCCCCTCTGCTTCGGCCACCCAATTATAATAAATACTTCTCATTGTACTTGGTTGTAGCAGAGTCAACCATCGGTATGGTCTTGGTTCAGAAAGATGATGTTCTTTCCGAATACGTGATCTATTATCTGAGTCGAAGCCTGGTTGGACCAAAACTTAATTATTCCCACATTGAAAAACTTGCGTTGGCAGCAGTTCATGCTGTCCAACGGTTCCGTCATTATATCTTGTTTCGCAAGATCATTGTCATTGTCGTTGTGAATCCATTTCAATACATGTTGACACAACGAGTAATTGGCGGAAAGATCAGTAGATGGATAGTTGTCCTCTTAAGAATTTGACTTAGATTTTGTTTCGGCAAAATCCAAAAAGTAAATGGTATTTATGAAACTCATATCGAAACTTCTGGTCGAGTCAGGTGATGTTGTGCCCAAAGAGTCGCCTATTAAAGGAGACATGTTTTTTATCGCATCTTCATACTCCTAGTATGGAAATATACTTGTCTATCTCCAGACTTTGAATTGCCCCACCTCTGTTTCTTGTGATGAGTGTTGTCATATATGCCATCAGGCCAAAAACTATCTTATACTCAAAGATACATTGTATTGTCGAGGCATAGATTCCATCCTTCGTCGATGTCTCACTCATGAAGAAGCAGAAAACGTCCTTAACAATTTCCACACTAGAGCATGTGGCGATCATATGTCTGGGTTGGCAATAGCCCAAAATATATTACGTGCTAGTTACTTCTGGCCGACATTAATCAAAGATTGTGTTGAATCGGTCAAGAAGTGCCACCTGTGTCAAATATTCTCTTGGAAGATGAGGGCACACCCTGCTCCTATGTTTCCCATCATTACAGTTGGTCCTTTCACCAAGTGGGGGATTGATTACACTACATGCAACCCCCCTTCAGCAAGGGGGCACCATTATATCATCATAGCAGTAGACTACTTTACAAAGTGGGTTGAAGCTATCCCAATGTTCAAGGATGATGGAGAGACAACAACTCTCTTTTTGTTCAACCAGATTATATCAAGTTTCAGCGTCCCGAGAGAGATTGTCACTAACCATGGCAGTCACTTCTAGAATAAAATGATGACTGAGTTAACATCAAAGCTTGGGTTGAGGCAAGAACATTCATCACCTTACTACCCTCAAGCGAATGGTCAAGTGGAAGCTGTGAATAAATCCCTCAAGACTATTTTACAGTGAACTATCAATTCGACCAAGTCAAATTGGCATTTGATGTTGTACTCTGCATTATGGGCCTACCAAACATATGTTAAGATTGCAACCATTTTCTCACCTTTTCAACTCGTTTACGGGTTGGAAGCAGTATTACCCATAGAATGTCGAATCCCCTCTTTAAAATTGACAATACAATTATTGCCAGACACTTCACCGCTTGAAGAATGGTTATTACATCTCGAACAGCTCAATGAGCAGCATCGAGACACAGCCTTGGACAACGAGGCTCACAAACAAAAACTTAAGTGTCAGTATGATTGGTCCATTCACCCTCAAATTTTTTCTGAAGGCAACCTTGTCCTAGTCTATGACCAAGATAAGGATACCCTAGGAGCAGGTAAGTTCAAACCCATGTGGTTCGGACCGCTCATTGTTAAAGAGGTTCTTAAAAAAGGGGCTTATCGTCTAGTTGACTTTGAGGGAAACTCTTTGTCTGAGCCTAGAAATGGGCTCTACCTCAAGAAGTATTACTCGTAGGTGGGTCACCTTCAGTGACTTCTTGTAACATATGTATAGTCTCTGTACATTTGTTTTGCTTACTTTTTGTCTTTTGCGTTTATGCAAGTGTCATTTTTTATGACATTATTTTCACAGTGGCATATGCCAAGTGAATCAGAGGTGTTCATGGGGTTTGCAGATGGTGCTAGTCGACACACTCAGAGGCTTGCTTCCATAGCTTGGTTGATTTTTACACCTCAAGGCCAGTTGCTATCCTTGGGAGGTATCTGTTTAGGTAATGCTACAAATAGTGTTTTCGAATATAGCGCATTCATAGAGTTGCTTTGTGACACTTTGTCGCATCATATCTCTCACCTCCGGGTCTACTTAGATGCTCAACTGGTTGTGTCTCAATTAAATGGTGTTTACCACATTTACGACCCTACCCTACACCGATGGTTCCTTAGGGTACATCTCTTAGAACGAAGTTTTGATTACATTACTTACATTCATGTTCCTAGGAGATTAAACCACATCACTAATACTCTAGCTAATCATATATTAGATTGGCATTTTTCACACATGTAAAGACAAAAAACACACATGCACATGAAAATACATTTGTAACATAATCCATAAAGCATAAAAGAAAAAAAGAGCCATATATATATGTCGAAAATGTATCAGAGTATAGTGTGGGCGCGAACGCCTCAAAAATATACATAGTAGAAGTCACGGGGCTTATGCCCTCAAAAATGTACAAAATTTCTCATGGCACATAAACAATCGAACCTAGCTAAGGGTGGGGCCCGTTGGCCCCACCGTAGTGTACAATAGTGTTTTCCAAATGCCGAAAAAGTTGGATCCAAGTCCGTGACACCCCAACTACGTGAGGTTGCATAGAGGGTGGCAGATCCTCAATCTCTGCCATAGGCATAAAACGAGTAAGAGCGGTAAGGTTCCGCTCTACCCACCTCAAAACCATCTCGGCCTCCCTGGGTTTAGGCCCCCTTGCTGCTCCTGCCGGTCCGACAACTTTGTCTTCTCCCACCTCTAGACGAGGACGTCGTCTAGTCCTCGCAAAATCATTTGGATGCACTGGTCCCACGTCTATGCATAACAAAAAAAATCATTGTCAGATATTGTGGTACACAAAAAAAAAAAAATGATATATATAAAAGAAAATAAAAATCAAAAACTATGAAAATTAAAAACTTACCCAACTCTCCTTGCACTGCTCCGGGAGGAACAACCATATCCAAGTCTCTGGAAAAGTCAATGCCAGCATATGGATAGTCTTCTATCGCTGGAATCTGGCGAGACCACCAGTGAAAGAACTTGTCATCCAAGGCCTCCATGGTCCTTCCACCACCCTATCGCGAAAAGAGTGTCACCCATCTACATATGGCTGGGAATGTGGTTGTGTGGCCTCATACTATCTCTCGAGGGATAATATTGGGCACCCTCTCGAAGAAGAATGCACAAAGTATGGTCCCAAACACGAAGTTTTTGTGCCTTCGCATGCAGCACTCGGTCAACTACCTTTTCATGCAGTCAAGTAATGTCGTGCTCCAATCAAACACGTGTGCAATCAAACACTGTACTGCACAATGCATGTGCGCCTGGGATGCTTAATGAAGTGCAGTGGATCTAGTGATCCGCTCAATCAGCAGTACTATCACTTTCAGTGATAGGTTAGAGATCTTGTTGATCGGCACCTCTGTGCCCACTTTGTCAGTCCCTACCTCACAATGGAGCCCAATCATCTCCGCTATGTTATGAAACCCTAAAGGAAATGTGTGGAAGTTGAATGGCTCCCCTCTCCTCGAGAGGCCAGTCAAGAAGTATATGTCCTCTGTCGTTGAAGTCAATGACCAACCTTCAATCATGAAGGCCTCTGCATCCGGGTGCCAATAATCTATCAAGGCGTTCACTAGCCTCGGTTGTGCCCGCATGAATGGACACTGGTAGAATTTCAATAGCCCGCATTGAGTCAATGCAACAGTCACACCATGTTCCTCATCGACCAAAATTTCAATGTCTTCATGCTCTCTTTCCCTCTAGTAAACATACATCCTGCAAGTACCAATTCAGGAGGGCAATTAGATCTTTCTTTTTAATTTTTTCACAAAATTGGGGGCATACGCGGGTTGTAGTGGTGACAGTCGCATATGCATGCATGCAATAATTCTTCTGCATGTGTGCATACACGTGTTGTCCCAAGACATCCCACGTATGCCTAGGTCCGACCCTTTTTAAAGGTTGACGCCCCCCAAAAAAAATGAAATAAAATGCATAAAATAAAAATTGAAAGGCAAGAGTGAATTTGTACTTACTTGGTTCAGTCAGAAGTTCGTTTCGTCCACTGAAGCTCTTGAAATCAACACTTTTATCAAAGGGGTGTTTTTGGCTCCAGAGTCAATTTCCCAAATCAACAATGGTGATAATGAGCTGCCAACTTCTATTTATAGACTTTTTCACCCCTTTTTTGTCATTTTTTGGGACCCCTTGTCATTTTTTCTAAATTGAAAATCATTTAGTATGGTTCAGGAGTTTCTTTGGGAAGGTTACGATAGAGGTCACTTCGGGTATCAGGAACCTTTTGGGAGATTTGGGTCACTTTTGAAGGTCCTTTGGTAAAAATATCATTTTTTCAACTTGAGCATTTAAGTTAGGATTTCACCTCCACTTTTTGTATCTCATTGTCTTTATCACTTTTCCATAGGATCGAACCCACCGAATTGCGACATGGAACCATCTTTGCTACTTTAGAAGTGTCATAATGTCATGGTAGAGCCTTCCCTTTAATGGATGTCCTAGCTAGATCCTTCTTACATTTTCGACATCCATGCTGTTGGTAATGACTATAGGCTCGGTAGTCCCTGTTAGTCTTGTCCTGATTACGAGTTTGAGCCTCATCTACATGAATTTTTATCACTCTTGACCTCACCCTCGAAACTCCAAAAATTTTAAACGGGTCTTCTTTTAAGCCCTTTTCAGACCCTCTAAACATGAAAAGATTGTCGAGCAATCTTGTTGACCTTCACGCTCGCTAAACTGAAATTTGAAGACACATATGTCTGGCGGTAGTTTACCCCTTTTTCGATCCGGATGGTCAACTGTACGAACAAAGGTGTACTCTAGGAACTTTAGTTCTCTAGAAGAGTATCCTCATGTATAATTTTACCCCTTTTTTGGGCCTGAGGGACTAAATTTACGAAAAAGGCACCCCCATGAAGTCCATAGTTAAGCTCTTTTCAGACTCCTTAAAATTGAAAAGATCATCGAGTGACCTTGTTTCTTCACACTCGTTAAATGGCCAAGAAGAACATCCTTTACGGAGTCCATAGTTAAGCTCTTTTCAGACTCCCTAAAAATGAAAAGATTGTCGAGTGATCTTGTCTTTATCACACTCATTAAAATAAGTTTGAATAGTCATCTTTTCGGTGCTAGTTTACCCCTTTTTCGAACCGACTAGACTATTTTCGAAAAAGGTACCCCAGTGGAGTCTTCTTTTACGCTTTTTCAAACTCTCTAAAAATGAAAAACCGGTCGAGCTTACCTTCTCTGGGCTCGTTAAAATTACATCGAAGGACGTTACCATTGTGTGTCTTATTAAACCGCATTCGCATACCCATGTCTTTGGCCTAATGTCGGCTCCATGTTGCTCTCAACTGAACCATTTGAAGCATGCCTTATTCGCAATCCCTGTAGCACTTTGCCTCTACGTCTTGACACCTTTGGCTCATGGAGGTTTTTTCCGAGTTTCCCTTTTCTACATATGTCCCTTTTCTTTGAGCATCAGTGTGTTCCTTGCACCTGGAACTAGTATGATTGCGACACTCGTTCCTCCTTTGTAACATAAATTTCTTTTATTCATTTTTCAAAGCTTTTCAAAAATATTGAAAAAAAGACCAAAAAAATCAAATATACCCCAAAAAGAGGAAGGGAAAAGTATTTTCTTTTTGTTGGCAGCACAATGAGTCACCCTTGGACAAAGCACATATTTCTATTTGTTCATCAAAGATCTGGGATATAGTGACCTTAGGAAGTTCTTCTCATAGATCTGTGTCCTCCTCCGTTTGGTTATTCCTCTGAACATATGGAGAGTTGGCGTTGCCTCCTACATCATCAACTTATGTCAATATATCATGCTGCATGAGTCTCATCATTTGTCGTGCTACTGTCCAAGGGAATTTTTTACCAAGCTCATTTCGGCCTTTCTACAGTTTGTCTCTTGTCCTCATGCCCGACCATCCTAAAACACCAATCAAAATCCTTGTTCAAAATCAATGAAGTTCTCTACCTAATTACCGAGATCCTCTTTTCTATTCACGATGAGCTATCGAATACCTCTGGGTAATAAATTCATACACTCACATTACACTCTTACCCAAGTTTTGAAGATCTTGAAGTTGTTGTTAGAGCTCTGAAAGAATCAACTCCAGCCATAAGATGACACTTAGCTTCTTGAATATGGATACTATACATGTATATCTTTTAATTTTGAGATGTAGATCCATTGTGTATTGCTCACAGCTACACTTTATATAGTTATATGACATGGATCTGTAGTGTATTTGATTGGCAGCCATGATTTTAGTTTTTATCCCGAGCATGGGTATGCCCGCCTCGGTGAGACAAATTGTTATTTTGCAGATGGTAGCTCCCGAATACTGGTCCCTAGGCTCACTCACTTGGCAAATTAACAAAGATTGGTAAATTATTACAGCCATCAGATGCTCTTCTGACCTCACACTTTAGGGGGCATCTATTATAAACCTAATTTTCACCCAGCCTACATACCTGGCCTCTGGCCCTACTATTTTCCATTTTCTTGATCCAAGCTCTTCTAAAAAGCCTTCTTTTTGAGCCACACGTGCCTTGGCCTTCTACAACCCGCATATGCACACATCCATATGCTTGCAGGCCTTCTACAACCTGTGTATGCACACATCCATATGCTTGCAGGCCTTCTACAGCCCGCATATACTGACAAAAGCACAAAAAATGGAAATTTTCAAATGGGAAACAGAGTTTTGGGAAATTGCTAAAACCGTTTGAATGCCTATGGCTAGTCATTCAAAAGGATAACTACCTATAAAAGAAGGGGTAGGGGTCCCATTTAGGAAAAAAAGAAGAAGAGTATAGAAACTCTGCCCAAATTTATCCCCCCTTTGCTCCAATTTCCTACAATTATATTGTGAGGTTGAGTAGTTCGTGCATTGTGAAGAGGAGCCCAGGACTAGGTTTGAGGAGCAGTGTTGACCACATATTGTAAGTTTACTCTTGTGAAGATTAATACAAAAAGGAATACTTTTTTCGTCCCACCATATCATGTGTTCAAATTGTTTATTTATTTTATGATATTGTCACATCTAACCCAGCAATTAGTATATAAAATTCATGTTTGCAGCTCTCTGTTTGTCCATGTGTGAATGCAGGTCATCTTTGGGAGGAGGCTTGTAGTCAAGGAGTGAGTGAAAGCGAAGGGATCGAAATAAAATGAAGGATTTAAGGTAGAGTTACCTAATCTTGTTTGCACCTTTGTATTGCATGAATGTGGGGTTTTGTGTTGGGAGAATAGGAAAAAGTAGAGGCCTTTAAATGGCCATTTTCTGCATGCATTATTAGAGCCCTTAAATGCTAATTCCGTAAGTGGGATTTCCACTCACATCAGAATTAAAGCTGGAACTATTCACCTTGGCATAGTACACTCTAGTAAGTACAAAACCATTCTTTGAAATTTGTTTATCTTTCTTATTGTATTTTTCAAGCACAAGGTGGCACCCAATACCAAGCTTGATGAGAAGCTTGAAGGTGTTGATAACTTTTGAGCATGAAAGTACAGAGTGATTCTCATTCTAGAAGAGAATGATCTAGAATATTTTGTAAAAGAAGAAGTTCTAGAACTTGATGAAGATTGGGCCAAAGAAAAGTACAAAAAGAGCCTAGTGAAAGAGAAGAGAACCATTGTTGATTCTATCAAGGATCATTTGATCCCCCATGTCTCATCATTGACAACTCCCAAGAAAATGGTTGATGCCTTATCCCAATTGTATGGACGAAAAAATATCAACCAAAAGATGACCTTGAGAACACAACTCAAGAATGTGAAGATGCAAAGTTCAGAAACTATCCAATCATACTTCACAAGAGAGTCTCAAATCAAAGAATAGCTTGAATCCATTGGAGACACAATCGAAGAAGTCGAGTTGGTGATGACTACATTGAATGGTCTCCCCATATCTTGGGATGTAGATCTTCTAAGGTTCTATGAGGCTGCAACCTAAGGCCTATCCTTGACCTTAGTATGGCCCTAAGTTTCAACTGTGTGGTTTTCTTTTCTTGTTGTTTTAGGACAACAAACAGTCACCAAACTTTCTTCTCAATATTTGATGGTTAAGTGATATTTTAAGGTGCCCTTGCAAGTGTTTTATTTACTCAATGTTAGCACCTACAATACACATTAAAACACATAACACTACCTCTAGATATTGAACTTTAAAATTCTGATCTACACTTCTAAGCATGCATAAATTTGACACAGTTATTTTTTGTCAACATGACCCTGGATAAACCCCCCCGAGGAAAACCAGTTTGGAGAAAATATTTATAGAAGGCCTCAAATAAAAATGTACAACACAAGAATCATAAAAAATTGAACCTGGTACAATATCAACCACTCTCTGGTGCCTTGGAGTTCCTTGAAGACTTTCCCACAAGCCTTGTGAAGTAAGTCGCCCCTTGCTTGGTGAGCCTTTCTTCCTCTTGCTTGCTTTGTCTTTATCCTGATCCTTTTCTTTGCCTTTTCTCTTGCTTGCCTCTGAACCTACCTTGTCTTTTTACTTTCCTTTGAATTAGCCTCCCTCTCACAAGAAAAACCTCCTCCAAGTGATGGTACACCCCTCCTCTCAAGTGTGCCCCCCCACAGATGGAAAAACTCAAATAAGGGATGAATCCTCCCTGGCCAAGCACCCTCATCTCCTCATGAAGTGTGCCTCCTCTCTACTAGTGATAACCCTCCAAGAATAATCCAACCCCTCGCTTCATGCGCCCTCCACCCAAGAATGCGACCTCTCCTCAAGCAAGTACACCTACCTCCATATAATGTTCCTCCTCCTCCAGACTCATGCACCCTCACTCCACATAGCTTTCTCCATAGCACAAGAGTAAGCCAAGACCAAGGGAGTGAGCCTAAAAGTATTGGGTAGAGCTCCCTCTACTAGAAATGCACCCCTCCTCTTAAGGTTGCACCCTCTCCTCTATCAAATGCGTCCTCCATCACATATGTGCGCCCTCCTCTAGAATGGTAGCCAAGCCTCCATGGAAGGCATCTCCAAGCTCTCTCAAGAAAACACAATATTCCTCCTCAAACTCTCATATAAGTGTGCCCTCCTCTCCTTGAGAAATGTGCTCTAGCTCTCCTCTTCTTCTCCTCTTCTCACAAGTGAATAATGAGCTCATAAATGCACTATACCCTCCTTTAACCTCCTTTGGCCAAGCCCTAAAAGATCAATGGCCTATATTCAATCTATCCAAGTCTAATCAATGGGTGAGATCTAATCCAAAAATCTCACTAAGGAAACCCACTTTCCTTAGTTGCTTTATGTCTATTAATTCACCCATTTTGTGAATTAATTGTCACTTTATGACTTAGTGACATATTTCACTTTTGACTTAATCTCCTAAGTAAAAGTGAAATTAGAATCATAAAGTAAAGTACAAGGGTAATAGTCTCCCCCTTTGTGCTCAGAGATTCATAAGCACATGGGGACCACTTTACAAGGTACCCAAATCTCAACACTCCCTCTTACTAAGGAAAGTTCTCGTCACCACCAATATTGTCTCTGCAGAGGACATGGTTGCCTCCTGGCATATACTTGATGAGTATGGTTGTACCCTGATCACTGAAAGTACTCTCTGTCACAAATATGCTCAATCTGCATGATCTATAAATGGAACTGACTCTCCATCTATCCAAGATCACCTAGATCTCGGCATCACACCAAATATCTCCACCTTGGTCTCCCACCAAGTATTTCCACCTACTCTTGGCATCTCACCAAGAGTCACTCTCTTGGCATCTCACCAAGAGTCTCCCCCTCTTGGTATCTCACCAAGAGTAATCAACTTGGCCTCTCGCCAAGTAACTTCCACCTAAAGTGGATCCAGAACCTGATATGCCCATCTCAGAAGCTAAGTGAGGCTCAAGCCTCCATGGTGCCCTGCTCCTCCTCCTCATCAACCTATGATGCTCTGAAGTTGTAGCACCAACTCTCTATCTACTCGGATTCTCTGAAACTGAAGATATACTGAGTGGACCAATCACCCACTCTGATGATGTCCAAGGACACTGAGTCTGCTCTCCCTCTGAATCACTGTTGTGATTCAGTCGGTCCTCATCAACTCTATCTCCCCATCTAATGTTGGATGGTGTAACAGCAGACAAAGTAGTCACAAAAGCACACTCTCTCGCAAAATTCTCACTGAACTCCATCTCCTCTGTTGTCGTTGCTGACCCATCCTGCTACTTCTTCTTCTTCTTGGGAAACTATCCTGCATAATGACCCATCTCTCCACAAGCAAAGCATCTCATTGTGCTCATGTCTCTCTTCTGCCCACTGTTTTTTCTGCTCTCTCCTCCCTGTGGTGGGGTCCCAAACTTGGGACCTTGTCAACCTCCCTGGTCAGTCTTCTTCTTTCCCTTTGTCCAAAGAGAAAGGTTCTCATCACCCAGAACTGACTGTTGTTGTTGTCTAGAAGCCTCTTCCACTAGTCTAGTCTCCTCCCGGACGAAGTCATCTCACATCCTCTGCCATGTAGGAATAACCTCCCTGGCAACAATGTCGTGTACAAATGGACCCCATGGTTGGGTAAAGTTGTTCAAAGCTATCCTCACCATAGAGTTGGGATCCACCACCTCTCCGACGGCTCTAAGCTTGTCTCTGATATGGGTGTATCTACCAAGGAATGAAGTAACCGACTCATCCTCGAGCATGTGAATTCCCCTCTGTCAATCATGAAGAACCAACTTCTGGTTCTCATTTGAGCTCTCGTACAACTTGCATAGAGATGCCCACATCTCATATGCATAAGTATTCCCAGTCAAGTGGGGAATAATATGATCATTGATTGCATCACAAATGGTCCTCTTTTCCTTATTGTTTCTCTTCCTGAAATCTGCCAACAAGACTAGGGTAGTGACAGGAAGAACCGAAATAGGCACCTCAACTATATCCCATAGTTTGAGGACCTCTAAGACAAAGACGATCCTTGCCTTCCAAGGAAACCAATTGCTAGCCCCGACTAGCCTGTCCTCAGCACACATCTGAGATATTGACATGTCTTCCAAACTGCGCTCACTCTGATGCTCCAAATATAAATGGATGTTGCCTCACTCCTGTCAACATACATGTGAAAGGAGGCAAGAGAAACCCCAACATCACTCCTAGAAAATAGGTTTGAAAAGAGGTCGTACACTACAGCCTCACTCATGTCCACGCAAGTGTGAAAAGAGGTTGTCCACAAGTGTCAAAAATCAGCCCAACAAATCTGCCCACAACTGTCCACAAACACTGTCAACTAGTTGTCCAAAATATGCCCTGAGTTGTCCAAATAGAACTAAATGAGAGGTACCTTCAGATCTGAAATTTACTCACTTTTCTGGACTGTAAACTTGCTGTCCAAAAACAGCCAACATGTCTGATATAAAACCTCACAAAACTGCCCACAAAAGTGCTCCAAAATCAACAAGTCTAAGCCACCTTTGGCTCTGATACCATGTAGATTTTTTGAGGTCCTATGAGGCTGCCACCTAAGGTATGTCCTTGAACTTAGTATGGCTCTAAGTTTCAATTGTCTAGCTGTTGTTTCTTTTTGTTTTAGGACAGCAAACAGTGACCAAGATTTATGCTCAATATTTGATGGTTAAGTGCTCTTTTAATGTGCCCTTGCAAGTGTTTTCTTTACTCAATGTTAGCACATGCAATATACATTAAAAAACATAACACTACCTCTTGATATTGAACTTTAAAATGATGATCTACACTTCTAAGCATGCATAAATTTGACACGGGTATTTTTGGTCAACATGAGTCTGGATAAAACCCTCCCAGGGGAAAACCAGTTTGGAGCAGATATATATATAAGGCCTCAAATCAAAATTTACAACACAGGAAACATAAACAAGTGAAACAAGTACAATAGAAACCACTCTCTAGTGCCTTGGAGTTCCTTGAAGACTTTCCCACAAGCCTTGTGAAGTAAGGCACCCCTTTCCTTGGTGAGCCTTTCTTCCTCTTGCTTGCTTTGTCTTTATCCCAATCCTTTGCTTTGCCTTTGCTCTTGCTTGCCTCTGAACTTGCCTTGTATTTGTACTTTCCTTTGAGGTAGCCTCCCTCTCACAAGAACAACCTCCTCCAAGTGATGGTGCACCCCTCCTATCAAGTGCGTCCCCCCACACATGGAAAAACTCAAATAAGGGATGAATCCTCCCTAGCCAAGCACCCTCATCTCCTCATGAAGTGTGCCTCCTCTCTACTAGTGAGAACCCTCCAAGAATAATCCAACCCCTTGCTTGATGTGCCCTCCTCCCAAGAATGCGACCTCTCCTCAAGCAAGTGCACCTACCTCCATATAACATTCCTCCTCCTCTAGACTCATGCTCCCTCACTCCACATAGCTTTCTCCATAGCACAAGAGTAATCCAAGTCCAAGGGAGTGCGCCTACAAGTAATGGGTAGAGATCCCTCTACTAGAAATGTGCCCCTCCTCTCAAGGTTGTGCCCTCCATCACATATGTGCACCCTCCTCTAGAATGGTATCCAAGCCTCCATGGAAGGCATCTCCAAGCTTTCTCAAGTAAACACAAGCTTCCTCCTCAAAATCTCATACAAGTTCACCCTCCTCTCCTTGCGAAATGCTCCCTAGTTCTCCTCCTCTTCTCCTCTTCTCACAAGTGAAGAATGAGCTCATAAATGCAATATACCCTCCTTTAGCCTCCTTTGTCCAAGCCCTAAAAGATCAATGGCTTAGATCCAATCTAGCCAAGTCTAATCAATGGGTGAGATCTAATCCAAAAATCTCACTAAGGAAACCCACTTTCCTTAGTTGATTTATGTCTATTAATTCACCCACTTTGTGAATTAATTGTCACTTTATGACTTAAGTGGCATATTTCACTTTTAACTTAAATCTCCTAAGTCAAAGTGAAATTAGAATCATAAAGTAAAGTACAAGGGTAATAGTCTCCCCCTTTGTGCTTAGAGACTCATAAGCACATGGGGACCACTTTCCAGTGTGCCCAAATCTCAACATGGGAATCATTCATTCAGGGTATATGTTCAAGAATAAGGCTAACAAGGTTTAGTAGAATATGGGAGGATTGTACTCAGGAAGAATCCAAATTAGCAGAAAGAGAAGAGAAACTAGGCAATGAAGAAAATCAAGCCCCAGCAACACATACTAGAAAAGGAAAGAGCAAGAATGAAGTTCATTCACATAAGAAACCTCATGGATTAAAAAAGACTCACAAGCTCAAGAAGGGTTTCTCAAATTATAGATGCTTCATTTGTCAATAGATGGGACACATTGCCATAAATTGTCCCAACTCCAAAGTTCAGGTCAGAAAAGGAAATTATAAAAGACATCATGCTCATGCCATAGAAGATGATGAACATGATCATGAGAAAACCAAAGAAGAAGACTCAAGTGAATAATACGTTTTGATGTCAGCTCTTACAGGTATAGTCACACATGGAAGTGACACGTGGCATATTGATAGTGGTGCTTCTAAGCACATGATTGGTTATAAGGAATCTTTCTCATATCTAGTTCAGAAAGATTCACCTCACAAGGTGAAGCCAGGTGATGATTATCAATATCCCATTAAAGGAGTAGAAGAATCATACTACAAGTTAGACTCTGGAAAACCTATGAAGATGAAGGATTTGTTGTATGTACTTGGTTTAAAGAAGAATCTCCTTTCTATCTCAAGTTTAGAAGAGAAAGGATTTAAAGTTACTTTTATTGATGGTGAAGTCCTCATGTGGCCTAGAGGAAAATATATTAATGATTTTGTAGTGATTGGTATTCAAGAAGGAGGATTATATAATTTAAAGGGAACTCAGTTTTAGTGCTAATACGCAGTACAGTTACTCCAAGTGAACTATGGCATAGAATATTTTTTCATATACATTACAAATCCCTACCAATCATGAGCAATATTGTGATAGTTTTGTCATAAATACAAGTGGAACATGAAGGCATATGCAAAGGATGCGCATAAGGAAAGAACATGTAGAAACCATTTCCAAGCAGTGATAGCAAAGCCAACGGAGCCTTAGACATTATACATTTAGACGTGTGTGGACATATGTTAACTGCTTCACTTAGCATGTATGTATACTATGTTTCATTGGATCCTTTAGGCAAGAAGGGTATATTTGTTGGATACAGTGAGACATCAAATGCATATCGAGTTTAAATCCCAAGTCATCGACAGATTGATACTAGCAGAGATGTTACCTTCGATGAGGATACAACGTTCAATAGATCAAGAAAACATCATTCAGATGAGATTCATGATGAGGATCTTGAAGCTCCCAAATTTATAGATACATATACAAGTGATGGTGTTGTATTGGAAGATCATGATATGGAAGAACCACAAATACCTATTGATTCATCTCGAGAGATGAATACCAAGAAGAGAATACTAGCTTGGGTTTGGGAAATCATTCAGGATGAAGAGAAGTATGGTGCTCCATATGGATCCTTCAGAGAAAGTAAGAGGCCACGACCTTACTCTATCTATGTGGCATTGCTAAGTGACATAATTGATGTTGAGCCTACCAATTATGAAGAGGCTACAAATAAGAAAGAATGGAAGGATTCCATGGTTGAAGAGTACCAAACCATTGTAAAGAATGATGTTTGGGATATGGTTCCAAGACCGAAAGAGAAGAAAATTGTAAGCTCCAAGTGAATTTACAAGACAAATAATTCAGTAGATGGAAGTATCAAGAAGTACAAGGCAAGATTCATGGCACATGGTTTCTCCCAGAAAGAAGGAATAGATTATGAGGAGACATTTTATCCTATGGATAGATACACTTTGATTAGAGATATACCTGCAATAGCTGCAGTAAAGAAGTTGAAGGTACACCAGATGGATGTGAAGACAAATTTTCTAAATGGTGTAATAGAAGAAGAAGTGTATGTAGAGTAGCCACAAGGTTTTGAGACACATGTGTGTCGATTGTAGAAAGCCTTGTATGGGTTAAAGCAAGCACCCAGAGCATGGTACAATAAAATTGACAGCTTCCTGATGAGCTTGGGATTTTCCAAGAGTAAGGCAGATTCCAACCTGTACTTCAAGGTTGTGGATGATGGACCAGTGATACTACTGTTGTATGTGGATGACCTATTTATAACAAGAGACGAGAAGCTCATCGTTGATAGTAAGAGGAATATTGTTGTAGAGTTAGAGATGAAATACCTAGGCCTAATGCATTACTTATTAGGTCTATAGGTATGACAAAGACTGAGTGAGATTTTCCTTAACCAAGGAAAATATGTTGTTGATATTCTGAAGAGATTCAAAATGATGGATTGCAAGGCCATTCCTACATCGATGGTGACAAATCTGAATTTTTTGAGAGAAACATCTTTAGAGACAATGGATGCCACCATGTATAGACATGATTAGTTCATTGATGTACTTAACAACACGAGGTCAGATATATGTTTTGCGGTGAACACATTGAGTCAATTTATGGTTGAGTCGAGAAGTGTTCACTTGGTTGCAATAAAACATGTGATGAGGTACCTTAAGGGTACAATTGATTATGGACTCATATATTCTTCAAATCATGAGATAATCCTATAAGGCTTTACTAATCTGAAATCGATGCTTAGTAATTTACACCTTGACTTCGATTTTAACAAGATATTTTCTGACAATGCATGTGAATTATATGAATGGTAAAAAAAAACTTAAAGAATGAAGAGAACTTGCAAAAAACACAAAGAGACAAACCATAAATAGATTGAACACCAGAAATTGATAACGGAGTTTGGAAAATCAACCTACGTCTCCAGGCCTTTAGCTACAGTGTGGGAGGCTTCTTTATTATTCCTCAATGCTCAAAAATATTCTTCGAAGTTACATCACTCAGTTCTCTACCTGAATTAGTTGTATTCTACTCTGTCTCAGGAACCTGATGCAATAAACGACACTCAAAAAGGCAGAGTAGAAATCTCAAAATAAGCCTCACAAGCTCAACTACTCTTCTGGCTTCGCTGCCTAAATCTTGCTTCAAGAGTCACTTGTGGCTTGTTTCAAAACTAAATAATGCTTGGTTTATATAATATTGGGGTTGGGAATCACATCCCAACTTCCTCCCAAGATTTGGCCTCAATCTCGGCTCAAATCCTCCAAAATTGGGCAAAAATCCCATTATAATAGGCCTACAATCATTAAAAAATCCCTTTTCTAATGTTAAAAACCCACAAATGGTAAAATATTGGGTCACGACCCTTTTCTCCAGGCCCCTGGTCAAAGGGAGGGCCATGTGGCCACACACTAGGTGGTTGCACCCTTGTCCTCTACCATGGTCCATGCTCTTGGTCACATGGTAGGCCATGTGGTCACGCTCTAAGTAGATAGGCCTAATCCTTGGCCCCCTGGTCTAGTGCCTTGGTCGACGGGCTAGCCCCCGTTGACTGAGGCTTATCCCCATAATCTACACCAATATCACAACAAAACCAACTTTTGAGGCTTGCATAACAAGTCTCGCCTTGTAGCTCTCTCGGTCATGTCCTTTGTGGTTATTTTGTTTCCTATGTCAAAGGTCGGGGGTTCAAAATCATCAAAATCCAACAAATTTTGACCCAAGCCTTATTAGCCCGATCCAGGGTACCACGTGGTGTCCGATGATTGGGCCATGTGTCACCTCTGGATTGGCCCTGTACACATAGCCACCGACCCAGTCAATCGCCAACTCCACTATACAGTCATCCCGTACCTACCATGTGTCATGCCTGGAGGAGGGCACATCACTTCCACCTATCAATCTGTACTACCACATGTCCACATATGTAGCTTCCACATCATCATACGGACTGCCACATGTCATACCATACAGTCCAGTCACTTTCCACATCAGCACCCGAAAATGTTAAATCCTCCTGACACATGTCAACCCCTGGTGTTTCCATGTCAGCATGATGACATCAACATGATGTTATATTCCATGTCACGCTGACGTACTACTGACGTCATCAGTACGGACTGTTGACTTTGACTTTGACATTTTCCCTGTTTTGGGAAAAATTTCAGAACGTGATATCTTTTCCATACGAAGTCCATTTTCGAAAAAGAATATATTGTCGGAATCAGAATGACGAGCACTACGCGATGGTGTTGGTTTTGTCCAAATACGGGAACTTTGAATTTTTGGCCTTTTTGGATTCATTTATATCACACCTCCCCACTAGGACCTTTTGGTCCTCCAAAAGGTTATTACATCAATTAACTACATCATTACATCAATCGAATAAAATAATAAATAGTCTAAACTCAACAAACCATTAACTAGACTCAGTAAGTGATTTAATAGATCAAATCAATTTTATTACATCAAGTAGACTAGACATTGACTCGATGAAATATTTACATATGTGGCATAAAATCTACCCAATTCCAAGCATATGACCCATCTTCTGTCGATGGAGTTCCGTGATCGTTCTACTTCTCTTCTACAACATCCTTCTTCTGCTCTAGCACTTCAGGCTTTTTGGAGCATCTCAACTCTGGATGCAGCTTCCAACAACTATCTTCACAATGCCCATTCCTTTGACAATGTGAGAAATAATTTCCTGCTGGGATGAATTTAATGAAGCCTTTCCTAGACTGATATGAATACCCATTGGATTTTCCTGACTCTTGTCTTGGATGTGATGAATTCCCATGTGTATTCTTCTTGACATGTAGTGTTGCATCATCTTGTCTTGGCGTACTCCTGATCACCATGATCTTCTTTATGTATACCTTTTTCTTCCAGCGTACTGCAACACAATGGTTATGACTGTCACAATATGTAAATGGAATTATTCTTTTTATAAGTTCCATGACCCTAGCATGTTCGTCATTAAAGGTAGGTGAAGGAGATTTATACCTTTCAACCATTTTACCTTTCTTTTGTGACTCATTGTTCGCGTCATTGTTGGCTTGATATTCTTGCTTGCCTTTATGAGTTCAAATCCATGTTGGTTTTAGTTCTGGATGTCGATACCAACAATGGTCAACATCGTGTTCGAACTTCTAACAATGTGTACAACAAACCACTAGATTTTTGTCATCAATAGACTCTTATGCCTATCCCAATCCTTCATGGAGTGGTCATTCTCACACCTCAATAGGCTTAGCTCTACCTTGGCCATGCTTTCCAAGACCTTGTCCTTTCATGTAACCAAACCTGGATAGCATCTTCATACCAATTCCTTTGGTATGCTTTTCAAAAGTGGCAATATCCTGATCACCTAACTCCAGTTCCTTATTAGCTACAGGAGAAGCTATATTATATTGAGTACTTTCCATTGGTGAGAAAAATATGCCCACGGCCTCTCCTACTGACTTCCCCTCAACTGGAGTAGCGGGAGTATATGAATCCTCCTCATATGATTTCCCACAGAATGGATAAATTTCATCATCCTTGACAGGACTCGGACTCCTAACAAAAGGACTTCCTCCAACCGGTCTTTCTTCTGTTGATAACACCAATGTTCACATCCTTTCCCTATCTTCTTCAAGGATTTGTACCAATCTTCTTAGCTCAGAATTTTCTCGCTAAATATGTTGATTGATCTCCTCGAGTTCCTGGATTCTATCTCTCTTCAATCTTTTACCCATGCTTATTCACAATTCCTGCAAATATAGTCAACATGCTTTGATACCACTTGATCTGAAATCAGTGCTTAGTAATTTACACCTTGACTTTGATTTTAACAAGATCTTTTCTGACAATGAATGTGAATTATATGAGCGATAAAAAAAAACTTAAAGAATGAAGAGAACTTGCAGAAAACAAAAAGAGACAAACCATAAACAGATTGAACACCATAAATTGATAACGGAGTTCAACAAATCTGCCTACGTCTCTGGGCCTTTAGTTGCAGTGTGGGAGGCTTCTTTATTATTCCTCAATGCTCAAAAATATTCTTTTAAATTACATCACTCAGTTCTTTGCCTAACTCGGTTGTATTATGCTCTATCACAGGAACCCGATGCAACAAACGACACTAAAAAAGGCGGATTAGAACTCTCGAAATAAGCCTCACAATCTCAGCTACTCTTATGGATTCACTTCCTAACTCTTGCTTCAAGAGTCACGTGTGGCTTGTTTCAAAACTACATAATGCTTTGTTTATATAGTATTGGGGTTAGGCATCACATCCCAACTTCCTCCCAAGATTTGTCCTTAATATGGGCTCAAATCCTCCAAAATTGGGGAAAAAATCCCATTATAACAGGCCTACAATCATTAAACAATCCCTTTTCTAATGTTAAAAACCCACAAATTGTAAAATATTGGGTCGTAACCCTTTTCTCCAGGCCCCTAGTTAAATGGAGGGCCATGTGGCCATGCGCTAGGTGCCCACGCCCTTGTCCTCTTCCTTGGTCCATGATCTTGGTCACGTGGTAGGTCATGTGGTCACTCTCTAAGTGGGTAGGCCTGATCCTCAACCCCTTGTTCCAGTGCCTTGGTCGGCAGGCTAGCCCCTGCTGATCGGAGCTTATCCTCATAATCTGCACCAATATCACAATAAAACCAAATTTGGAGGCATGCATAACAAGTCTCGCCTTGTAGCTCGCTAGATCATGTCCTTTGTGGTTAGTTCATTGCCTATGTCGTAGGTCTGGGGTTCGAAACTGCCGGAGTCCAAAACAATTTGACCCAGGCCTTATTGGCATGATCCAGGGTACCATGTGGTGCCCTGTGATTGGCCCACAATCTTCAAATATGCTCATACATACTCAAGGAGTTGTGAAGCATGTCAGAAAGCTACAGGAAGGGAACACAAATTTGTTGTTCCTCTCAACATGTAGATGTAGAAGAACCCTTTGAACAATGGGGGCTAGACATCATTGGTGAAATAAATCCTCATTCGTCAAAGTGAATGAAGAGGTAGTAATCAATTTTATTGAACAACACATCATCACAAGGTTCGAAATCCCTAACTCTTTAGTGTTTTATAATGCTTCTTACTTCTCATCCTTGAAGTTATCTGAGTTTACATTAGAAAAGGGAATCATTTTAAAATACTCAGCAAATTAATACCCCAAAGGTAATGCTTTAGCAGAGCCTACAAAAAAGAACATCATTTGTATCCTTAAGAGAACCATGGTTGACCACCAAAGAAACTGGCATAATGCTTTGCAGAATTCTCTCTGGGATGATCACATCACTCCTAAAGCTTCCATAGGAACTTCACCTTATTTCCTTGTTTACGGGAAAGAAGATTTTCTACCCTCGAATAACTATCTTCCTTCCCTCCAACTCACACAACAATCTCAAGGAAGAGAATTCCTCGTCATCCAATGATGCATCAACACCTTGCTAAACCTCGAAGAAATACGTGACAAAACCAAAATCAAGTTTGAAACTCACCAACAGAAGTAAAACATTGGTTTGATAAGAATTCCATTGGTGAGAAAGAGTTTGAAGTTGGGGAGATAGTTCTAAAATGGGACAAGACCCATGAAGATAAAGGGAAACATTCAAAGTTCCAACAACTTTGTCTTAGTCCTTACCTCATTAAGGAAATGATTGGGCAAGACACCTTTCGATTACAAAACCTTCAGGGTGAAGTTGATTCTCTCCCTGTCAATGGAGAAATCCTCAAACACTACATCAGTTAGTCATTGAGGTTGTTGATCACTTGTACATAAATAAAACCCTGTTTTTTTTTTGTTTCTTTTAGTTAGGTTGGTTTTCTTAAGTTCTTTATTTTCCTAACATGTTTAAGTTAGTCCTTTTTATCTTTCTTAATAATTTCCTTGGTGATTTTGAAACCCCCCATAACTCAGTGCTAGTCCCATGCATAAACGTAGCACATCTGGTGCAGATAGCCTAAATATCTATGTGACATGATGTTAAATCCACATATTTCCCCAAACATGTAAGCCCATTGCACACTATCACAAGTCAAAATATGGTGGAAGAACATAGCTTATCAATACAAAAAGGCACTGGAGAGAAACAAAGAGCCAAGGGACTTCACTTAAAAATAGATTTCTACGTTACATGAGCTAAATGAAAATTATTTAGACGAAACGTCCGCAATATATCAGGAATCGTAACTCAGGAAATTTTCTCATCCGTAATCAAGTTAGCAGATATCACCATCACAGATGCCATCCCTAGTGCCTTTAAAGGTTAACTGGAATCCCCCCATCCACATATCTCTCTAAAAAAAAGAGAATCAAATATTATAAAAGGTAAATACTTGTGGAAAGGCTTTCCAGATCACATGGGACAAGTATCCTCATTGGGTCTATGGACACTCGCTAGTAGTGGAGCAAGGCTTGTGACACCAGGGTGACTCCGTCGGGGATATGGACGCTCACTGACAGTGGAGCGACACCAAAGAAATGCACTATGACTTTTATTCTCGGCATTCTTGATGTTTTGTTCCTGTTATACTCCCTACATCCTCTTTTCTAGCCATTTATAAAATGAATAAAGATCAATTTGAAAGTAATATAATCACTGGAAAGTCTCGCTCCTCTCTGGGTCATCTCAATTCTTTGAAAATCCAAGCTATGGGACCTATCTTTTCTCTCTTACAAATTTGTATGATAAACACATATTCCCTAATTTATGTGTGGATGTCGTCTTACAGAGATTCAAGGCTTCACCCAGTGTGTCACCATTTGTTGTGACAAGCATTGCAACCCTTCTTCGATCTTGCATAACCTTTGGAAAATGGGACCCCTCATTTTTTGAGCCTAGGAGAAATTTTCTTTGATCTCTCTCCAACTTAAAATCCTCAAAGGAATCATGTTTTCCTTATAAAATCATGTTTGAATGAAAGCATTTGAAGACTTGGTTTTTAAATCTAGATAGTTGAAATCAACCAAGTTAATAAGAACTTCCTCGCCGATATCACTTGTTATCGCACAAGTTAACACCAACTCCTTTGATATGAATCAGAGGAGTTAGTTCTAACTCTTCTGATTCATATCAGAGGAGTTCTTTCCTTCCTCACCAACATCACTTGTTATTGCACAAGTTAACATCGACTCCTCTGATACGAATCAGAGGAGTTATTTCTAACTCCTTCTATTCATATCGAAGGAGTTTCTCCCATCGGCTCTAATATTATCAGAGAACTTGTCTTTAGACTCTTTGACCTACCCGCATTTAATGCCTAAACGACCAATAAGCTATGTAAACGGAGCATAATCAAGGTTATTTTTATCTTGTCGAAGAGACCAAGTGAGAAAGGTTCCAAAACATTGAGCGCGCCCAACCCATTCCGTTCGAGCTCGTGACTTATCTGCACCCTCCACATGGCACTAGGATTAAGGTAAGAGCATCTTTGCTCCTCTCTTTTTTTTAGGATTAGGGTTAGGGTTTCTATCAAATTCATACCTACCACTTCATTTTCCTTTCTTCCTCGCATCAATTGGTTAGTTCTCCTCGCTACCATATCTTTCATTATCTCTGTAATCAAGATATTCCAATGCCATTTTCACTCTCTTACCATTGCCACAACATTCCTCGCTCGGATACACTGTGCTAGCCGGCCCTAATAACGACCACAAAAACATCGTTTCTTTGAACTCGGAGCAAAGCTCTCATTTAAGGCCCTAATTCTTTCATTCCATGCAATTTTCGATCGGAAGAGGTCTTGGTAATCCTCCCGATGTGATCAGAAGAGTTCCAAGAAACTCCTCTGATTCTATGCTCGTTCCTAAAGCAATCATACTTAGCACTTGCTCTCAAAGTCCTTAGAGTTCTTTCTATCAGAATAATTTTCACTAACTACTCTAACCACAACGAAGGAGTTATTACTAACTCCTCCAATGCGATCGGAGGAGTTGCAAATAATTTCTTCGCATTACTCAGACCACTTGGATATAACTCTTCTGACCATATCAAAGGAATTATTACTAACTCCTCTTATATGATCGAAAGAGTTTAGATTAATATTGTCGATTTTTATAAAGTCTCAATATTTGGTAAACCCTTCCAATGGCTTATCAGGGCAATTGAAACGAACTCCTTTGACCACGATTGGAGGATTTGTCCTTAACCTCCCTGATCAAAGATTTTTCAATCATTTCCCCACTTGTATCGGAGAACTTGGTACGAACTCCTCTGACTTGCATCGGAGGAGTTAATTTCTAGACCTCCGATATTGCTCTTCAAAGTCTATTTTTCACCCGTCTTCCCCAAGTTTCTACCAGGTCACTTAAATATTCCTACAATTATCCTAACATCCTCATAGGACGACTCTCTATCTCACAATAGTCTCAATAAATCTAGTATTTAAAATCATTTAGTTTCATTGAATGGTACATTATATCCTATTATCCACTCTAAACTCAGGGATGATTTTAAGGATGGAAATTTATTTTAAAATGTAGAAATCTTGGCAAGTCTTAGTAATCCTTCATATGCCAACTATAAATGATTGGCGATATTTTTGTAAAAATATTCAAATTTCTAAGGATTTTATATAGTTTTTATAAAATTTTGGCGATTTTTAAGGTAAAATAATTTTATCCTATAGAATTTGGGCGAATCATTTTTAAAATAGCGAATCTCGTTTTTGGAAAAACCATGGAAAATTAGCCCATGAACGAAATTTATCCCCTAAAATCATCCCTGCCTAAACTTATCCTTTTGGCAGGTTCTAACATGTCACCATGAAAGAAAATGACAGGAAAGGCATCCAGAGCCGAGGCCTTTAGTAGTATTCAACAAGTAGGAGGAGAGTTAGAGATTGTAGGGGCCATATACGATGACACAACAGGGCTTTTAGAAAAGGATGGAGAGATGTTAAAATGGAGAGAGATTTATCACATGTTCAAAAAATCAAATTTCTTCATCGAAGCTGAAGACCCATATGAGCTTCAAGCGTTCAGGAATATTGTAAAATCGGGGATCTTCAAGATAGCAGCACATCCATCAGTTTTCCCTTGCGCAAATGCCATCTCCTGGATTTTGAAGAACACTGACATGAGTAGTAGATACGTCTGCAATGCAAGAAAGGATCCTATAGCTTCTTTTAGACTAGAATTTTTAGCCAAATGCTATCACATTGAGCAGGGAAGCAAAAGATTGGATGGTAAAATACTTAGTGAGTTTGAGTATACACTGAAAGATTTGTTCCCCAAATGGTATAAGACAGACAAGCAGTTTAAATACAGAACTAAAATTCGGTATGCCACGAGTGCCTTAAGAAGACCCTACCAATATTTGGTATCCATGTTGTGCAGGTTATACGGGGAACCCGATGCAACACAATTCCCCTTATAATACATGCCTTTGATTTATTTTTGCGAAGATGTGGGGACTTCATTCAATTGGGCAGACACATTATCTGAGAATCTCATGATTGTTATCTCCAAAGTAAAGCAAGCCCAACCATGAACGTTCCCTAGCTTCCATATGTTCTCATACCTCCTAGACATAATGTGTATAACTCACAAGTACCCTAACATGGGATGGATTTGGTTTCATGTTGACCCCGCAATCCACATATATTGTAAAGCGCTCTGGGAGCACAAATATCGTTTAAAGTACCAAAGGATATGTGAACACTTCCTTGCTCCATTATATGAATTCATCTTTTGCACCACGCGCCCGTGCATGACTGACAAAGCCATAACAGCTATAAAAAGGATCGGGGATTGGTATCTTATGGAGCATGGTACTTACATAAGAATATATGGTGTGATGAAGCCACCACATCTACTTCCACGATTCATACCCAGCAAACTCATCCTTCAGGAAGTAGCATATCAAACTATTATACACGAAGTTGGAGGGATGTTGTATATATTGAAGAAATCAATTTGGCCTCCACTACCTCTATACATCAACAATTATTTCTTTGAAAATACTAAACAAGCCTAAGAAAATGTAGATACCCTTATTTCCTATCACTTTGGGAAAGAGAGATTCAGAAGACATGATTCTAAGGGTCTTGTCAAGGAACATTTCAATAACATCAGGCTTCCTTATGAGTATACTACAGATCTGTGGGAAGAGGAAGAAGTACACCGAAACACTAGGATATATGATGAATTTATTTTCAACAGGCGCGTCCAGCGGAAAGGAAGAATTGTATATGTGGAAAAGGCAAGGGAAGCAGCCAGGAAAGAGGCAGAACAAGAAGAATTTGGGCACCTCTCCCATATTTCCATCTCATCACACTCGGGATCTGCAGAGGGAGAAGGAGAGGTACCAACAGAGAAAAAGAGGGTGGATAAAGAAAATTTTTTAAAGAATAAAAATGACACGAAGAAGTGAAATATTGAAGCTGACAAAGCTACAGCTAAAGTTGAAGAAAAAGAAAAATCCGCAACAGAACAATAAATGAAGGAACGAGTAGTAGTGGAGAAAGTAGAGAAAGCAGGAAAAGAAGCAGCAGACAAAGTTGTTGAAGAAGAAAGACAAAATAAAAAAACAAAGACAGAAGGGACGACACACACCCCATGGAGGTGGACATCCCGGGAACATCTGCTGCAGGTATAGAAATAGATTTGACAGGCAACAGTTTAGGACTCAGGTTCTAGGAGCCATTTCAGCCTAGCGAAGTGATGGATCTAAGGAGCTTCACTTATGACAGTAAGACCGATAGGATCGTGCAGGACAGGTAAAGAAAGTGTCAGTAACTAAAGGAGCCTATCTCAGTAGTTACCCATGTCCCATTCGCAGAAGATGTCAGAGAAGACCTTGTTGCCACAACTAAGGCTGTCTCTGCATTCATGAACGCCAACATAGACAACATACAAAGATTATGCAGACAAAATGAAGAAAATGAGTGAAGGATCAGAGAACTGGAGGAAAGACTTAAACAGGTAAATATTGATGAGAGGAGCCTCCAAAGCTTCAAAGTCAGTGCCGAAAAGGTCAAAAACAAGCTAGAAGGACATATCATTGACCTGTACACCCACCTACACCTCTTCCAAAATGCGGCTACAACGGTCATTGAGAAAACTAATCATGTACAAATGAAGTTGTCGCAATACAACACCATTTGTGAAGGCGTATCAGACATAGACAGATGGATAGAAGAGAATCCAGATGCGCCACCTCAACTTTATCGGCCATGAAAAGCAGAGAGAAAGACGAGATTATATGTACTATATCATTGACAGCAGATAGGAAAAAAAGTTGATAGAGAAGTCACCAAATCCATGGCAATATGCTTGAGGATCCATAAAGCTACCCAGGAACTAATCAGGAATGACCGACTCCCAATATTATATGAACTTGGGAAGAAAATGGTGACAAAAGAACTGGTGAATGAAATACGTGATAGCACCAATCACAGGAAGGAAGTAATTGAAGCAACTACCTTCGTCTCCACAGATATTATTGATCAACACTTGCTACAACCAGTAAAGCTTCATACCATGGTACAAACTTTCATGACGAAACTTGAAAAGGATACAAGCACTGTCGAGGACAATATCGCGTTGATCAATGCAACATTAGAACAACTAATGTACATAAGGATTGAATCACTATATGATCAACTGGAAATTTGGATAACCTGCCTTAGCAACATAAATCAATAAGAAAAGGACAAAATAACTATGTTTTGTTTTGTCCTTTTCCTAACCAATCCCAAGTTCGTCCCATTATGTACACTTGTCATTAGGAATGAGAAGGTGAACCAATTTTGTAACTTCTCCTTCAAAAAGAAGATGAAGAGTCACATAGGGGTTACTAAACATTTGTATAAAACATAATAGAACTCCATTTGAAAAGGATTTTTTTTGGCTTTTCAAGCGATGTATAGACTCAAGAACTGATTCAAGGACTTATACTTTGTTAATGAATATTGATAAGCCCTCAAGGTTCGTTTTTATAGAAGGAATTCTTGTGTATGAACATATCTGAATTGAGAACTACTTTTGGTGAAGATGGGCATTGTTCCTATGGTCTGTAAGAATACTATGTTGTTATAGACTAATTCTCATACAATTTGTGCTATTCTTCAGTTTAGATTATTTCTTTAAATATCTTAATGCCTTAAGATTTGTGAGTTGTTAATGTATGCATTATTGTAATCTAGACTACTCTGGTTATACGTATTTGTATACACTTGTTTCTTATGTTTCTCTTTTATATCAGTTATTTGTGTAGAAGTAGTGCATGATTTGGTTTCAACTTACAACTCACTGGTCACTTTAGTATGCTCCTAGCTAGGATAGGTTAAAGTACATTAGTGTTAATTTAGCTTGCATTTCATACACAATCTTCATCTAAATATTTACATTGCATATCCACTCATCACCCAGCCTCATCGAAAAATTGGTCTGCAACCAGCCAAAATCCCCTAAAAATAGTAATAATGGCAGCTGAGCCAAATTCTGGATGGTCTTCTAATCCAAACAATGTATAGTCTAGTTGGGACTGTGTACCAAGGAGAACCCCTTGTTGTTGTCAGGCAAATTTGAACCCGTCAACAGACCCTAAGAGATCACTTAGGGTGATGAGGGCTTGCAATGGTGACCCAGTCTCAAGTTTTTGAATTAGTTTAGTGCCGATAAAAAGTGTTTTGTTTATGCAAATATTTTACCAAAGTAAAATAATATGCACAAAATGATGAAATAACACCTCTAAGACTCTAGCATGGCTCAAGCAGATTTGGATGAAAAAACTAGGCCTTCCAATTGAATTTCCACTGGGGGTGGTAAAATTTACTGAGGGTGCATCCAAGTGAAGGTAGATGGAAATAGTTATAGTGACCTAAGACAGGGTGATGAAGTCCAAGCAACAATCCACTATCTATTTCTGGTACCATTCACAACGTCATGAGCAAGTCACCTAGGTAGAATTCATAAAAATGGTCATTGAGTTACCTCTTCATGATAAAAGTCTAGGGGGGGGAATCATATGTCAAGTGTTTTTGTTGGGCAAGGACATATGGGATGAATCCCATGGATGAAACCTCATAAATAAGGTGTCACTCTGAGAAACATGTCAATCAAATGAAGTTCCCTAATATGTATTCACCCACTAATTAAGTGTGAGGAGGGATCTCAACACTTATTCAACTTGGCCTAATGCTTTACACATGTATGAGATGCACTTTATCGGGAAACAATCTTTTCTACTAAAAGTATTACGCTTAATGTAGTAATATTCTAGTTTTCAATGAATGAAAACTTTGGAACATTAGCCTCAGAGTCCTATTTCCAAAGTCATATCCTAATCTAAATGTGAGTTTTCTCAACAACTACTTTTATTAAACTAGGTTTATTTAAAGTCGTATTCAATGCCATGAACCAATTATGTCATTCTTAGGTATGTTTTGTGTGCATGTCTAATGTGTAATTTCTAATTATGAAAATATACAAAAGTAAGAATTCAAATGTAAATCAAAAGCCAATTTGATTTCCTCTTTTGATTCACCTGGATCACAAAATAGTGCAAGGTAAAGAGCATACATATAATGATGAGATGTGGCCCATACCAATAATACTTTAAACAAAAGAATAAATTACTCCAAATTAATTAACAACAATGAACACACATAAAGTAGTAAAATATAGTCAATATTTAATCAAAAAGTGAATAAATCAAATAAGATTGGTTAATTTTGGATGGCATAGCATCTAAGAATAATAAAAATG
>JZKD02S0232570.1:373116-393897 GCA_000966675.3 Picea glauca
GAGGAAGTAGAAAGCATGTATCCACCAAAGTGCATTTTTTCAGTTCAAAGTGCCTTTTGGTGCAATAAGAAATTTTTTGCTTTCAATTTTTTTACATTGGAATTAAATTCCACATGTCATCTCTCAACGCACCGTTCAAATGTTTTAACCATGAGAATTTTCTCACTTTCAATGTCACTTACAGGAATTGAACCGAAGTGGAGAGGATAATGTTGAGGGGTACTAAATCCCTTTAGCTCAACAGTAGGAACTAAACCCACCACCGAGGCCTAATTAGACTCTGCAGTATTTAATGGTGGAATGGTTCTCCAAATCTTGCGATCTAGCCAATTGATCAATGGGATTTACGTAGTGATTGATAGGATGTCTTCTTGTGAAATCTCTTCCTTCAGTTTGAATGTTCTCTTTTTGTATTTTCTCTTATAGGTGGGACCGATACATGATGAATTGTTGGTATAAACCAGTTGGGTAACAAAGGGGAAATTTCTTAACTACTGAAGAAGGTTGAGCTTGGGAAAACCCTCATGCTCAGGCATGCAAACAATGATTCTTACAACTATGACAAGCCTAGTACTAATTCAACAAGTTGTTGGCATTTCAATTATTGATTGAGATACAATTTATCGGAAGGGAACATACATGCAATAAAATGATGGCAAGAAAAATAGTTTCCTTAGCTCTAATCACCAATCACACATTAACACAACGATTGTTTTACATCATTAGAGGCAAGAATTATAAAAATATTGAATCAGATAACTTATCAATACATTCAGAAAATCTTACTCATTACAACATCCATTCATGAGATAAAGTTGGAAGTAATTCCTCCTTATGATCCAATCACACGTGCTTTTGATGAAAACAAAAACTTGTCTCAGGTTCTAAATAGGAATTCTCAATTAAGGTAGCTATGAAATAGTTCTTTACAATTCCAAAAAATAAGGGTCTTTGCCAAAAACCATCGACCCCTTCTAACAGGTCGATCCTCTTATTTATAACAAATTATTAACTAAAAATAACTATCAAAAGTGCAAGCCAAGTAAAACAAAACATCGCCACCTGGCACTTCCATCTCCTAGTCTTCTAAGATTCATCACATGGTTTCACTTGAGTGGATGAATCTTCTCATACTCCAACCATTTGATGAAGAGTTCCTCGCATGTGTTGGCATACAGGGATCTGTGTTGGTCCATCAGGTCGAAAGGATCTCCTTTATTTCCACTGTCTGTGCCCAATACTTGACCACTTTAGCACTTAATTGTTGTAACATTGTCCGAGCCTTGATCGAGTGCTCCATGAACTGTTGTACTTGACCTGGCGCCAGGTTCGCCACCTTTTCTATCTCTACAGTCTACGATGAGTCTTGTTTTGCATGTACTTTGACTATGTCATGCAAGTCGACAAAGTCCTCAGGTGTGCCAAATTCTGGAAGACCGATGTCTCTCATCGCCCGATTGATCTTAGTCTATCTCCTTTCGCAATCATCCCATTTCTCTTGGATCTCCTGATGAGTTTCTTGGGCCATTTTCACCCAATATTCGGCCGACTTCCTTATGCGGTCGATGTTGTTGTCCCTTAGTACCTGAATGTCATGCTCTTCGACGTCACAACCCTGTTGAACTACGTTGATGTACTTGATCCTTTCCACCACTTGGTGGGATTTCTCATACCATATTTCCATGTCCTTGCACGTTTCTAGTGCCATAAGGGTGTCTTCTTGGAAATCAAAAATCCCTACAGCGAAAAGGTGCCACTCATTCGTGAATTTACTGTAGGCATCTTGGAATTCGCTTCTTAAGAACATCATGCCCTACATGGAGTCCTAATAATATTTCACCAAATGGAACAAATGATCCAATTCCTTCAGTTAAGTGGCCAAATCCTCTTCATCTTTCCTCACTCTATCCAGGGTGGCATCTATGATTGCCATCCCTACGTCGATAAGCTCAGATGTCTTGGCATGCTCCGTGCCAACCAATTTCTCCTCTGTGGTGATGAGGATGGAGTTGTCCAGAGTAAGCATCCTCTTCTTGGTGGTTCTTTTCATGATGGATTTCATCTTTCGATCGTAGGTGATGGCTTGTATATCGGAGACCTCATCCACGGGTTCGAGGATTTGCTGATCTCCCCAAGTAAGCATGTTTCCTAGGCTCCCAACGGTGTATATTTGTTCAAGACTGGGTTCTTGAACCTCTTTTGTATGTCCCGAAAGTTTGGATTCTGTTTGTTTCTCATTGGGAGGTAAAGTATTGTCCAAAATTCATGAATCGAGGGCAGGCTCGATACTTACTTGATAATCATTTGCCGAGATGTCAATTTCTAGTGGCGGAATTCCTCCTTCTTGTTCGCCCGATCTTAGCTCATCCTTCGGGATATCCACTTGCTTCACTGGTGTATCGAGTAGCTAAGTGTCTAAGACACTTTCAACATCATGCTTGTTCTGCGGACTGCTCTGACTTGGAGCATCGAGACCCGGGGCAGACATTTTCTCAGGTTTTGTTTCCTCTATGATTTTCACCGGAGTGACCAGGGACACCTCTGAGCTCTCCTCATCGTCATAGATGGTTATTAGATAGAACAAGGGATTTGGTGTACTTTCTCTCCCCAATGTCCTCGCTATCTCAGGATGAGTTGACACATCCCTTGGTGATCTGACCTGTGGCATTGAAACTTCAGGGTTATCTAACCCGACAGTTTCTTCAATTTGTATCGGCTCGGGGTCACTAGGTCCTCCCCGACTTTTGATCAGGTGGTGAGTTGGAACCCTTGTCGTCTCTACGAGGTCCAGGTCATTCTGCAGTTGATCAATTACTCTTTTTTCCTCTTCCATTAAGTGCATACCCCTTGTCTGTGGCTCTGGTGTCAAGAACAATCCCCTTCCCTGCACCTTTGTTGCCTCTATTGCTCTGATTTATTCCTTGGATTTGAGGGCCTCTTGAGCTGAATGTTCTATTTTTTCCACATGTTAATCCATGCTCATGGCCTTGACCCTAGTCATGTTTCGGTTGGACATCCTCTGCACCACCTCATCCCAGTCCTAGGCATTCTCTGTGAAGACTTCATCTTCAAACTTATCGTGAGCATATGTCCAGCAGGATGAAACCTACGACGCATGCTGGAGGACCAGGGCTTTAGGAATAGGCCTGCTGAATTGGCCTTTAGGGAACCTAAATTTAAGTTGGCTCAACCCTTCTTGTTTGTCTAGAGCAGTGTCCTTCACTAGATAGAACCCCACATGGAAACCGTAGTGTATGAAGGCTCATTTCATGTCTTTGACCAGTGTGGCATTATAGCCCTGCAAGATGGTGTGATAACAAATGTATCCTATGACGAGTTGGTCTGGGACATCAGCTGGTAGGAGATGTGGTGCGCTGGTGGCCCCAAACACCGTGATGTAGGTGGCGCGCTCGTCCAAGTACCAATGGACAACCTTGGATATCATTTTCTTGGATGTCATTGATAGCCTTGGGCATTCCTTCTTAAAAAGAATAAAATAAATTCGGGTGATGAATTCATCGCAGATGAGGGAGTAAGATTTCTTGTACTTATTTTCCAATAACACGCTAAAGTAGATGTGGACCAGGAGTTATGCAACATGTCGGCTCAGATTCATGTCAGCGAAGACGTTCCTAGCGCACATGATATCAAGTAGGCACGAGGCCATGTAAAAGGTTGGTGCTTCTCCTTCCTTCGATGTCTGATCCTACTGCACACAGGTGCTTATTTGTTTGGAGATTACTGCTCCCTAGTTGAAGCTGCACCCGATGATTGCAACTATTTATTCCAAAGGCATCCATGCTTCCGAAAAATTGGAGCAATCTTTTTCTCTGTATAACCAACAATTGAGAGCCATCAAATAGATGTACAGCTCCCTCAGGTTGATTGTTCCATACCATCCATTTCTCTTATTGGTGAATTTCTTGTCTTCCCTCCACCATGAGGTCATCAATCGATTGGTGTCATGTAGTTCATAGAACTTCACCATGAAGTCTATATTGAGCCGTCCTCCAGGTCCCTGAGCTTGTAGTATTTCTGGACCTCTGTCGGGAGGCAAAAATCGATGCACCTGCCTTTCCCATCATTAATCAAACATTTCTTCCCATCTGTGTGGTCGATGAGACACTTCAAGACCTCTATAAAGGGGAAAATGGGGGTTTTGCTCATCACCATGTGTAGATATGACCGTCAGATGTTGGGGAACACCTGGTCATCGAGCGCCCTTACGTTCGGGTCATTGTGTGGGATATACTTTGGGTATTCATCTTTGTTGATCTTGTTGAAGAGATCCCCCCACTATGGGAGTGCCACCTTGGATTCGGTGTTTGCCTCTGTATCGCCAAAGGTCGAAGGCTGGATGAAAACTTTCTTTGTTGTTGTCTTGACGACAGGCTCCGACCTAGGGACGTACTCCAATTGACTTGCGGTCCCTAGAGAAGAACCTTTGCCTGTCTCTAGTTTGTTTAGCTTTGGTGCTCTCGGCGAGCATCTGGTGGTTGGATTTTTCAGTGGCATTGTTCCTGCAAAATAATTAGAGTTTTAGAGACTGTGTAAAAAACCAGAGAAATGCATATAAATTATAGCCAACAAATTGATAGACTTGGATACATACCTCTGAATCTTGTTAAAACCTATTTTTTTTTATAATCACAAGGTCGATACAACCTTCAAGTTGCTCATTTTTTTTCTCCTTTGAACGCTCTCGAATTATCTCACGCGTAGAATGAATTTGTTCACAACAGTTCAAGATATTTTAAACAGGGAAGATCTTACCATGTCGCATTAGCCATTCACTTCGGGTTATGATTGAAAATTCAATAAATCTGTTGTTGAATATTTAGAAATTAAATTCATCATGGGTTGATGGCAGAGGCGTGGGTGGTGATGTGTTCTATCAGTGATTTCAAACATGTTTTGATTGGCACACGAGGTAGAAACTAATGTGGGATCGGGTATTAATTAGCTCCTTAAATGCCCAAAATTTGATCGTATCTAATGCTGAAAACGTCACGTCGTGTCGCCCTTTCAGTGGGTGGATCGGGGATCAGAGTCATGCTATGAACATTTTCATTGATATTCTCCTGTAAAAGCTCTGACGCCAATCGATCTTACCATACAGTGCTGACGCGACAAAGCTGACTCGGAGGTGTGACTAGGACCTAGGCAACCAAGAATGACTCGGGATAGAACTAGACCATACGACCTTCTTACCTGGTAAAGACATGTGGAGTTGGATACCAGTGACTTATTTCGCTCATGTTAGTTGGAGTCGAGACTTTCCTTAAGCTATTCATTCTAAAACAAACCTTAGCTTGTCGATGCCGAAAAAGTGTCAAGGATCGACGATCGATGATAAGCCTACCAAAGCGCCTTCGGATCGGCTCCCTCGAAAAAGTCCCGATGCCAAAAACGCATTGGGGATCGACGATCGGGGATGAATTTATCATGGTCAACATGTTTGTTGTGATCCTTCTAGGATTTCCCCGATTCCGATAAATTGCATCGGGCATCGACTATCAGTGATTTCTTTTCGTTCTTTGTTAACATCTGTCGGCTATCTCTCGAACCTTTATGAGAAAAACTTAATGCAAACCAAAACTTCCTTCTGTCGATGCCGATGAAGATTGATGTTCAGAAACTGTTGTTTTCCGAGTGGTTCCTATACTTACTTGAATTATTTCTGACGTCGAACCTCAACGTGTTGGGTGCAGTGTTTGGCTATCGATTCTTAATTTAGGTGTTAAGGTATTTTAGTCATGGGGTTTCACAAGTTCAAACAAAACTGGATACGTGATGAGAGTCATGAAAATAAACAAAGACAAAACATTTCCAAAAATGAAATTGAGTCAGACAGTGCAAAAGACCAAGTGGTACCCTAAAAGTGAGAAAAATTTGATAAGGATTTTTAGGGTGTGTTGAGTGCTCAACAAATGGAGACTTATTGGGCAAAATTAGAGTCTCTGTTCCTACCTATTAGCACAAGAATTTACAGCCAGAAGAGGCATGCCTCTCCATAAGCAACTAAATAACCTCTAACAGGTTAAACAAAGGCTTTCATCTATCTGCTTAAAGTTCTTGATTAGTCTCATCATATGGAAAAGCATAGATATTTTGTAGCACCATGGCACTGCGGAATTGTCTATATAGCATGGTCTACCATTTTACTACCTCAAATGTTACCAAATCTGTTAAGCAGTGTAATGATGGCACTATGAATTCCATAGGTTGTTACCAAATCCGTTTTCATGTAGGATGCTACCAAATCTGTCAGCATTGAAGTGATGTAGCTGCAAATTATGATGGTGCTACCAATTGCATGCAGACACACAGGCGGGCGCTACCGAAATTTTGGCAAAGACCAAATTGTGCAGAGTTATTTTTGGACGCTTCTGCCAGTTTTGAGTGAATAACTTAAAACTTGGATTATGAACAATGGAGAAGGTATTTTTGAAAACTAGAGGAGATTTTTGTTCATCACATAACAAATTACAAAAACCTCTCTCATTTTTTCAAAATGTGCTATGTTTTGAGAGATATTAGACATAGAAGTGGTGCTACCAACTGTTCTACAGCGGTGCTACCAAATTTTCTGTAGCGGTCATGGTTTTGATATTCGCCTTGTTGGGAGGTTGACACCTGTCAAGGAGGATTTGAATGGCTTCTCAAGGATCAATTAGATGTCAAGTAACACATGCACCTAGGATTTAGATCCATCAAAGGCCTCATGCAATGAGGTGGAAACAATTTATTAATGACTTCCAACAAATTCCTGAAATTTAGCAGTTTGTTGGATTTTTGTCTCTTTGATTGTTGCCACCTATCTCCAAGGCTTAGAATCCAATGGAGGAGATGGGATTCGACCTCCTAAGGTTATTTGGATGTTATTTTCTATTTAAGGAAGGAGATATCTATTGGAGAGGGGGATTCATGAGCCAAGAGAGGCTAGAGAGAGTAGGAGCAAACAGTTTTCCTGTGTGTGTTCATTTGTAAGTCTATGGGAATTTTATGATTGTAAGCATTACTGCTATTGGAGACTCATGAGAGATGTGATTTCAGATTGTAACCCTTTTGTTTATATTTATTATTATTTGAATATATTGCAGATTTGAGGATCAAAGGCTGCCAATGATTTATGGATCCCTAAGCAGTAGAGGAGCTGTTGTATTTTTCCCATCAGTCATTGTTTATATTCAAGTATTTGTTGATTCATTAAATTGAGAGGATATTTGTTTAGTGAACATTCTACCTTATGTTTTCCTTCTTCATTCTTCCACTTATCATCATATAATCTTGTTTTCTGTTGAGCAGCTTTTGTGCCTTCGATGAGTAGGATTTTTGTGACTCCATTGCCCATTGGTGTAGCCTACTGATCTATAGTTTGCTGCTCTCTCCCTTTCTTTCTCCATCTTGTTGATCCACCTATTCAAAACCAAAATTAGATTTTACATTCTGATGGGTGTTGAGATTACACTTCAGCAGTCAAAGTGTGACTTTCAGTGCTAACATTTTTGGCGCCATTGTCAGGGACGGATTTGAGCAGATTGAAAAGCTCCCTGAGAAGAACGACATTGCACAGATCCAACTTTATATGGTGAATGAAGTTGGACACTTTCAAGATTGCACATTCACCATGATGACTCCATTGTTCAGAATCTGTTGGTGACTCCACTGGAATGAGACAGATTAAATGGCTATGAAGGCTATCCTGGCCAGGAGGTTTGCCCCACTCAATTTCTCAGCCATAGATGGTGATCCACATCCTGTGCCTCAAATTGATTTATGGCAGGATTTGCTGCCCAGATTTTATGAAGGTGAGAATGATAGCCCTATTGATCATGTTCATGAATTCCATGCTTTGATGCAATAGCTTGACATCCATCATGAAGATATATTGATGAAAATGTTCATGTATTCATTGGAAGGCTATGCGAGGCAATGGTATAGAACACTCCATGCTTCTAGTATTTCCTCTTTGAAAGAATTTCATGATGTTTTTTATTCTCATTGCAAGATAATTTATCTAGTTGAAAGACTTTTTGAGAATTGTTGTGAGGGGTATGCATCATATATTCAGGATTCAACAAGTGATTCCTCTAGTAGTGATGATGAAGGGGATGATTGCAGAGAGCAGGACTTAGATGATGAGTTTCATTATTCTTTTCCTAAATTTGAAGAACAAATGCATCATTCATGTCAAAATCTAGGTCCCCAAGAGAAAGATCAATATGGACAATCCATCATTTCCTTTTCTCCTCCTTTTCTCAATTCTTTAAGTCAAGAGGTCATTTTAGGTTCAGAGTTATTTCATCATGAGGATAGTGTTGCAACTTTTCATGACCGAATTAATAGCTTACCAGTTGTTGTTGTAATCCCTCCTATTGTTAATGAACCAGTGTGCCGTGATTTGCCAAGTTTTGATGAGGATGTTTTCACTGAACAACCAGTTGTCTCAGCTATTGTACTAATCCCCCCAGCCATTAATAGTCAAATGGTCATTGATTCACCTTTGTATGATGATTATGAAGATGATTTCCATGAACAATCTATTGAAGACCTTATATTAAAGAAGTACCCTTCCCATCAAAGCAACAATAACCTGTTTCAACCCTCATGTCATATTTTTGTTGCTGAAAAAGAAGAAAAATATGATAATCTAAGTTCAGAAGGTGAAAAACTGAGAAATTGGGACCATAAGCCAAGCTATGATGAATATCCCTCACAATCAGAAGATAAGACAGAAGAATGTAGTTTCCCAAGCGCTTCTAATTGTGATGAACTGCCCTATCAACCCCCTATTCCTCTTGAAGACACAAGCTCAATTTCATCAAGAAGCCAAGATCAAATGCCATGTGAGAAGATGAGAGAGGTTGAAATTAAAGAAAGACAAGCATCACTAATTATTTTTTCTAATACATCTCATGATCAGGAGTGGACCAAGGCCATATGCATTGAGAATGAATCAGAAAATCAGCAAGCAATGCAACAACCAAGCACAGAGGAGGAAGAACCTAATGCAGTACTTTTCCTTTTTACACAAAGAAATGTCACAGGGGAAAGTAATGATGATGTTTTTCAGGATCCATTTCCATCCTCTCTGGAAGCAGCAAGTGATCCTAGGCTCACTGATTTCTTCAATGGAAAGTGTATTGCCAAATGTTTCTTTGACGTGCCTTCAAGTAGGAATTATCTCTGGTGCTTAAGGAAGCACATTTCAAAGCTTCAAATAGTTGAAAAAATGATGAAATTGCTTCATTGGTTGTTTCATGTAACTTTAATGCTTCATTTTCCCAATAATTAGAGTAGGTGTGTGCAATAAGCTTGTTGGACAAGCATCATTTTCATCATTTTTGTCAGTTTCAATTTTCATTTGCATTTAGTTTCATTTGAAGGTCACAGATCAAATCAGATTGCAGAGGTTAAAGGTTGGGAGAAGCCCTAGGATAAGGCACTGAAACTACAAGAGTTATTAGAGCCTCACAGGGAGGACTCTATCCCCCATGGAGTCTATGTTAGCACAAGAATTTACAGCCAGAAGAGGCTTTCCTCTCCATAAGCAACTAAATAACCTCTAACAGGTTAAACAGATGCGTTCATCTATCAACTCAAAGTTCTTTATTATCTCATCATATGGAAAAGCATAGATATTTTTTAGCACCATGGCATTGTGGAATTGTCTATATAGCATGGTCTGCCATTTTACTACCTAAAATGTTACCAAATCTGTTAAGCAGTGTAATGATGGCACTATGAATTCCATAGGTTGTTACCAAATCAGTTTTCATGTCTGATGCCACCAAATATGTCAAAGTTGAAGTGATGTAGTTGTGAATTATGATGGTGCTACCAATTTCACGCAGACACACAGGAGGGCGCTACTGAAATTTGCTACCGAAATTTTGGCAGAGACCAAATTGTGCAGAGTTATTTCTGGACGCTTCTACCAATTTTGAGTGACTAAATTAAAACTTGTATTATGAACAATTGAGAAGGTATTTTTGAAAAATAGAGGAGGATTTTGTTCATCACATACCAAGTAACAAAAACGTCTCTCATTTTTTCAAAATGTGTTATGGTTTGAGAGATATTAGACATATAAGTGGAGCTACCAACTGTTTTACAGCGGCGTTGCCGAATTTCCTATAGTGGTCACGGTTTTGATATTCGCCTCATTGGTAGGTTGCCACCTATCAAGGAGGATTCGAATGGATTCTCAAGGATCAGTTATATGTCAAGGGATACCTGCACCTAGGATTTAGCTCCATCAAAGGCCTCATACAATGAGGTGGAAAAAAATTATTAATGACTTCCAACAAATTCCTGAAAATTAGCAGTTTGTTGGATTTTTGTCTCTTTGATTGTTGCCACCTATCTCCAAGGCTTAGAATCCAATGGAGGAGATGAGATTCGACCTCCTAAGGTTATTTGGATGCTATTTTCTATTTAAGGAAGGAGAGATCTCTTGGAGAGGGGGATTAATGAGCCAAGAGAGGCTAGAGAGAGTAGGAGCAAGCAATTTTCCTGTGTGTGTTCATTTGTAAGCTTGTGGGCATTTTATGATTGTAAGAATTATTGCTATTGGAGACTCATGAGAGTTGTGATTTCAGATTGTAACCCTTTTTTTTATATTTCTTCTTATTTGAATATATTGCAGATTTGAGGATCAAAGGCTGCCAATGATTTATGGATCCCTAAGCAGCAGAGGATTTATTGTATTTTTCCCATCAGTCATTGTTTATATTCAAGTATTTGTTGATTCATTAAATTAAGAGGATATCTATTTAGTGAACATTCTACCTTATGTTTTCCTTCTTCATTCTTCCACTTATCAGCATATAATTTTGTTTTTTGTTGAGCATCTTTTGTGCCTTCGATGAGTAGGATTTTTGTGACTTCATTGCCCATTAGTGTAGCCTACTGATACGCAGTTTGTTGCCCTCTCCCTTTATTTCTCCATCTTGTTGATCCACCTATTCAAAACCAAAATTATCTGTTACATTCTGATGGGTGATGAGCTTACACTTCAGTAGTCAAAGTGTGACTTTCGGGGCTAACACTACCTCAGGCTCAACTGATGAAAAGATGGTTACGAACTTAACTGGTTTTATCAAGGCCTCTTTATCCTTGCATTTGAAATCCCTCGTTGGTGCATCTTGGTCTAACTTTGGGGTTTCAACCTTTATTCCACCTTCATTTCCTGTAACCGTGACTCACACCCTCTTTGACAAGAGTCGAGTAAAGCACTCACTTGCACCAAGCCTTTTAGTTATCATCATTCACTTGCTACGGTGATGTTCCACTGCTAGTGAGCATCCATAGCCCCGGTGGAGTCACCCCGACGTCACAGACCTTGCTTCACTGCCAACGAGCGTCCATAGCCCCGAAAAATTTACCTGCATACCCTATCCTACTTTGAACTCATTTGATATAACTGATTTTATTTCGACAGAAATCCCTGAGCAAGTGGGAGAAGAGGACGTCTGTTATTTGCAAAATGAGATGGTTAAGGTGAATTTTTTCTAGCTTTGTCTCGAGGTACATGTGGTCCTTTCCATATTTCCATCTTTCCCTTCAGGTTTTACCAAAACATGAAGCAGACACTTCATCACTTTGCCAAGGTTGTTTATATGCACATGTTAGATACAAAACTCCTTCAAACCACCGCAATTCTCCCAACGCTTCTTGTGTTATATGTAAGCATGAGTCAGGAACAAAGTTCGTCATATCATATGAACTAATCTCAACCAATGCCTTTATAAACACAAACTTCAAAAGCACAGAAAGTACTATAATAAACAAAATAAAAAATGAAGAACTCTGTAATCAACTTACCCAAAACAAAATATCGTGGAAATACACAAACATTTTTTTTTAACAGAAATATTGTTTTAGAGCTTGGCCATTCACCAGGAGGGCATCAGGTTCCCCCCTCAGGTTTTGCAACCAATACGTTCCTACCCCAATTTTCTCAGCTACCTGAAAAGGTCTGAGCCATAGATTTTGAAACTTCGAATGTTTTCCCTTCGACTCATTTGCTCTGTCCCATTTTAGGACTATGTCTCCTACTTCAAAATTCTTCTCTTTGGCCTTATGCTTATCAAACCACCTTTTAACTATCTTTTGATGAGCTGTGAAATTTTATTTTGATTTCTCCCTTTCTTCTTCCAGCATGAGGAGGGTATCAATTCTTTGTTGTATGACTAAAGAGGGTTGTCCTCTAGAATCCTAAGAAAGCTGAAGAGATGGAAGATATAGCCCATTCGGGAGAATGGCTTCTTGTCTGTATACCATAAAGTATGGGTAATTCCCTATAGATTCCTTGGGTGTTACTCTATCAGCCCATAAGGCATTGTGTAGTGAACTATGCCAATTCCTCTAGTTGTCTGCAACTTTTTTCTTTAATATCCTCACTAGGTTCTTATTGGTTGATTATGCCACTTTGTTCCCTTGTGGGTAGTAGTTTGCATAGTATATAATTATGATTCATTTGTCTAAAGAAAACTCTGTTAATAGGGTGGAAGAGAAGTAAGCGACATTATCAAAAACAAGGATGGAAGGCATACCAAACCTTGTAATCAGTTGTTGTTCTATGAATTGGATCACTACCTTTTCGTTTACATGAGTCAGAGGGATGGCCTATGCCCATTTCGTGAAATAGTCTATGGTATTCAGGATGTATCTATGTTGTTTTGAAGAAATTGGTGTAATTTCTCCTATGATATCTAACCCCCATTGCTTGAATGGCCTGGAGACGGCCACAGGTTGGAGTGGGACAATTTCTCTCTTTTCCCTCCCCTCACTTATTTGACAAGTTTTATAGTTTCTAGCATATGTGTGAGCATCCATGAACAGAGTAGGCCAATAATAGCCAACTCTCAATATTTTGTGAGCGGTGGTGTTTCCTGCTAAATGTCCACCCACGGGACCATCATGGAGATCCTTCATAACCTTGTTCGTATCTTCGCATTCAAGACATCTTAAAAGTAACCCATCATAATTAATACGGAAGAGCAACGAATTTATGAGACGATATTGTGTTGATTTTAACCTAAGAACTCTCCTTTCCGTAGGGTTTAGGTTTTATGGGCAAGTCCCATGATGCAGGAGATAATTTAGTTTCTCATACCAAGACTCTTTCCCTAGGGAGACGTATGAAGCTTCACCACACCATAATGCTAATTCATTCTCCCACCCGGGGTATTCATTTACTTGGTCCTAGGCTTCAGCTGCCAGTTTACATAACCCTTGTCCCTTAACCAGTTTAGCAGGTTTTATATCTAGGTCAAATTATTGGACTACTGCCATCCAGTTTCCTCTTCTTTCCACCATCTCTTGTTGTGTGAATAGGAATCAGACTATAGAGTGAGGCACGATGACTTTGGTATGGTTCTTTAAGATGTAAGATCTGAAGTGTTTCACTGCCTTGTATACTACATAAGCCTTCTTGTCTATAGCAGGGTAATTTAGTTCAACCCCTTGGATATTAATGCTCATAAATGAGACCGGGGCCTCATTATTGTCATCATCCTTCTGATTCAATACTGCAGCTAACGATTGGTCAGAGGAAAAAGTATAGAGGAATAAATCTTGGCTAAATTTGGGGCTTCGCAACACTGGAACTTGAGATATTGCAACCTTAATATTGTTGAAAGCACTTTTTCGTTCATCATCCCACTTAAATTCATCATCTTTGTGGATCATTCTTTGCAAGGGTTTGATAGTTTCAGTGAAATCGGGGGTGAACTTCCTCACAAAATTGATTTTCCCAAAGAAGGATTGCATAACCTTTTTGTTGTGGGGTAGTGGAAGCTGAGCTATAGCCCTAATTCGCTCTGGGTCTATATGAATTCCTGCTTGAGATATAATATGACCTAGTAGTTTACCTTCCTTGATACCAAAGATAGTTTTCTTAGGGTTTAAGGATATATCGTGTTTCCTACACCTTTCGAAAATCTAGGTTAAGTGTTGGATGTGATCTTCTCTATTCTTCAAATACACAGTCACGTTGTCCAAATAAAATAATACACATTTGTTGATTAGTCCTCGAAATTCTACGTCCATGGCCCTTTGGAAGGTTTCCCCTGCATTGTTTAACCCAAAGGGCATGCGTTTATAAGCAAAGGTTCCCCACTTGGTTTGGAAGGTAGATTTCAAACGATCTTCCTCTGAAACTAGAACTTGGTTGTAACCTGAAAAACCGTCCAGCAGGGAGAAAATCTTAGAACCAAACATGATCTGCAAGAGTTTCTCCATTGGTGGGACTGGGTAGTTGTTCTTTCCTGAAGCTCCGTTGAGGTTTATGAAATCTACACATAGGCGGATCTCCCCAGACTTCTTCCTTACTAGAACCAAATTTTCTACCCATGCAAAGTGTCTAACCTGGAAAATAATATTAGCATCTAGTAATTTCTTTAACTCCTGACACATGAGAGGCTCCAGGGATGGGTGGTACTTATGGAGCTTCTGTTGGAAGGGTTTCACTCTGGGCTTTAACGGGATTGTGTGTTGAATGATACGAGTGTCATAAGTTTTCAGATCTTGGTAAGACCATGCAAAAACATCTTGATATTTTTTGAAAAGTTTGAGATAAGCCTTCCTTTCTTCTTTAGATATTGTCTTGCCGAGATTTATATTCTTGGGGTTTTTTGGGGTTCCTAGATTTATAGTCACATACATGGGACAGGAACTCCCCATTTTTACGTTTGTTGACCCTTTGAATTTTTCCCTTAAGTCAAAAAGGTTTTCCAAATTGGCTACTCCCTTCGGTATCGTGTGAGACCTTGGTTTGTCAGTCGATCGATCTGCTTCAATTTTTTGTACATGAGGGTCAAGGTCTACTAATTTCTCCTAAAATAAGTCATATTCAATAGCCAGATCTTTAAAATTATCCTGATTGGTTAAAAAAATTATGATCTGTTCATCTCCTTCAAAGACCTTCCAATTGGAAATATTGTTGGGTACCGACGGTTTGTAGAGTATCTCCACAGTGAATCAGGAGGCTTCATAGTCTTTTAGAGGGGATAACCTTGAGGTGGCAGTGGCCAAAGAATCAACAAGAGTGTTCTTTGTTCTGGGGATCGATGTAATGATGAAGGCTTCAAAATGTTCTATTAGTCTGTGCACTTCCTGTTGATAATTCCTCAGGTGGGGAGAGTTGCAATGTATAGTGTTCCTTACTTGTCTAATGATGATTTTAGAATCTCCGAAAACCTTCAATTCTTTAATGTTTAAGTCTATGGCTTTCTTTATCCCTTGTACTAGAGCTTCATACTCGGTAGTGTTGTTTGTGCATTCAAATTCTAGTCTATAGGACATGAAATTTTGCTTACCTTTTGGATCAATGAGGATGCACCCTGCCCCTAACCCTTCTTGCAATTTAGATCCATCAAAGTATAAGCTCCAAATTTGTGAGAAAAAACCATCCTTTTCATTTTTTCTACCACTTTCCTCCTTTCCTCCTATTTGTTCTGTGGTTTCTAAAACCAGTTCCTGACAGAAGAGGGTTTCCTCAGCCGTCATTGGCAAATTTTCTTGAAAACTCATTTTGTAGTTTTGAGTAAGAGGAACATCATATGAGAGGGGGGAGAAATTCCCAAAATCAGAGTCACAAGAATAATTGCCTAGAACAGGGAAATATGTCGAAGAAGGTTCGTTGAGGGTTTCTAGGTCCATGAATGTATGTTTTAGATATCTTTCCCTATCGATCTTGATCATATTTGGGTGTCCCTTTAATGGAAAACAAAGGTGAGCCCAGCCCGTACTAAAGTATCCGTTTAACTTCTCAAACCAATATTGACTAAGTAGCAATCCATAAACTTATGGGATATCTACTACAATGATGTCAATTACTTGAACAAATTTTGGGTGTGTCGCCATCCTGATCATGACATCCTTGAGCTCTCCCATAAGTTTCACCTGGGTACTGTCTAGTTGTATCACATGTTTATCACTTTTGAGAGGGGTTGTGTTTAGTTTCTTTCATATAGATAGTGGCATAACATTAGAGGATTCACCTGAGTCAACCAAACAATTATGGAGGTTTATGTTGAATACTTCAAATGTCAAAAGGAACGGTGGGACAAAAGGCTTTCCCTTCTTATCTTCAGAGCAGGCATTCACAGTCGGTTTATTTCTTAGATCTTAGAGGGATGTATTTTCTCCTTGGTCAGTTCTTGTTGTAGGATTTTCTTCTGACTTCAATGCCTGTAAAAAAAAGTCCTTTTGCTGAGGGATTCTACACATGTCCATGACCGATATATTTGCCTTTAATTTTTTCAAATCTTCTACTATGTTGTAGTTTAGCTTGGGAGATTCTCATGTATGGATGTTTATAGGATTTCTTCAGGAGACAAAAGGTGCTTTAGGGTGATCGAATGCTGGATTTCCTCCTGAATTTTGGGCCGTAGTAAGGTCGTTTGAGACAAGTTGACCCCTACTTCATGTTTGCACAACCAAGACCTCTGCGGGTGGTTCTTGAACCTCAAATAGATCATCATAAGGCATTGGTAGGTGAAGGTCCCATATCAGCATGGTTGTTTATTCTGGTGGATCAACTTCTTCCTGATCAACAATATTCATAGTTGAGCCGCTCGATTGTCCGGTAAGGGAAACCTCGTCTAAAAACCGATTGGCCATCAAATTCATGGCATGCACCCATTATGGGTAGTCCCTTTCAGAATGTTTCTCTTGGTGATAGGTACAAAAAGAGTCGAATGCTACATTTCCCATATCGATGTTTAAGTTGGTTGGGGGAGGTTCAATTGCTTTGAAAGGTGGATTTCTTTTAAAAAAGGGTTTATAGGGCCGATGGCCTTGGTTTCCTTCCCCTACACTTATTTGCATGTCTATGATTTCGTTTGACAACTTCTTTACCATGCGTTTTAGGTCTTCTATGTCTCCAGTTCCTTTTTCGGGACCTTATTCTGTTTGTTTCCCTGAGGGTCTGGTCAACATGAGTCCTCTCTTGGGAAGAGGTTGAAATTCATTCTTTCCTAGTGAGACCTGGCCTTATTTGCATCCCTTCATTTGGAATTCTATTGTCTTGGCTTCTTCAAAATTATCAGCTAAGGTTGTTTTGGCAGCCCTCTTCACAAACATGGAATTAGAAGTTGGGAGAGCATTAGTGTATACTTCGATTTGCAACTCCTGAGTGGGTTTAGCTTCGGGTTGAAATTTGTTCAGGATAGTGGTGAATCGTTGATTGAAGTCTTTAACCTTATCCTTTGAACTCATGGTTGTGGCAAACAACTCAACCATCAAAGCTCCTGTAGTGGTTTCTTCTGCAAATTTATCTAGAAAATCCTTTTGAAACTTTGTCCAACTAGTTATGGACCCTACAGGCAAGTTGAAATACCACGTGGAGGTCGAATTCTCAAAAGTATAGGGGAAAATCCTGCATACTACATCTTCATGTTGTACATTCATCAGTCTAATAGCTAGAATGAATTTTTTGATATGGTCTTCAGGAAATCCTGAGGTTTTAGGGTCGAATTTAGGGAGTAACTTTTCTGGATGTTGGTAAAGGTTATGTACTTGTCCAGGGATGTCCATAGCATCTCAGTCCAACCAAGGTTGATTATTCTGAGATGGGTTTCCTCTTTATTCATTATGATCATTGTTATCTTCCATGTCGTCGGACTCTAAAACTGAGCGTTCTAAGCTAAACCCTTCCTCGTTGGAAAAATCGTCAAGCTCGGAGCAGTTACTAGTTGGTGTTTCGAGGATTAGATTAAAAGGATGTTCAATTTTGGTGAGGGTGAAATCTATCAGGTCTTCTACTATGTGAACGAAAACCTAGTTAGGGGTGTCGACCACTACTATGCTTACTTGTTTTCTACGACGAAGTAACGGAGCTAAGCGTAGTGCTCTGATTTGTTGGGCGTAAGCTCTTGTGATTCTTCTGAACTAGTTCAACTCCTTGTGAGGAAGAGTGTAAGGTATTCTAGGGAATAGATGTTCTTCCTGTTGTTGGGGTGAGTTACTCGTTTCAGGAGTACTCAGTGTGTGTGGGTTGTCTTGAGAATGACTAGCCATGTATGTGGGTTGTTTTGAATCTACAGGCTATGTGAAATATTATATAAAAAATATTGTCAGCCATTCATTCCTCATGCCCTACTTCTAGCACCAATTCTGTTGAGGGATCCTAAATCCCTTTAACTCAACAGTAGGAACCAAACCTGCCATCAAGGCCCAATTAGACTCTACAGGATTTAATGGTGGAATGGTTCTCCAGATCTTACGATCCGACCAATTAATCAATGGACTTTACATACTGATTAACAGGATGTCTTCTTGTGAAAGCTCCTCCTTCAGTTTGAACGTTCTCTTTTTGTATTTTCTCTTATAGGTGGGACCGATACAAGATAAATTGATGGTATAAACCAGCTAGGTAGCAAAGGGGAAATTTCTTAACTAATGAAGAGGCTGAGCTTGGGATAACCTATTGATTAAGGTTGGTTGTCATTGATGTCAACCCTTGAAGAAATCCCCGTAGCACAAAGGTTTGGGTAATGGACCCTGTATTGTTTTATATAAATATGAATCATTATTGTTTTGTCATGGTTGATAAGAAGTAAATATGGATGAACTCCAAAGTGGTCCCCTTATGGTGAAAGCCCTCACAGGAAGAGGCTTTGCGGAGTAAGAGAACCCATGATTAATTGTGGAATAATGAGATGAAGGACAATGAATTTGTCAGGGAAACTATCCTATATGGATAGTGCTTGTCATTCCATTTCCATTGGTATGTATACCGTCACATAACCCCTCATGGTTAGAGAGTTATGACCATGTGAAGTTGGAGAACCCAGGTTTGGGTAATGGACCCAAGTTTGTTTGATGGATAATGGTACGATTTTTGATATATTTGAAGGTAATACTATTCTATATGGATAGTACATGTCATTACATTTCTAGTGGTATGTGGAACGACACATAAATCCTCATGGTTTGAGAGTTATGGCCTTACGAAGTTGGAGGACCCTCACATGTCATATAGAAGCCCCAATACGTCAAAGTAGTCAAAGTGGTTTAAGGGATTTTAGAAGGTAAATAATAAAGTGAAGTGATGAGTGTATTATAATTCAAAGTGAATACAAAATAAATTACTTCAATAATAAATTTAATGGAGAAATTAGAAGTGGATTAACCCTAAAATAAGGAAAGTGGGCTAAGTGACCTAGAAGATGTTTTTAAGGAAGCTACTTGGAGAGTATAAATAAGAGGCTAGGCTCTCTCATTTTAATTACACTTGAGAATATTGAATATATATAGGTTTCTAAGGTAAACAAGGATATATAAGCCGAAATTCTAAGGAAAGGTGAAGAAAAGAAGGCCGAAATCCAAGGAAGGATAAATTCTTTTGATGGTGCTTTCTAAGGTATGTTATTTATAGGTCATCTCACCATTTTCACTATAAACTGTTTTCTTTAATGATTCAGACTGAGAAATTTCTATGCCATTGATAAAACATACCCAAGTATCTATGGTAAAAAATTAATCTTGTGGGTCGTTGTATTTTGGGAGTTACACTCTGTGGAAAATAGGGTTTGTGGCTAGTCCCGAAACTAGTCAAAAACAAGTGTTTCAGGTAAAAACGTCATAACTTCTTCATAAAAGATCCAAATTTAGTGAGACAAAATTTTTTGGTTAGGGTATATTCTTTAGTATTATGTGTAATATTTTCAGATAAATTCAATGAATATTTCATGTGGGGCACGCTCTACAAGGTTGCTCTCTAGAATAATCCAGAATTCAGCAAGGTATGTCATTTTTGCTATCACTCCTTTTCTGAGAGGTTCCAAGTAGTAACACTTGGAGAAATTGTATAAAACACACTGAAGAAAAATTTATATCAGTTTCATATATTTATACATTACAGGTTCAAAGTTATGATTACTTCAATTTAGGGTTGTTGACTAATCCAAAACTAGGCATGTGAGACTAAAGAAACATTTGATGAAAATGCTAGTATCTTGTTGTTAAATTTAAGGAAGGTTTGCAGGAATGTGATCATATACACCAGGTCTATTACAGAGCTACAAATCATATTTGGATAATGAAATTGATGAGGGCTTTTGGTTGAGATACATGTTGAGTACATGGTTGAGACAAGTAGTTGATGAGTTGGCACATACATGAGGTGTATAGTTGATGATGTTGGTACATATATATGAGTCGTAGTTGATGAGTAGTTGACACATGATTGGTACATGCTTGGTACATGGTTGGATGCACTTGTTTATGGTACAGGTTGATTACAGGTTGTTTGGTATAGGTTGGTGCACGGTTGATGCACTTGTTTATGGTACAGGTTGATTACAGGTTGATGCATGGTTGATGCATGGTTCAGATTTATTGGTATGGGTTTACAGCGATATATCTCACAGTGATAGTGTGATAGTGGTTCCGTCATTCTACTTCTACTTTAGGGTGGCAGGACGGGGCAAGGACAAGTGGTTGTAGCCACCTTCCGGTTGTAGCCGGAGAACATAGGGGGTTGTAGCCTCCTTCTGGTTGTAGCAAGAGAATTAAGGAGTTGGAGATTCCCTCAAGTTGTAGCCTGAGAAACTAGGGGGTTGGAGCCTCCTTCTTGTTGCAGCTAGAAAACAAAGGAAGTTGGTGCTTCCAATGAATGTAATTCTTCAAGACGTATAAGAAAAAGCATTCAGTGGTTTTCTCCCGATTCGGGTTTCCACGTAAAACACTGGTGTACTGTGTATGTGTGTGATTGTTTATTTCTTACTGCTCATTATTGGATAATAATTCTACATTGATATAACATTT
>JZKD02S0232570.1:452659-470446 GCA_000966675.3 Picea glauca
TATTTATTAATTTTGAAAAACCAAACTTACGCACTTTTTTATACAAAATCTTTGTTTTCACAAAATAAATTTTGCTGGGACTCGCACCTTTGCCTTACCATTTTCATTCTCTTTTTGAAATAACACAAAATCCTATCTATCACCTATTTTTGGAAAAATTATCTTCCTCTTTAAGGTTGTCTGTTTGTTGCTTTTACTTGTCGGCCTGTCAGCCAGAATCTTGTGAAAGAACAATATGAAAAGTATCAGGTTTTTTTTTTTTTTTTGAAAATTGGATACATTAAAAATTTGTATCCTTATTTCTAAAAGAGACATAAACTAATTTTATTTTATTTTTCTTTATTTACAGAATGAAAGTAGACTTCCCAAAGAAAATTATGAAATAAAAGACTAAACAAAACAGTATATACAGTGGGAATTCTGGAAATCAATTATTCCATATAATGTTTTAAAAAACGCCCGTTGACGGGGGCGTTCAGGATTTTACCATCCAAATTTTCTAGCAGAAATGAATTCTTTCCTTCAGGAGATGCTAGCTTGAATGGTCTGTACCAGATGTGATCGAATTTACCATTTTTTCCCGAATCCTCCTTCCTATAATCCCATTTCAAAACCAAATCTCCGGGGAGAAAATTTATGTCTTTGGCTTTACGATCGAATAACACTTTCATGTCATCCTGGTATTTCTGCAACCTTTCATCCACTACCACCTTGTGTTGTTGGACTTCAATAAGTTGATTTATCCTTCTTGTGACAGGATTTGGTTCTTCCTTCTCAGCTTGCCATAGTTTCATTACAGAAGTGCTAGGTTTATAGGCAACACTACATCTGTCCCATATACCATTTCGAAGGGAGAAGTGCCAATAGACTTTTTCATGCCTATCTGATTTGCCCAAAGAGCGTACTTCAAATGCACATGCCAAGACTTTTTATTTTCGCTTAACACTTTCTTAATTACATTGATTAAGCTCTTGTTTGAAGATTTGGCCAGACCATTCCCTTGAGGGTAGTATGTTGTGGAGTGACCGAGCACGATATTATATTTTTGGCAAAAACTAACCATAGGCGTAGATTTAAAAGCTTCGTGTTGTCTGTGACTATCTTTCTAGGACAGCCGAACCTAGACAAAATATTTTCTTCTAAGAAATCTATTACCACCAAATCAGTAGCCTTTCTCATTGGAATAGCTTCCACCCATTTGGTGAAGTAGTCTGTAAGGGTCAGGATCCATCTGTGTTGAGCACTAGAATGAGGATTAATTTTGCCTATGAAATCTAATCCCCATTGCTGAAAAGGAGCTTTTGTTTTGACCGGAATCAATGGCATTGCTGGGAGTTTATGGTTACCTGCAAAAAATTGGCAAGGGCTGCAAGCTCGTACCTTGGCATTGACGTCTGAGAAAAGTTTGGGCCAATAATACCCAACCCTCAGGATCTTATAAGCTGTATATCTCCAGGCGTGGTGTCCTCCACACACTCCTTCATGAAATTGGCTTATGACCTTTTCTGTTTCTGATTCGACCAGACAGACCAAGAGGAAGCCAAGCGGGTCCTTCCAATACAATTGTTTTTTGGAAATATAGTGCTTGACTGCATGCAGCTTTAGTGTTCTGGCTTTGGATGGGGACAAGTCACTTGGGCATTTCAATGTCAACAAGTAGGATACTATGTCCTTGTACCAATTTGATGAATCAAATTTCTCTTCGATTTGAATTTCAGCTATTTGATCCTCAAGTTCATTCACATCTACCCACTCTTCCTCCCCCTGAGAGTTGTTTATCCCGAGAGCTCTGAAATTGGATTTATCTAAGCCTTTCCCCTTTACTAATTTTGTTGGTTTTATCTCCAAGTCAAACTCTTGAATTTTGGCAAGCCATCGTCCCCTTTTTCCATCACTGTCTGCTTGAACCAAAATATCTTTTACGGAGCTAGTAGGTACATATGCAATCAGCTTAGAATGTAAAACATAGGTTCTGAAAGCCTTTAATGCTTTTACCATAGCATATGCTTGTTTTTCCATTATATTATATTTGAGTTTGGCATCTCGGAGACTTTGGCTAAAAAAGGCTATCGGTTGCTCGAAACCTTCTTCGTTCTTCTGAAGGAGTACCACGGCGAGTGTGTGTTCAGAGGCAAATGAGAAAATAAGGAAATCCTTGAGATAATTAGGGCTCGCTAGTACAGGTGCCTCACTTATAACCTTCTTGATGCGTGCAAAGGATGCTTTAGCTTCTGCTGTCCATTTCACTTCGTTGTTTTTCCTGAGCATATATGTGATCAATTTCACGATTTCATCGAAGTTTGGAATAAATCTTCTCAAAAAAATTATTTTTCCTAAGAATGACTAAATTTCTTTCACATTCCTAGGAATACTTATTGTGTCTATAGCTTCAACTCTTTTAGGATCAATTCTGATTCCATCTCGAGATACAATATGGCCCAAAAGTTTGCCTTCTTGCATAGCGAAGTGAGACTTTTTAGGATTTAAGGACAAACCAAACCTGTGATATTTCTCAAACGTCTTCTTGAGATGTATCAGATGATCTTCATCCGATTTAGAAAAAATAGTCAGGTCATCCAAATAGATAACTACAAATTTGTCCCGTTTGCCAACGAAAGCGATATCCATTGCCCGTTGAAAAGTAGCACCTGCATTCATCAAACCAAACGACATCTTATCATACATAAATGTACCCCAAGGAGTGGTAAAGGCAGTTTTTTCTTTATCATGATCGCTGACGACAATTTGATTGTAACCTGAAAATCCGCCGATCCGACATCCTATTAGATCCTACCACTTTTTCTAAAATGTGATCCATTTTAGGTAGGGGGTAATTATCTTTGAGAGAGAATTTATTAAGATTTATGAAATCGACACACAGTCTAATTTCCCTGTTTTTCTTCCTAACCGAGACTAGGTTTGCTACCCAATCAGAATATCTCAATGGTACAATTATCTTTGCATCAAGGATTTTTTTGACTTCCCATTTGATAACAGGTAATAAGATGGGGTTGATTTGTCGGAGTTTTTGTTTAAAGGGTTTGACACCAGGCTTCAAGGGTATCTTATGTTCAATCACAGAGGTGTCATAGGTTCTTAGTTCTTCATACGACCAAGCGAATATGTCTTTGTACTTTCTAAGCAACTCCGTGTACTTATTTTTGGTTTCTGTAGATAGATATTTGGATAGTTTTACCATCTGAGGGTTTTCTTTAGTTCCTATGTCACAGTCCTCAACCTCTTCAGGCTGGGGCTGTAAGGTGGGTTTTGAAGGGATATCATATTGATTGAATAATCTTTCCAAGGGAATTAGGCCCTTGGAAATCTGGTTATTCTTGAGAACGAGCATTTGGTGATTCACAATTTTATCATGGAACTCTTTAGAATCCTCCCCCTCCTGCATGATCCAAATGGGATCATTTTTATTTTCTTGATTAGTTTGCGTTTCTGCAAATTCATCTATTGATTCTAAAAATTTGCGAAGTTGTTCATCATCCTCAAAGACTTGCCAATGTTGTATGTTATTCGGAATTGAAGGTCGATGTCTCATTTGTATGCGATACTTTAATTTAAACGTGGTAGGAGGTGTGAAAGTTGATGCTGCTTTGGCTAATGCATCAACCTATTGGTTTTCAGTCCTTAGGATGAAATGAACATTCACAAAGGAGAAAAAATTCTCGATCAAATTCCAAACACAATTCCTATAGGACCTTAGTCTAGGATGTTTGGCCTGGTACTATCGATTCACCTATTTTATGATTAACTTGGCATCGCCAAAGACTTCGAGTTTCTTTATTTTCATTCTCCTAGAGGCTTCTAATCCTAGCACTAAAGCTTCATACTCGCATACATTATTTGTACAATCCACATTCCACTGAATCCTATATGAAAAGGGGATTACGAATTGATCATCGGGAGCCACAAGGAGTGCCCTAGCTCCAGCTCCAAGGAAAGATGAAGCACCGTCAAAATACATTTTCCATACACCAGTGCTATATACATTTTTTTTTATTTCTTCTTTTTCAGTTTTTTCTTCTATACAACTTTCGTCTACATCTACTTCAAAATCATCATCAATAGATAATATACAATTTCCTAAATCTTGGTCAGCAATATAAACATGATGATTATTTGGGTTATGTGGATCACCTAGCGTGAAAGCCAACCTAGTCTCTCTGTAAAGACGCGTGTATTGTCCTCTGAAAACTGGAATTGTAGCGTATGTCATGTCCAGCTGGAGAGATCCTCCAAGCTTGGCACCCCATGAACTAGATAATAGCATACCATACTTCGGAGGGATGTCAGCGACCACCACATCCATAAGGATGCTTTTTGCAGGTATTTGTGCCAGACCTACCACTAGGTCTTTAATCATGCCTATGCATTTGACTTTCCTTGAATCAAAAGAATATAAGTCACCATAGGGCCTTGTGATTTCGAGACCGAGTTTCTCCATAATTGCCTTTGGCATCACATTGTGGGAAGCTACAAAATCTATCATACAGTTATGGAGTAGGCGGTCAAACAATGTTAACGTGATATAAAAGGGGGACACAGTGTCTCTCACACCTTCAAAATGTGGACCAAAGACTATGTTCGGCTTGTCATCTTCTAAGTTGATGACATCGACCTGGCTTTCGTCTTCGGAAAAGATAATCATCTTGGAAATTTGTTTTCTATATATGGGATTTTTAGCTAGTTCAACAAGGGGAATAGGAATTTTGATTTTATTTATTTCGTTTTCCAGATTAAAATTTCCCAGTGCCTTGTCGTTTTCTAAGTTCGGGGCCTCCATTCCTTTCTTTTCAGCTTTTCTTTGTGGTGCGGACTTTTTTTCATTTACAGGAGCCTGTGTCTTCACAGTGAGTGTTCCTACTGGCTTCGACTGGATAGGTTGTGTGTTAGCGGTGTGAGTTTTTTCAGTCTGTTTGTTAGCAACTTTTGGAGTCACCTCATCAGTTTCGCCCCCTGGCAAGATATTTTTTGTTGGAACAGTTGGGAGACTTTTGTTCCTAGGTCTTAAATTATATTTTTCCTATAGTTTGGCTATAATATCATCAAAGATATCCTGATAGGCCAAATTTTCAGACGTGTCATTGCTAACATTGTCTTTCGATGTAATTTCTTTATTTAAGGATTTTTTGTAATCTTGTCTCGATAAATAAGGTGATTTATTATCGTCGCCAAGATTATTAATATCCTCATCAATCTCTTCAAAATCTTCTAGATCTTCCTCTCCAATGAAGTTTTCACTTTTGAAGGGGGTTGGGATTTTTTTATCTTCATTTTTAATTATTTTCTGTGGGGCCTGAGGATCAGGATTCCTTCTAAAATCTTTTCGGGGGAAATTATCTCTTTTCAATTTCTCTAGTTCCATTTTTGAGATCTTATTTGAAAGTTCTCTAATTACCCTAGCCATCTCGTCTATTTTATCTCTCGAGGATTTCCCCGATCCTGAGGGTCCACCTTGTTCTTTGAATTTCCTATTTTCTTTGTTCCCGGTTTCTATTTTTTCTTTTAATTTCCCTGATGCCATCATGTTCGATTCAATCTCAAGAGAATCATCCTGCATTTTCGTGAGATCTGTTGATCTCCTTTCTCTCAATAATAAGGCAAAATCGGGATCAAAAGCGCCAGCAAAAGTCACCTTTGCTGCAGGTTGTGAAGGTTTGACCTCAACTGAGATTTTATTATACAATTTGTTGAACCTTTGTGTGAATTCTAGAACAGATTTTGAGTTTTTCTTTCTAAGGGCCCCAAATTCATTCAGGTAGTAGAGGTGTTCCTCCCTCTCTCCCCATTGTCTAATAAAAGCGCTTTCAAGTTCCTCATAAGATCTTAGAGATCCGGCTGCTAAGGATCGGAACTAGGTCCTCACCTGTCCTTTGAAAGTTTGGACGAGGAGTCTAGAATAGACATCTTCGTGTTCTATTCCGAGGATGTCAGCAAATTGGTCAAAGAAGTTTATATGTTCTTGGGCGGTCAAATCCCCTTCTCCTGTAAATTTTGGAAGGCTTTTCATATAATTTTCGGGGAGATCATGTAGGGGAACTGGGAGGACAAGGAGAGAATATCTAGCAACTACTTTAGCAAAGATTCCAGCAAGTGGTACTTGACCACCTGCTGGTCCTCCTGGGGCACCACCTCCAGCTCCAACACCTCCTTGTGTGGCCATTGGTAGATTTGAGGCTGAAGCTCAGAATGCGTGAGGAGAAGATTCTCGGAAATCTAGGGAGAAAACCTCAGGAAAAGAGAATGTATCGTATGAGAGGGGAAGTGAAACAGATCTTTCAAGTGTTTTTGAAACGTTCAACTGCGTAAAATCAGGCTGACAAATAGTACGTATGGGTAAAAAGACTTGTCTAAGTGATCTTCGTGATTTTAAAATCTTTTCCGGATCGGAGACTAGCGAGGTCTTCTTGTTGTCCGGGTTCTTTCTGGTGTTCATTCGGCTAATAGCCAGTTTACTTATTTTGGAGTCGTCAAGTGAAAAAATAAAGGTTGCCTTAGAAGGTTTTCTATCCTTGTTCACTATCAAAGAAAGAAAGTGTTAATGTCGTTCTTCCCAGGGAACAGTTTCGTTTCTTCATCCCCGACAACGGTGCCAAAAATATGTTATTCCTGAGTTTATACTTTAAGGTTGTAAAGTATACTGTCAAGGCATCCGTAAAGGTAAATGTAATCAAAGGATAAGAATCCAAAAGAAGGGTAAGCAGAATCAATTTCTTAACTGTCTTTGTCTAGCTTCCCGTTGTTCTTGGATACTGATATCTCTTTCAATAGCAGCCCATGAACTTTCTAATTCATCCCAGTTAGTCCATGTTTGCAGAATAGTATTAAATAGGTTTAAAGCAATACTGGTTTGATCTTGGAGACTAGGTTCTATGTTGGGTTGTCTGTTATTTGGGACAGTCATGGGGAGTCAAATTTTATTTAGTTGTAAAAGAATTCAATAAATTGTTACCTCAGTTTTTTAAGAGATGAGAATAGGAAAAATAGTTTTGAAATCCAAAACAATAACATAAATACAGTTGAGGTCATTTCCTGGACTTGTAACAATTTGAGAATTGTAAAATAACAAAGAAATACTACTGAAAAATATGAGTATTTAATCAAGAAAGAATCTCATATTGTAACATGAAATAAAGAAGAAAATGAGATTTTTAATGAAGTGTTAAATATCATGGTTCAAATGATCCACAGGTCTTAAAATTACTGATAGCAATTTCAGAGGAAAATTTGTAAATAATTTGATAACCGAATCAATCTAAATTATAAAAGATGTATACAATAAACTTCAAATTGATCATTCATTAGAAAGAAATTGAAAGAGAAACATAGAAAAATATGGTAAACAAGGTTAAAGAACACATAGCTACAAGTTGGCAGGATTCAGATTTTCGTCTGTATAATATATCACAGTGGATGGAAAAACTTTTAATACAATCGGCTCTCTAAAAAAACCAAAAGCCCTTTCTCAGTCTTCTCAAAATATATTTATACATCTTCATCAAATATTTTCCCTTTGGTGATTAACCAACTTCCTAAGACTATGGTTACATGGATGAATAATGTCAAGCCATTTACATTTCTTTTATAACTGCTTTATTATTCTAATGATGAAAATATTCAAAGGGTACTTTTATGTTTGTGCTGACGAACTTCCTTCTTTTGCCTCAAGACATTGAACGCATTTTCCCAAAAACTTCACCAAAACTCTGGGAACGTCTGGTATCTCTTTTGCCTCAAATATGAAGAATCTTTTATGTAATTCGAGCAAACGATCTTCTATCATCTTCCCTGTGAACTTAATAGTTTGCAACTTTAATTTTGGTATCACTATCCATTTGTCAATTTCGGTGATATTGATTACCTTAATTTTTGGGATCTCTATCTTCATTTCCTCCAAATCTTCCTTGAACCTTAGCCGGTGCTTGACAATGTTAATCTCTCCTAATAACCCAGGACAAACATTTTTTCCAATATTTAATGAAGTCTTTTCTAAGAGATCAAAAATTCCTTGACAATCATCATTGACATCTCTGGTTATTCTTTTATTTTTGGCCAGGTCTGCTTCCCACACTTTGAGTATTACATCCCCTTTAACCCGTTCTGCAATGGATAGTTTCTTAATCTTTCCGACCTCTTCCTTTTTTGAAAGGGATACTGCTTTTTGGAAAGTTGTTCTATCCGCTTTCACTTCTCTTTCTTTCTGGAGAACATTCTCCGAAGATTTATTTGTTTCCTGAAAGTAATTCTGGACAACTTCCAGATTTAAAAACACTTTCTGTTGTTCTTCTTCTATCTTCAAATGTATTCCCAATACCTGAGCCTGGAAAATTTCAAGCTGTACCACTTGATTTGAAATAGTGCTAATCTTATTTTGTAATTGTTTATTTGCTTCTTCTTGCTTTAGGACCTGTGCCTAAGTGACCCATATTATCTGATTTGCTTCCTCTAAGCTTGTCTTCATTTTCTGAATCTCTTGGATATCTTTTAATCTAGCTTGTTCTAGACCCTTTTTTATTCCCCAACTGATATTTCTTTCGGTTTCTTTCAATTTACCCTGTAGCTGAGCTATTGTTTGATCTTTTTGTTCCAACATAGTTGTCAAACTGCCCATAGAATATAAATTTGTCGACACTAAAGCTCCCATCATGTCTTCTATCTCTATAGCAAATTCTCCATCTTTAAGTTTCTTTCCATCTATAATGACCCTATGCTTTTTAACCATCCCATCTTCTCTTGGATGGATTTCCTGTTTCAAGATTGCCCTTCTCTTTTTACTGAAAAAATAATCTAATGGAGGAATCTCATCCCTAGAAATTGGCTCCAGATCACTGACATACAAAGCTCCCTCGTGGGGATTTCCATAAGTGGACTGCAATGGAGTCAAGGAAGTAATGGGACTTCCAAGTTCTGTTGATGTTGTTCCTCCTGTCTTTTCTGGAACATCCTTAGGGATTATTGGGGATGTTTCTAGCTCCTTTTCCTTCCCTGCCTCTGATTCTTTTTTCTGAGAAATTTCTATGTCTTGTGAAGGTATTCCAGTATCCTTCATCTTGCCTTTAGTATTTGCTTTTTCATGTATATTTGTTTCAAAGCTTGGGGGAGGCCCTTCCTTCTCTGGAAGCGGGGTCATAGCTTCGCCCTACAAACTTTTGGGTAAACAACTTCGCCTATGGCTCTGGAATGATGCGAAACCAATATGTGAATCAAGTGACAGGGCCTGTACTCTTTTCAATACCTCTTCATAGGATCTAACCTCCTTGGATACGTCTTCATCAACAGATGTTTCGTTCTCATAGGATTTTAAATTACAATGCATCAAATGTTTACTTATTAATTGATAGGGGTCATGCTTTTTGTATTCGATATCTACCAATTTTACATCTTCTAGTGATTCAGCTTCTACTTTAGAATGGCCTAGATTCAGTAATGAAAATTTTCCAATATGTACATGGAAAGTTGGCCATGACTTCTTTTGAGCTGCCTTTATCTCTAATCCAATGCCTCCTTTTACTATCTGGTGGGCTACCTCTCTACACACCAACATGTCCGGTAGGAATTTAGGGAGTGCATGAGGGGGAATAGAACAACCATAAACCCTAATGTAGGAAAAATTCTCGTCAATAAACCAGTCGGCTATTGCTTTAAGATTCTCCGTGACTGTATCAGAAATGCGAGGGGGTTCGCATCCAAAAAATATTGTATGCATCGGAATTATAACAAAATGACAAATTTCATAAAATGCATCCTTAACATTTTCTTCCCAAAGGGCAGAATGATATTCATGAATGGGTTATGGACAGGTTATGTTCCAACTCCAATTCATTAAGGGAAAAGGAGTCACATAGCAGATTGCATCCATAATGTATGTTGACATGTAAAAGGCCACTAGTTTTCCCTTATATTTTGCAACCTTATAGTTTAATATTTCTTGTGTTAGATTATCCGACAAAATCTTACTCCAGTTAAAAGCATATCCTTCTGAAGCTTCTTCAAAAAAGGGCACCCAATCTGCATGAAAATGGCAGGGATCTTTTCTCCCAAAAAGTCTACACATCATAATGGCTACGTAGACCATATATTCATTCAAGGATGTTGTAGCATAAACCCCATGGGTATCGCCCATAAATTTTGATGGACATCTCCACCATTCTCTAATAATATCAGGATAAGTCCAGTCTACCTCGGTGCATTCTTTCCTCTGAAATTCTGCTAAAAACTCGACATTAAAATTATGTTTAGGATTTGGAAAGAGTTTATACATTACTTGTATATGTTCTGGCCTGAAAGAGCTGACGATGACTCCTTGATCGTTTAAGATGCTCCTCATCAGGATATCAACCTTTTCCAGGGCCCAATTGATCATATCATTGTATGCCACGAGCCAGGGGCATGCGACGATCTTATGAAGCTCTGGTTCTGCTATGTCCCGATAGTGATTCTCAGAATCAGGATGAGCATTCTTAAATTCACATTCCAAAAATTCATAGATTTGAGTCCAAGATTTAATGGAGTCTATAGCGTGTGGTGTGGTGTCGGAGATGATATCTCCTTCCTGTGTATCTTCACTCTTCTTCGGTGCCTTTTTTGGTGCCATGACTTTACGTTAAATGGAAAACCTGTCACGGAAAAGGAATGAATGAGCTCAGCTGAGTGCTTCTTGCGCTTGATAAAATGAAAACTCAGATATTCAAATGCTCTTTTAATTCATTTAACAGTGATGGGATTGACACAACTGACAAGAATTCAAGGCATTTAATGCGGTAGATATTTTACTGAGATACGCATTAGTACCACGTATCACCAATTATTAATTATTTAAATGGTCGTATTTTTGCGCCTTTGGATTTTTAAAGAAAACTCGGAACATTTTACTCAATCGGAAACTGAAACATGAACGAAACCTTAAAAAAAAAAATTATCATTAATCATGCTTTGGAAAAAGGTTAATTTGTGCTAATCATAGATTAAGACTGAAGATTTCGTTTTTTGGGATTTTGAGAATCGTGTTGTCGAGAAGTATGTCATCGATGAAATCCGATCTCCAAAATCATGAAATCGTGACATGTTAATTAAGACTTAAACGTTTTAGTGAAGTAGTTGATTGATATTAAGCGTTTCGGGATTTCGGGGATCATTTTGACAAGAAGTATGTCATTGATATATCCCGATTTCCGAAGTTGTGCAATCACGACGTGTTTATAAATAGGAATTAAATTCATCTTAGTGAACTAACTAATCAGGGTTAAGGACAAAACAAAGTTAGTTCGGTTTAACACAAATTATGAGTCGGGATTTCGCGATTCGGGATTTCAGGGATTGTTTTGACAAGAGATATGTTATCACTGAACCCCGAATCCCGAAATCACGAAATGATTAACTTAAGCCTTAAATTTTTGCGTTAGAGAATTAATTAATTAACATTTTAACTAACTCTCTTTATTTCGGGAAATTGGGGATCGAGATTTCACGATTCAATTTGTATTGAAAAAAAAAACTGTTTTCAACAAACCCCGAATCCCGAAATTTTTTTTTTTAAAGTTAACCTTAAATTCATTAGGTTTAAAGCTTATCATGATTAGAATAATTTTTATAGAAAATGCGTCAAGACTCTTATAATAATTTTAAGTTTTTTTCCTTCTATTATTTAAATAATTGAGTTCTTCGGGAAATTGGTACTGTGCGTTTGGGAAAGATAACGAAACTTGTGTTTTATGAAAAGCCGAAACCCGAAAAAGAAAAGTTTAGGTCTTAGGGATAAAAATTTTAAGAATTGTTTTCAACAATGAGACCCACTTTCTCTTGGCTATGCCACCAAGAGCCACTACCCTGGTTTGGTGACCATATAGGTCGTAGTGTCATACCGCTACATGCCTATGGTCATAATATGTTAGCTTGTGATGAGAAATCATATTCATCGACTAGTACCTTGATTGTTAATGTTATCTTGTGGGTCCCCTTTCCTTACTGAGAATTTTTTCACTGCTTTCTTGGGGATCCTTGGGTGAAGCATCTCGAAGGTTTCAAAATTGGCTTTTAACTCTTGCCAGCTACTTTTAACCTCTGGGCCTTTAGCCCCTTCTTCCCACAAGGTAAGGTACAACCCTTCCTAGTGTAGCCAATCAATGCCCAAACAAGGATAGGGTAGATGGAAGGAATAAAAATGGAAAGCGGTAAGTATGGAGGGAATGGACGATGAATCTTCACAGATCCACCCAGTAGCAACCCATCCTAAAGGGAAATCAACTTACTATGGCACCATGTCACCCTTCCAGGTATGAACGAGGCAAAGAGCATAATTTCCAAGAAAATGTCATGAAATGAAGAAGGATTCAATACAACATGTTCAAGTGCTTCAAAAATCAGAGTGATACATACCATGATACCCGAACTCATTACCTCATGGAGAAAGATTCACCGCTACTTCAAGACCAGGATGGTGTGATAGATACTGCTTCTGGTGATACGTGGATTGCACTGAAGAAAATAAGGGCCCTCCAGGGCCATTCTCAAGTCATCTGTCTCTCAGTACTCCATGTCTAGAACCTGTGGGCCTCAAGACATGATCTCCTTAGTTATCCCTAGGCTAGGGGATAACATATGGCTCCAACTTGGGGACATGTGCTCACCGTAGAGCGCATGAGAACCTCAACATCTCTTGCATGACCTGTACATTCTAAATCTCAACAAAAGATATTAGTAATCCCTAGGGTGGTGATATCACCCCTCATCCATATAAGATAAAAGAAACTCTAGTCTAACATATGATTATGAGCATACATATATACATAATGAATCAAGACAATATGAAAAATGCAACTACAACTACGCTAACATGATATGCAATGGTATGTACAATGGATGCAAATGCCTACCTATCTAACTTACCTTTTCTTACCTGCGAATTCAAGTTTCTTCCCTATGATGGGGTTTGAGGAGGCGTCCACTAACTGGTAATGGACGTTTCCTCCCTTCGATCGTGGACAAGTAGTAGGAATAATTGACTGACTTCATTCTGATATTGAAGGGTCCAAGCCAAAACTTTGTGCATCCTTTAATATTGTTAGGCTCCCCCATCTTTGTATACCACTCTAAAACCAAATCTCCTTGCTTGTATTCCCCTTCCCCTCCTTCAGAATCAATTGCTTCTTGTATTCTGGTGTATTTTGTTGAGGGAGGGGGTGGGTTTCTGTAGTAAGTACATCTTCTTGGTTTGTCTCAGTCAACAAATGTTCATCATCCCCCTTCCATTTGACGAAGCCAACTCCTTTCCCTCTAAACCTTATCAAATCTTAATTTCAACCTCTTGTGTAGAAGAATAGTCATCCCAGTCTTTAGAGAGGTTAGAGGCGTCGTCAGGATAATCACCCCAACTTGTATCTCTCTCCTACTCCATAATGATGGGGTGAGATTCTACCAAAGCACTATCCCTTATGTATGTTTCGTGCAAATGTAATGTCTTGTTGTTACCTTGTGTAATGTTGTCCTTGTGATTGCTAGGAGGATTCTGGTCACCCTTTCCCTTGGTCCATATTATCTCATTAATATTGTATTCTTCTACCAAGGGACAAGCGGTCTAGTCTTGAAATAAGCAGGGATCTACGGAGTTGTATTTACTATGTCCATGATTATACCTTTCAATGTGTTCCATCCTATTTGGCTTGTTATGCAAAGTGATACAATCTTGGTCCCCGATGAGGATAGTTGCATAGGACAAGTCCATCTGCAGACTTCCGCCTAAAGTAGCAACCCATTCCCTAGATAATATCATTCCACAAGTGTCAGGTATATCAACAACATCGATGTCCATTATGATGGGGAAACCAGGGTAGTCAGCAAGGTGGACTTCAAGACCTTCCATTAAGTTGTAGACCTTGATGTCTTTTGGCTCAAATCTACAAAAGTTGGCATAAGGCCCTGTAACTTCCAACCCTAATTTGTTCATAACCTTCAAACTCATCATATTGACAGATGACTTAGAGTCAAGCATGCAATTGTGAAGACATAGGTCATCTATTAGCAAAGAAGTGAGAAAGGGTGTTTGTTCATTTTGCTCAAAATGACCAGTTTGTAATAGTGTGGAAGTTTCTTTGAACAATTGTTGGTCATCTAGGGTTTGTTTTGTCAAAGAAGGGATTTCCAACATTCCACGAATCCTTTTTACCTTTTGTAAGATATAGGCCATACTAGTGCTTAGGTTGGTCCTATCATTTCTAGGTTTTGGGAAAATTTGGGGTAGATCCCTAGCATACACCTGGGGCTCTCCAAGCTTCACCCTTGAGTCCTCACTTGTTTGGCTCAAGCACTCAATCCTAGGCTTCCTCATGTCTTGATTTTCTTGGATTTTCTTTGGCCTTAACAAGGTAAAGATGGAATCTACACAATTATATTTCTCATGAGTAGCCTTCAGGTGATCACGTTCAAAATGGGAATCTTTGCATGATAAGGACTTAGGATCATATTCTTGCCACTCAACATTTTGTATATCCAAGGTGTTTGGACAAATTTGTTCTTTTGGAGCATGAGGTTTTATTGTCTGACTAGTATTTTGAGGAAGTCTCATAGAAGGAGGCTTTTGGGCTTGTGATAGTGCCCTTTCCAACTCAGTGTTTTCTTCAGAGGTACCTAGATCCTCAGAGGGTTCATGTTGTTTTGAAAAAATTAAGGCATATTTCATATTTGAGAAACCATTCTTCCAAGTACCAGTCCCTTTAAGGGGAATGGATAACTTAATCTCATCATTTACCTATAGTATCTCTAGGAAGTCTTGTTATTATTCCTCAAAATATTCCCCATTGAACCATAGGACATCATCTTGGTCATGAAGAATATTGACCTGGGGAATGAGATCACACCATTTGAGATTTTCTTCAATCCAACAAGCACCATCTTGTGCCTACTTAAGGTTTGTCGGGAATCAATTCTTAAGGAGGGATTGGAAGTTTCCTTGATCCAAGTGGATATTGGTGGCCACCCACCTTTTCTAGCTGGCTCAAAAAAACTTTCCAACAATTTTGATAATTTACTATTTTTAGCAGTTTTTCGGGTCCTGAACTTCCGGAGCCGTTTTGAGGCCCTAAATGACGTTTTTTGGGGTATGTTGCAGTCGCAAAATTTCATCATGAATTTTTTTGTAAATGTTGTAGTCCTCGGATAGATATTTCCAACGGGCTATCATACACCTAAAACGGAGATCGTATGCAAAAGTTACGACCCTGGGAAGTTGATGTACTGACTTACCCAAACGAGGCCCACGTGACTTTTGGTGCTTCATCTCCTAGGGTTAGGTTTTTGGATGTTTAGGGTTTTTGAAACTCCTGTTTATTGTAAAAAGGCCTTGAGAGCCTCATTGTAATCATCTTCTTGCGAATGAGCACAACCGTCACATCTCTTCTCAGAGATAAGCTGCCACCATTCCAGCAAGCTTGTTTTCCGCTGCATTTTACAGTTTTAGCTTATTTCCTTATTGAATAGAAAACCAGTTTTAGCGTATCTCTGTTATTTTGTATTAATCATTTGGTAATAATCTGTAGTCATTTTGTTTTGCTCATAAAATCTGGATAAGTGCTATCAGAGCAGTCTGCTCCTTGTCGTCTTAATGCATGTCCCCAATGAGGTCGGAGTACAAATATTTGGGTCTCGAGCTTGTTTCTCTTGAGGAAAAAATCTCTCACACACCTAAGAGACCTGTCATGGAAGGAGAAAAGAAAGATGAAGGGACAGGAAATCCTTTCAAACTATTGATTGAGGAATCCCTCACGCAACAAAGGAACGAGATGATGGATAATTTCACGCAAATCCTTCGGCGACTACCAATAGGCGACGCATCTTCTTTGAGCGGAGGCCCCGCCCCCTTCAAGGAACAAATAAACTTCAATATTCCTATATTTGAAGGTTAGATAGACGCAGATGTTGTAGACAAGTGGTTGAATCTACTAGAAGGGTATTTCTCTGTCCATAACTTTTCGAATAGAGAAAATATTACTTTTGTGCTCCTCAAAGTTGTTCCCCATGTCAAAGATTGGTGGGAAACTTTTTGTGAGCAAAAGGAAACAGAGGAACTCTCATTATTTATAGTGATGGCCACCTGGGAATCCTTTAGGGATGTTATTAAGGAATAATACTACCCTGTCGGAAGTTATGACGACTAGTATACCAAATGGACCACACTGTGGCAAGAAAGAGACCAAGCAGTGCTAGATTTCACAAATATCTTCCATACCTTGCGCACCAAGCTGGGTATCAAAGATTCGGAGAGACATATGGTGCTCAAGTATCGCGGTGCTCTGCATAGATACATCCAGATCGAAATGGAATTTTTGAACATCTCATCCTTGGGCGCGGCCTACCGATATGCCGTCAAAATTGAGCAGAAGCTCAAAAAAAAGACATGACAATTTGGATCAGGGAACCCCTCACAAAAAAATCCAGGAAAGGGCAGCCCCGACCCACAAAACAAAGGACAGAGCAAAGATGGACAGTATCAAGACAACCAGTCCATACCGCAAGCAAAGAAGGACACCGGAAAGTCAAATAAAGATACCGGGAAGTGGTGCAACTTCCATAAGAACCCTTGGCATAACACTGCTGGCTGCTACTCAAAGCAGACGTTGGTGGCCGAAGTGAAAGCCTTTGGATCAGATGCGGGTTCTAAATCTGATTCAGAACCAGAAAGGAGAAGACAGATCATTGACGTGGAACCCAGTGCCACCGTTGCTACCACCAAACTCCAACATGGTGAACCAGATGAACCTGAAGAAGGAGAGCTCCTCTTCCACTCACAAATGTGGGTAAAAGGCACCCCACTACACCTCATCGTTGATAGTGGTAGCCACAAGAACCTCATCTTAGTATAGGTCGTCAAGAGGCTAGCCCTGCTGATAACACTGCACCCACAACCCTACACCATTGGATGGCTCCGCCAAGGAAGCGATCTTCGCATCAACCAACAGTGTCGACCGTCGTACGACATCAAGCCCTTTAAAGACAAGGTATTGTGTGATGTTGCTCCTCTCGAAGTTTGTGATGTTCTTTTGGGCCAACCTTATTTATGGAAACGTCATGTTGTATATGAATCTAGGCCTCGTAGTGTTATTATTACTTTGAACATGGAATTGTACAGGATACCCGAGGTTGTCCCACCTAGTGCTATTTCCTTGATCTCTGCTAAGCAATGAAGGAAGGTCATCTCTTAGACGGGGAAGTTTGTCTTCTTCATGATTCACTCTCAGAATGAGAGAAAAATCATAGCCACATCTAGGGTCTCTACGGTTGACCTCTCCACACAGCAGAAGCAAGTAGATAAGGTCATGGAAGAATACTTGGATATCTTCTCCTCACCTATCGGGGTACCTCTGCACTGTCAGGTCAAGCACCCCATCGATCTGACCCCCGACGCACCACTGCCCAATGGGCCAGTCTATCACCACTCTCTGTTAGAGAATGAGGATATCAAGCGACAGATCCAAGAATTTCTCCACAAGGGGCACATCCGTCCTAGCTCATCACCTTGTGGGAGCCCAATAGTGATGGTACAGAAGGAAGATGGAACCTGGCGACTTTGCATTGATTATTGAGATCTAAATAAAATCACAGTTAGAAATCGGTACCTGATTCCCCGAAGCGACGACCTCCTCGATCAACTCATGGGGGGAAAATACTTTAGTAAGATTGATCTGAAGTCTAGCTACCACCAGGTCCCGATAGAACAGACAGATGTATGGAAGACCGCCTTCAAGTCAAAGGAAGGCCTTTTTGAATGGTTGGTCATGCCCTTTG
>JZKD02S0232570.1:532390-542812 GCA_000966675.3 Picea glauca
TTTTTAACTTGTTGGTGGAGATTTATTTTTTCAAATTGTTTATTTTTTTTAATGTAGATTTAAAATAAAATAAATTAATCAATAAACAAATTTCCAAGTAACGATTTATGAGGTGATTTTGACTTTTTAATCTACGATGGTACAATATTAAAGGCCATGGGTTCAATTAAGTTGAAATTTCAAGTCAAAAAAAAAATGGTACTACTAGTAGCATCACTTTTCGATTCGAGGATCAATTTTAAGGTTGTAAGGATTTTGTCAAGGTCGTGATTTCAAACAAGTCAGGATTTTAACCACAAAAGGGGTGCTACTAGTAGCGCCACTTTTTGATTCGGCGGTAAAAATAACCACTCAATGTGACCTATAAAAAAACGTGAACTCTCCAGAGTTCTCGTTAAGTTGGTAACTTTGTTTTTAAGGATATGTACAATCATCATGTTGACCACTTGTGTTTGTCCATCAATCTAGGGGTGGAAGGTAATCGATTTGGTCATCTTGTTATCCATCAACGGACCAAATAATGGGCCAAAAGATACTTAGGAACATGTTCTTCCTATCATAAACAATGGTCTTTGGAAACGAGAAGTAAGCCTATAAAACATGCTCAAAGAAGAGATTAATTGTGCCTTTTGCTATGACACTCTTCTTTCAGAGTAGAAGATTAATCAACAATCACAAAAACACAATCATTACCATGCTTCATTGAGGAAAAACATGACATAAAATCGAGGACATTGAATCCTAAGAAAATCCATGGACATTGAATCCTAAAGTTTCTTTGGAGTGGGAAAAGGAGTGTACAATCCATGCTTCTTAAGTGCAAGTTAGTAATGGCACTATTGGTATGTTTGCTCACATCCTATTGAAGCTTTGGAAATATAAGTAATTTTGTAGCATTGTATTTGTCTTCTCCATGTCAAATTTCCCTACCATCCAATTGTAATGCTCCTCCTATATCATTTCCTCGCACTTTCCTAAAGGATCACATAGATGGCCCAAATGACACAAAAGCCTACCTAGAGGTGAAAATAAAAAACTTGTTTACCTATGACCAATCCCAACATGTAGCAATGAAACCAAGATTGTTTCCATACAATCGAAGCCACTATGAGGTCTTGTGTCCATAAGAATTGAAGATTACAGTCAGTGACACAAAAGAAGGTTGGATGAGGTAGTTTGTAATTCCACTAGCATTTCCCTTCTTTCTCTTGATGTTAAAGTGGAATTGTTGAAGGTATGTGAATCACTTATGATGGGGGTCATTTTGTAACTTGCACCAAGGCTTATAAATTGTAGAATCATGTGGTTTTTGTGAATGATCGTTTCCTTTCCCATAGTATATTGCTTCAGCTATTGACGATCCTAGACAATGGAATAAAGCACCTTGCCATAAGTGGGGTATCTTCTAACTATGTCAGAAAGTGTCTTGTTGTGATAGGTCACTAGATTCCCATGTTGAGTGAGCACTACACCAATGGAAAAGTATGAGGAATCTGTCTTGATTTCATATAGTTGTTGTGGATCTAGTAGAATGAGTATCAACATCCAACAAGCAACACTTCAAATCCACATATGTTTTTTGTTGTGCCTCGATCCAAACAAAATTAGCCTTATCTCCACCCTTAGTCAACTAGATCGGGGCTAAGATATATGAAAAAACTCCAACAAGAACCCACAATAAAAGTTAGCAAGGCCTAAGAAGATATGAAGCTCCATTAATGTCTTTGAGGTTGGTTAATCATTGATATTGGATCTTGTTTGAATCCACTTGCACACCACGATCATCCATAATGTATCCTATATGTTGAATGATCTGCATGTGGAATGATCATTTCTCTAGGTTGAGATATAACTTATGTTTTTGTAGGGTGCTTAACACTTGATGAATGTGCTTCATGCTCTTCTTAAGTTCTATTGATGATAAGGATTCCATCCAGGTATATGACCACAAAAGAATTGGTGAATGGCTACAAAATATCTCCAATGATCCTCTTGAATGTTGCTAGTGCATTAGTCAAGCCGAAGGGCATGACCAACCACTCGAGGTTGGGACATGAAGGTGTTGGAAAATTGGTTGTCATTCATGTCAACGTTAAAAGAAGTCTAGAAGCCTCTAGAAGTAATGGGTATAAATTGAAGAAGTCTCCAAAGTGGTTCCCTTATGGTGTAGCTTTGAGCATGGCCCTCACAGGAATATGATTTGAAGAAGTCTACAAGAATCCCAGAGGTGTGGTCATGAAGCCTGAAGTTGATTCAGGAAAAATAAGTTGAAGAACATTAAAAGTACATGCAAAACACCCATATATGGATAGTCCTCGTCATGTTGTTTACAATGGTGGGTGGTACACCATGTGGTTCATCACGGTTGAGAAGTTATTCCCTATTGAAGTTGAAGCCCCGAAGTAATGGTTAAAAATCCCACAAATGGTTGCAAAAAGTAGTTACAAGTCGGCCTAAAATTAAGTAAAGAAGAAAAGTTGTTGCAACTAAAATTTATAGGTTGACCCTAAAGTTAAGGAAATAAGTCACTTGGAAAAGTATAAATACACATCAAGGAACACCTCTCATTTACGTACACAAGTTCATTGAACATCTATCTCTCAAGTGATCTCTTAGCGAATTTGAGGAAGTGACGGAGTGCGGAAGTCTCAAAGTTGTAGATAGAGAAGGGTTTATGAAAACCCTATTTGACAGACACCCGCGGGTCATATATAGAGTGTCCAGTGAGGCCCCCGACAGGTTTCCTGAGGCTCGTCACGTGAGGCCCTGCAAGATGATTGGACTCTATCTAACAAGGCTGAAGGAAATTTGAAGAAAGATATTATCTTGAGTTTGTTGAAGATGATATGCACTAAGGTTGGTTAGTGGGTTTGTGATGATATCCATCGAGTCTTCTTCATGAGTAAAGATGTGGTTTTATGTGTTATTGAGAACTGTATCATGGATGGTTTGACACATACTTAAGGCATGTCTTGGAGGCCTTTTGGGTACATGGATGCATATGTTTGAGGTACATGTCTTTGTGAAGTTGATACATGCTTGAGATATATATTTGGTACATGGATTATGGATGTTATGGTTTATTGTTAGAGGCACATCTTTGTGATGTTGGCACATGTTTGAGGCATATACTTGGTATATGATTTTGGATGTTATGGAATATGTTTGAGGCACACATTTCGGTACATGGTTTTATATAGAGGATATAGCACAAGCTTTGGATACTTGATGTTGGGCATATATTTTGATGTGTGATCTATGTGAGTGGATCTAGTTGTTGATGATGATGTATCAGTATCAATGATAGTGACAAAGACAGAGACATATACAATATCAGTGATAGTGACAGTGATAGAGACGAAGACAATGACAGTGATAGTGACAGTGGCAATGACAGATTGAGTCTACATTTATATTTTAGGGCGAAAGGAAGGGGCAAGGAAAGGGTGTCGTAGCCTCCTTCCGATTGGAGCCGAAGAATACATGGAGTTGGATCTTTCTTAAGGTTGGAGCCTATAAATCAGGGGGTTGTAGCCTCCTTCCGGTTGGAGTTGGAGAATTCAGGGAGTTGTAGCTTCCTTCAGGTTGGAGCCTGTAAACAGGGGGTTGGAGCCTCCTTCCAATTGGTGCTAGTGAATTTTGGAAGTTGGTGCTTCCTATGAATGTAATCTTTTGAAATATAAGAAAGCATTATGTGGTTTTCTCCCATTTGGATTTCCATGTAAAAATATCTATTGTGTATGATGTGATATTGTTGAATGGTATTGTTTCTGATTATATGTTCATGAAATGTTAAATGAAGGCATAAGTGATAAACTATTGATGAATTGATGTTTACATAGTCCTGTTAAAATTGGTAAAAAGTGCATAATATTGATTCACCCCCTCTCTTAGTATTTCAACAATTGGAATCAGAATGAGGTTCTTCAAAAAATAGTCTAATCACTGGAAGGAAGATCCTAGAGTACGGTGTATGCTAAAATTGGAATACCACAGTTTGATGGACAAAATTATGCCTTATAGAGAAGAAGGATGAAAACATATGTACAAGCACAGGGATTTGATGTCTAGAAAGAAGTGGTAAATGGATACAAATATCCTAACCTCAGCAGATAAGGATGGAAAGAAACTTGATGAAAAAAACTCAAGGGATAATAATCCTATTATAAGTGGGCTAATTGAGTTAGTACATGTCAAGGTTATGCATTGTGACTCTGCAAAGGATCTATGGGACAAACTTAAAAACATTTATGAAGGAGATGACAAGGTCAAAGTCGCCAAGCTTCAAACTTATAGAGCTCAATTTGAACAGTTGAAAATGAAGGAAGATGAAGAGCAGCTTATTTTTTGCTAGTCGATGAAATGGTAAATGCTATTAAAGGTTTGGGAGAAGAAATTAAAGAACCAAACATTGTTTAAAAGGTAATAAGGTCTATTCCAATGAGATTTGATCCTAAAATTCCATCCCTAGAAGAAAGAGTAGATATTTCCATGTTGAGCATGGACAAGCTACATGAGATACTTACAGCTTATGAAATGAGAACAAAGCAGAATAATCCACCCAAGAAGGAAGTAGCTTTCAAGGAATCCAAGAAGACAACAAAGAATAAACAAAATCCAAAGTGAAATTGTAGTTGCAACGATGATTCAGATGAAAATGAGGAAATGGCCAACTTTGTAAGGAAGTTGAAGAGAGGAATTGGAAAGTACAAAGGTATGCTTCCCTTAATATGTTTTAATTGTGGTAAAATTTGTCATTTTGCTTCTAAATATCCTTATGCTAAGAAGTCAGGCAGTGATGAAGAAGAAGCTTCTAAGAAATAAAATAAATATCATAAGAAAAAAAGAAACAAAGTAAAAGAAAAGTCTTCAAGAAAAGTTTGTGCTTAAGAGAAGGTAGTTCCTCATCGGATGAGGATGATGATAGTGATAGTGACATAGAAAATGTACTCTTTATGGAATTTGAAAATGATGAAGAGGGTTATGAAGAAGAAGGTGAGGTAGATATTGAAGCAAAACCAATCAATGCCTTAAGTGAACTAAAGAGATAAAGGAAGAAAAACAAATCACTCAAGAAATACTAATCAATCTTAAGGAGGATTCTCAAAATCCTAACTATGAAGAAGATCATTAGATAATCATCAATCTAAAAATACAAGTAGAAGAAGTCAGAAGGATTGAAGAAACACTCAAAAATCGGTTGGATAAAAAGGAGAGATTGGAAGCAGAAATAGTCTCACTAAGGAAGGAACTTCATAAAAGAGATATGCAACAGAACAACACCAAAATATTGGATGAAATCACCATCACTCAAAGGCCATACTATGACATGTTTGGTTTGGGATACAAACAAACACATACTGAGAAGGGTTCGAGATCTATGAAAACATAAAAGGAAATAGAACAAAGAAGTTATGCAAAGGTCATTAGAGGTCCGTTCAAGAAGGAAGAATGCAAATATTCAAAAGAGAACCCTCAAGAATTTGAGATAACTCAAGAAGAATATTACATAAGAACGACACCACCTAGAATATCCATAATTCAAAATCAACAACCGGCTATGGAAATAACTCAAGAAGAAGATTACAAAAGAGAATCATCATTCAAAAGATCTCCTACACCCAGGTACCAAACTATTTTTCTTAGATTTTGTTATTCATGTAAAAATTTTGGGCATAAGGCTATAAATTGTATAGATTATGCCAAGAACAGAAGCAACTATGAAGGCTACTCTAGAATAAATAATCTCAAAAAATCTCATGAAGCGTATAACAGAAACTATAATCATTTTGGCTCATTAAGTGATGAAGTAGAATGTTATAAATGCAACAATTTTGGACACATGGCCAAAGATTTCAGATTGACAATTGTACCAAAGGAACCAAAGCAGGATTTCAATAGTCATGTAAAAGAACCATCAAGAATATGAATAAGGAAGCAGTATAAACTAAATGTTGAAGAATGTTCTATTGCTCTACAAGACCAAAGCAGAAGAAGTGATTGGTACGTTGATAGTGGTTGTTCAAAGCATATGACAGGTGACAATGACATGTTTTTCACTATGAAGAAAGAAAGAGATGGATCAGTTTTGTTTGGCAATGATAACTCAACCAAAATTATAGGGAAAGGCACAATCAAGCTTGGAATAAAAAATGTCGTGGCATAAAATGTCCTACTTGTTGAAAATATGAAGCATAATCTACTAAGTGTGAGTCAAATATGTGACCAGGGACATACACTTTTGTTTAACTCAAAGAAATGTGAGATAAAAAAAAAGAAGGATCTGGAAAATTGGTGGCTACAACAGTAAGGACTCTAAAACATATACATCTTAAATGAGATTGGAAAGGAAAGATGTTTCTTGGGAAAGGAAAATGAAAGTTGACTTTGGAACAAAAGAATGGGTCATATGAACTTTGACAATCTAGTCAAAATTAGAAAAAAGGAAGTAGTAAGAGAAATCCCTGAAATTTCAAATCCAGCCAGTACTACGTGCAAGCATTGCCTACATGGAAAACAAACAAGAACTAAATTCAGATTGAAGGAATACTCTTCAACAAATCCATTGGAAATTGTGAACACTGATATATGTGGACCAATGAGAACAAAAGGATCGAATGGCGAACAATACTTCCTGCTACTTATTGATGATTACACAAGAATGACCTCAGTCTATTTTCTCAAGAAAAAGTCAGAGGCACTTGAACATTTCAAAATATTCAAGGAGATAGTTGAAAACAAAATGGATTTGAGAATTAAGTGCTTAAGATCAGACAATGGAGGTGAATTCACATCAAAAGAATTCATGGATTTATGTAAAGAGAATGGAATAAAAAGGAAGTTCTCAACAGCTAGGACACCTTAGCAAAATGGAGTAGTTGAAAGGAAGAACAAAAATTTAACATATATGGCCAGAATCATGTTGAAAGATTCCAAGTTGAGTAATGTTTTTTGGGTACAAGAAGTACACACATATGTTCATATCTTGAATAGAGGAATGCTTAGAAGTAACAATGAAAAAAATACATATGATTTATAGAAGGGAATACCAACAAACGTCAAGCATTTTATAGAGTATTTGGAAGCAAATGCTACATAAAAAGAGAAGATGACAGAGTTGGAAAATTCGATTCTCGAGTTTATAAAAACATATTGGTTGGATACTTAAGAAAAATCAAGACATACAAATGTTACAACCTAAGACTCAACAATATAGTGGAAAGCATAAACGTAAATATTGATGAAACAAATGTGTCGAAGATCAAAGAAGAAAACAAAAATTCCAAAGAGAGGGAAGCAGAAGAAGAACTAGAAGAAGAAGAGATAGAAGAAGAAGAAGAATAACAATAAGAAGAGAAGTATCCAGAAGCAGAACAAGAAGAAAACGAACAACACGACTTTCAGATACCTTCTAGGACACCTAATCGCCATGTTCAGAAGAATCATCTACCAAAACAAATTATTGGAGATAAAAATGTAGGAATAGAAACTAGAGGAAGTAAATGACTAAGTACACCGGAATAGAGACACCTTACTTTACTATCCAAAATTGAACCCAACAACTTTGAGGAAGCCAGTAATAATGAACATTGGATCAAATCCATGGAAGAAGAATTGAATCAGATAGAGAAGAATGAGACATGGGAACTAGTTCCAAGACCTAAAGAAAAAAATGTGATTGGTACAAAATGGGTGTTCAAAAACAAACTAAATGAAGATGGACAGGTAACCAAAAACAAGACAAGGTTAGTATGCAAAGGATATGCTCAAGTTGAAGGAGTAGATTTTGAAGAAACTTTTTCCCCTGTTTCCAGAATGGAAGCAATCAAAATGATCTTGGCCTATGCATGTTCCAAGAGAGTCAAAGTATATCAGATGGATGTAAAATCAACATTTCTAAATGGTGAATTAGAAGAAGAAGTCTACATCGAACAAACAGAAGGGTTCCTATTGTCAGAAAGGGAAGATTATGTTTGTAGATTGAAGAAAGATATGTATGGACTCAAGCAAGCCCCTAGAGCCTGATATCCAATATTGGACAAGTATTTGCAACAACAAGGATTCAGAAAGGGAAATGCAAATAACAATATCTATGTAAAGGTTGATTAGGAAAACATACTTATCATTTAAATATATGTGGATGATATCATATTTGGAAGTGACATTGACAAAATGAGTAAGATGTTTTCCAAAGACATGCAAAATGAGTTTGAAATGTCCCTACTTGTTGAATTGAATTTCTTTCTGGGACTTCGGATATCTCAGATGGATGAAGTTATTTTCATTTCCCAAACCAAGTACCCCTATGGTGACATGTTGCAAGTTGAGTAAAGATGATGAATATAAGGAAGAAGACCAAAGACTATATAGATTGTGATTGGAATCCTACTCTATGTGAAAACCTCAAGACCAGAGGTAATGAAAGCAGTTGGATAGGTTTCAATATTTCAAGCAACACCGAAGGAAACTCATGTACTGACAGTAAAAAGAAGCTTCAGATATCTTAAAGGAACAATAGAGTTTGGATTGTGGTATCCAAAATGGAATGAGTTGATTATGGATGCCTACGCAGATGTGGATTGGATAGGAAGCATTGATGATAGAAGAAGTACTAGTGTAGCAATCTTCTATTTGGGTGATGTTTTGGTATCTTGGTTGAGTAAGAAGAAATCCTCTGTATCATTGTCTATAACATAAGCATAATATATTGTAGCAACAACATGTTGTACTCAGGTTCTTTGGATGAAGAAAACACTGCAAGATATACAAGTGAAATATGACGAGCCTATTTCGATATTCTGTGACAACACCAATGCTGTAAGTATCTCTAAAAATCCAGTGATGCATTCTAAGACCAAACATATTTCAATTAAGCTCCACTTTATGTGGGAACAAGTCAAATAAAATAATGTCAAGTTGGAGTACATTGGAACAAAAGAACAAATTGAATATATCTTCACCAAGCCACTCCCAAGGGAGACCTTTGAGTATCTTTGACAAAAATAGGGAGTAGTTTCTTCTCCACAGTGATCTAAACGACATTTTGACAAGAAGACAAGGGAAGAGAAACCATTAGGAAGAGTTAAACTATGAAGAGAAGATTTTGAAAGATTATAAAGGAACCTTAATATGAATGTTTTTTATATATGCCAGTTGTTTACATCATCAGGAAGCACCAATGGACAAAAAGGACCGGAGGAGAGAAAGAACAAAAGCAGGAGGGAAAGATCAGAAGCATGAAAACTAGGAAAAATATTGTCAGAAGAAGGTATATTGTCAAGGGAAGTTACCATTTTCCATCGATATCAAAGGGAGAGAGAAAGAACAAAATCATAAAGACAGGGGGAGTGCATGAATACAGGGGGAGCATGAGTGTTTCCATCAATGCCAAATGGGGGGATTGTTAGAAAATTGGTTGTCATTGATGCAATGCTAGAAAAAGTATAGAAGCCTCTAGAAGTAATGGATATAATTGAAGAAGTCTCCAAAGTGGTTTCCTTATGGAGTAGATTTGAGCATGACCCTCATGGGAATATTATTTGAAGAAGTCTACAAGAAGCCCATAGGTGTGGTCATAAAGCCCGAAGTTGACTAAGGAAAACAAGGTTGAATAGCATTAGAAATACATGCAAAACCCTCATAGATGAATAGTCCTCGTCATGTCATTTCCAATGGTAGGTGGTACGCCACATGGTTCCTCACGATTGAAAAGTTATTCCCTATTGAAGTTGAAGCCCAAAGTAATGGTTAAGAAGCCCCCAAATGGTTGTAAAAAGTAGTTACAAGTTATCCTAAAATTAATAAAAGAAAAAAAGTTGTTGCAACTAAAAGTTACAGGTTGACCCTAAAGTTAAGGAAAGAAGTCACTTGGAAAAGTATAAGTACACATTAAGGAACACCTCTCATTTACATACACAAGTTCATTGAACATCTATCTCTCAAGTGATATTTTAGAGAATCTGAGGAAGTGAATCTAAGGAAGTGAAGGAATGTGGAAGTCTCATAGTTGCAGATAGAGAAGGATTTCTAAAAACACTATTTGACAGACCCCCACGAGTTAGATATAGGGTGTCCAACGAGGACCCCCCGTGGGTTTCTTGAGGCTCATCACACGAGGCCCCACGAAATGATTAGCCTATGTCTGGCGAGGCTGAGGAAATTTGAAGAAATATGCTATCTTGAATTCGTTGAAGATAATATGCACCATGTTGGTCAATTGGTTTGTGATGATATGCACCAGGTCTTCTTCAAAAGTAAAGGTATTTTTTTATGTGTTATTGAGACTTGTATCATGGATGGTTTGGAACATGCTCAAGGAATGTCTTGGAGGATTTTTGGGTACATGGATGCATATGTTTGAGGTACATGTCTTTGTGAAGTTGATACATGCTTGAGATATATCCTTGGTACATGGTTTATGGA
>JZKD02S0232570.1:546114-557674 GCA_000966675.3 Picea glauca
CCAAAAGAACTTAAAATTGCTCAAGAATATGTTGAGCAAGGTTGGATGTGTTGTTACAAGGATTTTTTTCAACTCCTTGCCCAAAGTTCAAAATTGTCACTAGGGATGAGTCTATATCTTTGGAATCAAAGGAGGGCCCATGAACAATTTCCACAAGAGGACTTGGAAGTTTCTTCTAGTCTTGTTTGTCAATATGAGTAAAAGATCAAAGAGTCATGGACAATATCCAATGAAGAACAGACACTAGAACCGGAAATCAAAGAATTCCTTGCATCTTTGTCACTAGATACAGATCCCTTGTGTACTCATGAATATGATGATCAATTTTATGAAGAACTTCATGACATGAAAGCTACAAGAAACCAAGGAAACAAGAATCATATTGAAGTTTTATTTCAATCAGTCATGAGTTTGCATCATCACTCCATATTTCAACAATTCTTGGCACCATTTCTACAAAAGAAGTTGGCCTCTCATATCCTGGTATTCATTAAGGTACCCTTTTTAACTTGGATGTGATTTTAACATAGATCTTATTGTGTGAATGGATGCATTGGAAATATTCCTACACTTGAAAGGGGTTTTTGTTTTTCAAGAAAAATAGGATAGTGTAGAAAAATAAATAAAGATAAAAATAAAGCTTAGTTGTGAAAACCAGGTTAATGGTACAACTAAGCATGAAATCCACTTGAAAACTAGGTTAACAGCAGGTAGAATTCATCAATAAGTCAATAGAGTCCAAATTCTGGGAATGTCAGAGTCTGTGTAGATTTCCTGTAATCTCTTCCAGATTTGCAAGGTGTAATTTTAATAAGCATGTTGTAGGAATCAGATTTAGAGCTCAGTTTTTTTCAAAATATTTTTGTCTTTGTGTAATTCAAGGTTCAGAAAATCAGCTTATGCTTCGAAGCCTAGAAGTTTTCTCTCTGTCCCAGTCAAAGAAGTCATTCCTCAAAACTCAAAGGCTTCAGGTTTAGCATAATTTAGAAATCCAATCAATTATAGGAATTCTTGTAGCAAGCTGTTATTTTTAGATTTCCTGTAGGAGATTGTTTTCAGGTACAAACTTTGCACATCATTTGCAAACCAATGGGACTGAATTAGAAAATTATGAAACACGGGTTTTGTGTATAATACAACAATTGGAGAAAAATGTGGAAACAATTTTCAAAAAAACCATAATAGAGAATGTATGGGAATGTTTTCAAAGCAGATTTATGATAATTTCCAGAATTATTTCTTATAATTTGTCAATTGCAGGAATTTCAAGGAAATATTTTTTAGTGATTAATGGTTGTATCAAGCTTCATCTTTGCTAACAACGTCATGATTTTTATATTCCTTTGTAGCAGCATTTCTCTTTAGCAAAAGAACATCGTCATCTCTAGTAATAAAAGGACTCCATGCATTTCAACAAAAAAATACTGTCATTTCTTGTAATAAAAGAAAGAATTGTGGTAAGAAAAGACAGTTTCAAATTGAAAACTGGTCCAACATACTCATTGAACCAAAGACACATAGTAAGCTAGGTAAAAAATATTTGTAAGGACCACAGGAAGTCCACATGTTGCAATCTCACACCTAACTTATTAAAATCTTTGCTCACTTTTCACTTTCTTGCACACAAAGTCACTACTCACACACACAATTTCCATTAGAATAGTGGAGGTCAAAGTAGGATTTCTCCAAAGGCATTCTGAAAGATCTGACTACTTCTTTAGAAATTATCCACACCCATTCAACTAAGATTGGTCCACACTATCAATCTCTCAGCCCACCACATCTAAAATTTTCTAACAAACGCACTAAATTTTCCTCCACAAGGGGTGCCAAAAGAATTTTTTAGTCTAAGTAGGATTTCGGGGGTAGGCATCCAAATAACCCCCCGTTATCAGGTTCTCACATTTTCAAATAGTAGAAGTTGAGAAATAGGGAACTTTTAAATCATCCAAGTCAAGTGTTCCTACACCATAAGGTAGGGAGATACCCGTGAAGGGTCGAAGGTCGAGGTCTGGTTGTTCTGTGCATCCCTCCTTGAGTCACCCAACTCTTGTGAGGGCATCCAGCCCATGACCCATTTCTGAGGCTAAAAATCTAAATGTCGCACTTTGACCGAGGTACTTAGTGGCCAAAACTTAGGATATCTACACAGGTGGTGGTTGTGGGCTACAATCGCACCTTGGTTGGATTTTGTGTGGCTATTGGGAAATATTGCCAGTTCTTTCAGGACATGCACCCTCTACCCCTCATTATAACTGACTATTTCAACCTTCACTATTTCCTCTTCCGGTGGCTTCAGACCCCACTGTTGAGTTCTCTTGGAAGGCCCAGTGTTATTTAAGAGGAAGGACGATACGTCTTTTAGAACATGAGATTTTATTTATTGTTGTTGTTCCCCCATGCTGACAAAATCCACCTATCCACATGCTTGTTTACTTTACAATGAAGTATGTACAATGTTCATTTGATTACATGCCATTATGAGTTATACTATATTGTAAAGGTCCAAATTATAAAATCACTTGTTCATTTATTTCTCTTGTCACCAGTTTCACACATTCACTTTGCTAGTCATAACCATAGGGGACCCACATAATCCCCATCATTATAGACACTTGCAGAATCTTCCTCCTGTCCTAGAAGGGGTTCCTAGTCTTTCCAACTCACCAGCTCAACCATCTCACACCCCTGCGAGTGATATTATTTTTGTATCAGCTTTACTTGGTTCCACTTTTCTTGGGTCAAACACCCAAGGCCATCCGTTTGGTAGTTCTCTTTCACAAGGAGGCGAGAGTCAAACTTATTCTCAAGGAAGAAGTACACACCCACTAAATCCCCCTCAAGGGACAAGTCCATTATCTACATACACGATGGTTGGAGCTAATCCTCCACCAAATCTCCCTATGCCATACTTAGCATCCCTTAACATTCTTGATTTAACCAAACTCACGAATCATCCCATTTTGCAAGTTGCTACTTGGCCCAATATGCCTACCAAGTTACCTTCAAACATCCCAAAGTTCGAAGGAAAACTAGGGGAAGATCTCGCCAACCATTTATGACCTTCCACTTATGGTGCTCTTCAAACATAATCATGGATGATTCCATCCGCCTAAGGTTATTTCAAAGAAATCTCACTGGTGCATCATCCAAATGGTATGTGGACTAAAAATCGGGGTCCCATGTGACCTTTGAATCATTGGCCAAGGCCTTTTTGTCATTTTCCCAACTATTAGTTTGTCATGACACTAGCTTAGAACTTCTTTATGAGTTCAAACAAACCATTGCTATCATCATCGTCAACCACATCCATGAATGGCGTTGGCGACGTAGTTTGTGTAAAGTCGAAACCACCAAAGAAAAATGTCTTGATTGGTTTCTTAAATCACTCATCTCTGTGATTGCCAAAGATGTAGCATCCACTTTTCCTCAATCAAAGGAAGAGGCCATCAGCAAATCCCGACAATTTGACCTCATATATGCTCAATCAGGTTACTTGTAGACAGTATTTCCTGATGCACCTAGACCCCTACCATTTTTCCTGGACAAACCTAGGGTTTCTCACGCTATGAATGGGTTGATTGGTTTTATGACACACTGCAACCCTTACAACCACCCATCGCCTCCTTATGGAGCAAACCAATATCTGCAACCATATGGAGGGACAAATTATTACCCTCCTCCCCCTCACCAACAACCATACCATGTTGGCCCATCTCAACCATTGGGGGCACCCCCACCGGTACCCATAATGCATCTAGTCTCTCAACCAAGTACAAGTTCACCGTCAGCCCCTGCATATAAACCCAATAGTGCGGGAAGTACCTCAACTTCCTACACACCCTATGGATCGTCTCCTCAAAACAATCCATACTTTCCATTTCCTGGTCCCCCTCAACAAGTTGCACCTCTACCAGGACAACCACATGCCAATGTTAATTTTGTTCAGCTCTCTCAAATTCAATAGGTTTAGACTTTTGAGCAATTCAATACGGAAAATCCGGCCCATCCACCGAATAATGCCAAAAATAAAGGAAAAATCTGAAACAATAACAACCCATGACCAGGAGGGAATAACCCCCAACAAAACCATCCCACTGGGGACAATCAAAATCAAGGCAACCAAAACCACCAAGGGGTCAAAAATAACAATCAACCTTGCCAAGGGAGGAACAACAACCTCGGGACTAACTTCCCTTGTGCTCTATGTGGCGAGTATGGGCACTATACTCACCACTGCCCCCAAATTGCCAATTTCAAACATATGAAAACATCCATGAATCCTCAACATCCTCTAGCATCGCCTACCCCTCAAGATGCCCCACAACAATACTTGCAACAGCCACCCCCAGTTGTTTTGCAAAACCCTATTCCACACCAGGGTGTGATGAATACCCAAAAGTAGGTACACCCTTCTCCACCCCAAATGGGGCAGTAACATGACCCGGGCCCCACTCAACCTGGAAATCCGGTTGACCATAATATCCTCCTTACCAATGAGGAAGAGGTTCTTCTACAAACTCGTGGTCGTAAATATGGATTCCCTCCTGACTCTACCCCTACCACCTCGGGAACAAATTCCGATACAACCAGACAACCATTGATGATTACATACCCTAACACTGACCCCACTCCTCACATACCCTGCGTACCTTTACGACGGAACGTACATAACCCTCATGTTAGGGTAGCCCATAACTACACTTTAGTCGATGATATAGCTCAATCCCCTGCAACCATGTATGTTTTGGAGGTCCTCCAAACTTGTCCCTCACAACGCAAATCCTTTATTTCCACCTTGGGGGCAGTCGACCCAACTGATACTCGACTCATCACCTTTGATCTAGATAACATGGAACCATGCCTCCCCACACTGGTATCTTTCCAGATACTGGATAAGATCTGTAACATCATGGTTCATCGGTGTATCATTGATGAAGGTGCATCCACATGCATCATGTCCAAAATTGTATGACAAAAACTCGGCTCACCTGAGCTAGTACCTTCTTCCATCACCCTGAGAGCTTATGACAGTCGACCCTCATTCCCCAAAGGGATCTTCCAAAATGTCCCCATCAAAATTGGGGGAAAAACCATCCTGATTGACATTGAGGTTATCAATTCCCCACTTGATTACAATATCTTGTTTGGGCGTAGCTATATGTATTATATGAAGGATGTAGCCTCTTTTGTGTTTTATATGATGATGTTCCCCCATAACGGGAAAATCGTCACCATCAACCAATTTCCGCATTATGAGCCTAATCATTCCGCCAACATTGATAAAATCCTCCCCCTTGTTCGAACTAGCTCTGATGCTTTTTCGATCATCGACATGGGTCTGGGTATATTCAAAGACCCACACTTATTAGGAACTTATCATGGAGTGCCACCTCTCCTACATCCTGTTAACATTTAAGATATTATTAGGTTTCTTTTCAATTCACTAGATAACCATAGCATAGATAGGATCACTGAGAATACACAATCACAAGAGACGCATAATTTATCCTGGGAAACCCTCATGGGGGAGAAAAACCAGCAAAAACTTCCTTAATATATATAGCCAATACAATGCCAAGAGAATGAACCAAACAATATAGAAATTCCTCTCCCAAGTAGGCGCCTCTCTCTCTCTTCCTTCTTCTCCAACTGCAGCTCCAAACTTGCACTCTCATGAACAAGTGAGTGAGTGAGTGAACAAATGAGGTGCCAACCTCTCTTATTTATACAATCTGGCACGTGCTGAACTGAGGTGTCTTTTCACTAGCAGGACTGACTTCTCAAACTAGGTGGTTATAACCACTTTAATATATTCTGGGGGCCGACTTCTCATTTAGCATATTACAATTAGGGTTTGACCAATCCGCAAAATAGGATTTGGTTATTTACAATACCCGACATGATCAATCCACAAAAGGGGATTGATCTAATGAATAATACATCAATAATAAATAGAATACTCTTTGCAGTTACATTATTTCAACACTCCCCCTTAACAAGAAGGGTATTCTACAACACCATCAGGCGAGAGAGAGGGCAACATCATCAACAACATCTTGGAACACTGACTGGCATATCTATAAATCATCAAAAGCATTTCTCATCATCATTGTTCACAGCATGGAGCTGGAGTAGCATCATCATCCTCATCAGAGTGAGGCTAAAGTAACATCATCATCATCTTTAGCGTGAGGCTAAAGTAACAGCATCATCTTCTTTAGCATGACGCTAAAGTAATATCATCAACATCTTTAGCATGAGGCTAAAGTAACATCATTATCTTCAGCATTAAGGCTGAAATAGCATCATCATCATCATCTTCAGCAAGAAGCTGAAGTGGCATCATCATCATCATCATCTTCAACAAGAAGTTTAAGTGGCATCATCATCATCTTCAGCAAGAAGCTGAAGTGGCATCATCATCATCATCATCTTCAGCAAGAAGCTGAAGTGGAATCATCATCATCTTCAACAAGAAGATGAAGTGGCATCATCATCATCTTCAGCAAGAAGCTGAAGTGGCATCATCATCATCATTTTCAGCAAGAAGTTGAAGTGTCATCATCATCATCTGTATCAACATGGATTAGTATAACACTAATACATCATCATCATCAATAACAACACAAGGCCGATACAACATCAACAACAACAGTATCACAACACGAAGGTTGGAGCAACATCAACATCAACAATATCACAGCACGAAGGCTGGAGCAACATCAACATCAACACTAGGCTGAGAGTCTTCAGCACAAAGCTGGCATCACAACACGAAGCTGGCTACAAAATATCATCAACACGAAGCTGGCATCACAGTACGATACTGGCAACACAACATCACAGTACGAGGCTAGAAACACATCATCACAGCACGAGGTTGGCATCACAGCACGAGGTTGGTAACACATCATCATAGCATGAGGATGGCACATCATCATCACGAAGTTGGCATCACAGCACGAGGTTGGCACATCATCACCACGAAGCTGGCATCATAGCACGAAGCTGGTATCACAGCACGAGGCTGGTAACACATCATCACAACACAAGGTTGGCACATCATTAGCACAAGGATGGCATCACAGCACTAGGCTAGCATATCATCAGCACGAGGCTGGCATCACAGCACTAGGCTGGCACATCATCAGCACGGGGCTGGCATCACAACACTACCTCCCCTTTCGAGGGAGGTCCTTTCGGACTACACCAAGATTATCTCAAAAGTGCTCAAACTTTACACGAGATATAGGCTTAGTCAACACATCAACAACATATTCATTCGTGCTAACATATTGGAGCTTTATGGATCCTCTCTACAATATATCACGAATGAAGAGATACTGGATCTCTATGTGCTTCGACTCATCATGGAATGCAGGGTTCTCCATCATTTTTATACAACTCGGTTATCACATGGAGTCATGGTGGCTTCCATATCCAAATCAAATAGATCTGTCAACAACATCCGAAGCCATACAACTTCACAACTGGTGGAACATGCAACAATGTAATATGCTTATGTCGTGCTTGGAGCAATGTTGAATTTCTCCCTACTCTGTCATGAAGTCATGGCTGACCCCAGATTGAAACAACATCCTAAAGTGCTCTTTTTATCATAAGTACTTCCATCTCAATCTGAATCGGTGTAACCACTCAGTCTGAAGTCATTATCTCTAGTATAATAGAGACCAAAATCCAACGTACCCTTAAGGTATCTCATCATATGTTTTGCAACAACAATGTGAACACGTCTGGGTTCTACCAGATACCGACTCAAGGAAAAACATATATCTAGCCTGGTATTTGTCAGATACATCACTGAACCAATAATTTGTCTGTGCAGAGTAGCATCAACTAATTCTGACAAGGTATCTACCAGGAGCTTCAACTTCATTTCCATGGGTGTGTACATGGATTTACATTTCAACATGTCAAACCTCGTCATTTTAACTGCATACTTCCCTTGGTTAAGGAAGATCTTCTCTGTGCTCTGCCAAACTTCAATACCTAAGAGATAATGCATGGTCTTTTATCAAACTTTGTATCGAGCTTCTTCTACAATCTATGATGAGCTTTTCTTCATCTTGTTAAGAATACATCATATACATATAGCAGTAACATCATTGGCTCATCATTCATAACTTTGAGATGAAGGTTAGAATCAACTTTATTCTTGGTAAATCCCAAGCTCTTCAGTAAACTGTAAATTCTGTCATATCAATCTCTAGGAGCTTGCTTCAACACATACAGAGCTTCCTTCAACCTGTAGACTTGAGTATTTCTATTTTCAATCTTCAAATTACATTGTACCAATCTGGTACACTTGCTCCACTGCAACTCAATCTGCACAATCATGTGCTCGTTCTATGTGGTTTCTGCAAAGCACTATCTGACTTACTATCTAGGAGTATGTCCTCTACTCTCTCTGCAATTATTCCTTCTGGAACTGGGACTCTGCACCTGCAACTGCTCTGAAGCTAAGAATGGTTGCTTCATTCTCACTGTGACTGCTGAAATATGTGAGTGACTCCCCTTATTCTATCACAACAACAACTTCATTTGAAACTGAGATTGGCTCAATAAATGATACTGAAGGTAGCTCTTCTTCTTTCATGGAGGTAACTCTTTCTTGTATTTTAGTCATTTCTCCATGAACCAACTAATGTAATGCACCAATTTCCACTCAATTTTAAATATGGGGATTTCTCCCCCTGCATCTCATACTATATATGAATCATGGTTGTTCTGGTTGTCTTCATAAATATTGGAACTATTTCTTCAATTACTGGAGTAAGTGTCTCGTCATAGTCTTCTCCCTCTTGCTGGGAGAATCCTCTAGACACACATCAGGCTTAGTACATATACAACATGCTTTATCTGTATAGATCAATCTTGGAAGTCAATACTGACTTCTCTTCTAGTCTCACGGAAGAATCTGTATCCTAGTCTTTTTGACTAGCTTCCTTCTTTGTCACTAAAACAAGGGAATCTTCCAAGAGATTTCATATCTCCTAGGAGTCTCTGAAGTTACGATCTAGTCTTCTCATGGCATATATCTCCTAGTCCTGGAAGTTGTCTCTTCATCTGATCCTTTATGAGTTCAGGCTTACTCTCAATTTCTTCTAAGTCTACAAGGACTTCATCATCTCTTACAGGGTATACTTGGTGTTGAATACCAAGTCTAAATATGGAAGATAGAGTCAGGCTTCAAATGACATTTTCTTCCCATTCTAATGTTTGGTCATCTTTGGAGCCTTATGTTCCTTTCAGTCAATATTCATATGAGATATTTTGAATCTCAAGAGATAGCTTCTTCTTCTTCATTGTCTTCAGTACATGAGTGTATATGGTCATGTACATAGTCTGCTTCATGTCTCATATAATATTTTTCCTTAAACAATCTTCACTATAGCTTCCTCAGGGTTGTCACCTGTGACCTGAAACAAGGTCAACAAAACAACAAGCAAGAATAATACTCTTTTGATAATAGTAGATAAAACAATAGCACGAATAATCATCTGAGTGGCTCCTTTAGAGCTATCAATTGTGACATGTCTGAAGCAAAGATCAAAAGTAAGAAATACAATACGAAATGAGGTCAACACTCTTCTAGTGTTGTGATCAAGCATTCCTTCATGGTAACCTAGGATCAACACAAGAATTTTCTCTTAGAGGAGATGTTAGTTGTATCTATTACATTAAGCATTTATCTCAGTATGCCCACGTGTTACTAAGTATAATACTCTTCAAAGACTGCTACCTCAACTATCGTGTTTGCTTGTAATGGGGTAGTTATCAACTTTGTCATTTACAACTTTGAATATTATCAACTTAATTAATCAAACCTGGAACTTGGAGTTTTGTCCTCAGGAATGAGTGTGTTTCTTTTCTTCCAAGTCTCCTTCACTCAAGATTACAAGTGCTTTATTCAACCTATATTTTGTACTGGGACAATATACTATCTTGACAGAAGGTTGGGTTAGAGAATAAACTCTATGATCTCAAATTCAATCCATCTAATACCTTGAATTTAATTTTGACCAAAGGTTAGTATGATGGTCATAGCTTCAACATCCAACCTAGATCAATATAATGTCATAACAAATAGATGCATGTCAGAATAATTTGGGTTGCATTATTCCTTTGAATGTGTTGGATCTTGATATCCTTCTGGATCTATGGCAAGAGATCCCTTCTCCTGCAAATACCCTTTAAAGCTCAACAGTATAAACATATGTGAGTACATACCTCTGATAGCATTTGCAGGTAGTGGCACCATCTGGTAGTAGTGGTAATAATTACCAACCCCTTTTAAAACTTCAAGGGTGACTATAACTGGTACTACAACTGATACTTCAACTGATACTACAACTGCAACTGCAACTGTAACTTATTCTAAAACTGCAACTGCAACTTAGGGTTTTATGAGGACACCCTAATTTTTCAAACTTCAAATTTTGAAATTCTGATCTAGGGGATAGATGCGTTGAGCTGAGGCGAGTATATTGGTACAGTCAGATTTCTGAAAATCCAAATTTTTCCCCCTCAAACTTGACCAGCGGATTTCTGTACTAGTGCTTCTGGTTATCTGGTACTTCTGGTACTGGTGAAAACTAGGGTTTCACTTTCTGGGAGATCTATCCACTGAAAAGGTGTGTTAATGAAGGTGCCAAAGAGTTCCTTGAGGAATGGCACACTTTTCTAGATGGATTTTGGGCTGAAATTCCTCTTCAATAAAAAGCCCTAATTTTCATGTACGACAATAGTGACGTTTTTCTTCTTCTTGTGAAATATGCTCTCTTCAGCTTAGCTCTAATACCATGTTAAGGTTTAAGCTATTATTAGGTTTCTTTTCAATTCACTATATAACCATAGCATAGATAGGATCACTGAGAAATACACAATCACAAGACACACATCATTTATCCTGGGAAACCCTCATGGGGGAGAAAATCTAGCAAAAACTTCCTTAATATAGATAGCCAATACAATTCCAAGAGAATGGACCAAACAATACAGAAAGTCATCTCCCAAGTATGTGCCTCTCTCTCTCTCTTCCTTCTTCTCCAACTGCAGCTCCAAACTTGCGCTCTGATGAACAAGTGAGTGAGTGAACAAATGAGGCGTTGGCCTCTCTTATTTATACAATCTGGAAGGTGTTGAACCGAGGTGTATTTTCACTGGCAGGGTCGACTTCTCAATCTGGGTGGTTATAACCACTTTAATATATTTTGGGGGGTGACTTCTCATTTAGCATATTACAATTAGGGTTTGACCAATCCGCAAAAGGGGATTTGGTCATTTACAATACCCAACATGATCAATCTGTAAAAGGGGATTGATATATTGAATATTACATCAATAATAAATAGAATACTCTTTGCAGTTACAGTACTTCAACACATCCTTCAACACAAGTGTGTGTGGTTTCCTCTAACGGAACCAATATTGAAGACACTACTCCTATCACGGAGGCCCCTCCCCACATCAAAGTTCCACCAGTTGAAGAACTACTACCTCAGGAATTCCTTGAAGCTACCACCAAACCACTTGT
>JZKD02S0232570.1:572882-583058 GCA_000966675.3 Picea glauca
CTATTCAAATCATGAGAATTATTGGTCAGTTGAGACTAATACTCATGAATATGGGTCATAGATTAATGACTTACACTACGTAGTTAATCCCAAAAATAATATCTAATATCTTGCATTGCGGAAGCCCCTATATACTTAACATAAATTCCCCTTACCCATTGAGTCTAGGGCCACCACGAGCTTCCCGGGTGGCTTCCCAGCTGGATTTCCTCTACACAAAGGAGTCCCTCAATGCCCTCCTCTTACCTGTGTCGGTTTGTTTCTAACAAGCACCAACTTGCAACCCTCTTTGCTCAAGTTCGGGTTTGAGTATTCTCTATTACGAATTCGACCACAAGCTCACTGGGTAAGCTTCCTATTTCCTCACAGAAACTTCCTAGCTTCCTTTGTTCCTCTTCGCGCACCTGTGCTCTCCCTACACTTGTGCACCCTCTCGTGTGTTTGCCTCTTCCATCTGGAACATTCTTTCTTTCCTCAGGTTTCTGCACTTGCTTTTGTCAGAAGCTTCTGGGGGTTAAGCTCCCAATTGAAGGGGCACCTTCGTGGTGTACCGTTGGATGACATTTGCAGTCGACCCAGTCGTTTCCTGCATACATTTCTAAAGGAAAACATCACTTCCCCAACCACCAAGTCAATTCTCATTAACTGTTTTTCTCTCTTGTGTACAAAGAAAGCAGGGCACATCAATAGGTATGGCCATCAAGGTTTCTTCGGTGAAGGTTAAATTCTTTAAGTAAACAAGGTAATTCCTAATTCCACTCAACCGTTCATACTCGTGGTATCATGGGCAGTACTTCAAGGCTTCCCCTTCAGTCAGCTTGGTGGTGATTTTCATTAATCATAAAACACAATTACATTGTCCATCAATCACAGTCACTAAATCTTAATCATGTTTACAGACTTGGGGAAAACGGGTTGTTACACCCATATTATCCTTCAAAATGGGCCTATGCCAATAATTAGGGCATTTGGGTGAATAAGGGGCACCTAAAATATTATTTCTATATTGCAGTACTAAACCTTTAAATGCCCATATTATCCTTCAAAATGGGCCTCTGCCAATAATTAGGGCATTTGGGGCATTTGAGTGAATTAGGGCACTTTAATTGTAAAGATGAAAACATTATTTCGATCTTTGATTGGATATCCGTGTATTGAGTGTAGGCTTTCTAAGTTTTTATTATTTCCTTATAACACTTAATAAACAACTAAATTTTGTTAGAAAAATCTTTGATTAGAGATCCGTGTATTGAGTGTAGGCTTTCTAAGTTTTTATTACTTCCTTAAAACACTTAATAAACAAAATAAATTTTGTTAGAAAAATGATTTACATGGATTACTCCTTTTGAGGTTGTCTCCATAAACATGCCTTCAGATTGGGGATGCACTGCAACCTCAGGTAACAGGTCTAAGGGGTCATCAACTCCATAAATTGCCCAGAAACTGCACCCCACCCCTCATTGCCTGGCCTCATCCGTTTTATGACATGCTATTTGGTTGGGGCAGACTGCACAAAATTCGAACCCTGGTGGATGCCTTCATAGGCCACTGACCTCACCAATGAACCAAGGATCCATTGGAAATTGGCATGCCATGTAGCTTTAACTCATAAAACACACCTTGCAGTATCATCACAAGCAGGCACAAAATGAATATTATGTGACAAGATGGAAGAATAATCTTTTTTACAAGCATTACGAATATCCAGATCCACTAAACCAGGAAAGAAACACAATGGGATCATATGCTTCTCTTGCAATTGGAGGATGCCGAGTTGCAAGAGATCATGGCAAATTATAACCTCAAATACAGAATGAGAGTTTGCACCTCATAAAACTCAGAATGACCATATTCCAGGTTCATTTGTGGACCACTTTAATGGAAACAAAGCAGATACATCCTTTCTGCAATGGAAGCAAAATGATAAGGATGGCTTGGCTTAAATCTGAAATGGAAAACCTACGAACTTCCTGAACTGTATTATGATAGTCAGTTTCCTTGTTCCAAAAAGACAAGAAAATTATCAAATGAAATTGACATTTCAGTGCACCATCTACCAAACTCTCAATATTGAAGATAGACAACTTGTTCATGAACTTTGAGATTACTAACCTTAGGTTAGCAGCTCCTTGATTTCTGAAACTGCACGAGATTTGAAGGAAAATTAGGATCATTGCCACCAATTATATCAATATCTGACACAGATATTATGGGTTCCATCTCAAAAACTCTTTGTATAGAAGAACATCTTGAACTGTTTCACGGTTCACCTTTAAAACACATGGTCCTTACTGACAACAATAAACAAATTCGCCAGCATATACAGATTTGTTGACAGAGCAGTGCTGCTTCCTACATTGCACTATGAGGGAACATGAAGAGCATGCCCTTACATGTACAATTTAGATTCAGTCCCTCACTTTTAAGCAATTGCATTCTTACTATTGATGCATGGTTGGCTGAGAAACAGGATATGCAACTGGCACAACATTCATGGGAGTACCAGGAACTACCGGTCCTGGAAGAGGTCCTCTTGAAACATAAGGCACATGTCCAGGAGGAATCATGATTGGGGTAACAACAGCAGAACCCCCAGGTCCAGCAATAGGTTGATCCACCGAAGGTCCATATGTAACAACTCTTGGTAAGCTTGGCTGAGACAAACTCTTAGCAGGCTTTCCCACAGCTCCTGTGGAACCAATCCCTTGACCTGTGATAGGTCCCTGCGGTGTTGATGTGTCTCCATCATTCACACTAGTGATATCATGAATACTATACGGATAAAGTATTTCTGTACATAACTAGCCACCTGGGTATGAGTCCTAGATATAACGAAATTTCTGGAGATGCTCCACCAGTCGCTTTTGCCATACTTGTCCAGTCCCAGAAGAAATAACCTGCTTCAGCAAGAACATGATGTACATAACTCAGTTATCAAGTTCAACCTGGCATACTGTCTGACCTCCTCCCTCAACCTAAAACTTTTATGACAGACCTTTCCATTCCTATTCTATGGCACTCACGTGCATTATTTTAACAAATATTTAAAACATTTTACAGCAGGTTTTCAAGAAAAAGGACAAAATAAACAAGTGGATTGCTGTCTGCCATAAAGTTTAAGAGCAGGCATCCTGCACCTGTCTATAGATGATAGTTCCTCTATTCAGTAAAGTCTGCCATCATCACTGGAGCATATATTGCTTATGCCTATGGCGACTTCTCAAGGTTGGAAGAGTGACCAATAGTTCCCGCAACATCAATAGAACAAACCTGCCATACCAAGACCACAGAGAAAATACATACCAGGTTGCACCAATGCAGCGAATATCTAACTCATGACAAGAAGTGAGAAAAACCACCCACCAACCATTATGCTGAACCTGCTTTGGGCAGAAGAAAAAACAAACTCAAGGTTGTAGTCATGTTAGGATTGAGTTTGTGCCAACTGGCTAGCTTTGCTAATGTTGCCTATAAAATATTATCCCAAATTCATTCCAATCTGAGCTTGATTTTGAACACAAATTGATACTGGATTTTACATATCTGGCTTTGCATGTCTATAATAGCTCAATTATTTACTCAAGAAATGGGCATTTCCTATCTCAACAAAACAATGACCAACAGATAAATAGGCATCAAATCAATTTGAGGATCAATAAAAAGAATTTACCATCCTGAAGCATCTGAGGGGGCAAGTTTCTCAAGTTTGGTAAACGAGTAGCTTTTGCCTGGCATGAATGAATCTCACAGCCCACTAGAATCTAGATGCATGAAAGCCTACATGTTGATGCACATACAACACCCCAATGGCTCATCAATACAAACCAAGATTTATACAGACTTACATATGTTGAAAACTCTCTAATCTCAGTTCGTTATCTTACCCTAACGGTCATACCATTAGAGGACAGTTGTGGTTTATGTACTAGAATTGGCTTTGTGCCTTTTCTGCCCTTCTTCGTGCCTTCTTGATCTTGTTGTTAGTTATTCACTTTCTTGTCTATATTCTTAACAATATCTTAATAGTGGGCATGAAGAAGGGCGGAAAAGGCACGAAGCCAATTCAATTAATATGTACATCAATAATGTATATATAGTACATATACCACAACTGTCCTCTAACGGTATGACCGATAGGGTAAGATAACAAACTGAGATTAGAGATTTTTCAACATCCCCCCTTAATCATAAGTTCGTTCTTGCCTGAAAAACTACCACTTCTTGACAACTAGTAATGTGTCAAGCGAATATTCAGAGGGCTTAAGATCCTATCTGAACCCTGAAAAAATAGCAGAAGCTGAAGTCTTCTACTAAATTGGTGGTTTAAGGGTGACCACAAACTCATTTGGTGGTTTTGGGATGACCACAAACCGAATGTCTAGCAGAAGATGATGTCTTCTACTAAATGGCATGGTTTTAAGTTAACCATAAATTTACAAGAGCTCAAGGTTCACAAATCTGAAAATGTAACAAGTAGAACTTCATGTCTTCTGCTTAATTGGTGGTTTTAAGCTGACCACAAACTATCAAGAACAATATGTTCAGGAACAAGACTGCATACCAGGAACTAGGTTGCATACTTGATCATCTGTTCACAGGCTCTAAATCAAACTTGCAACATGACTGAAAACTTTAGATTTCCCCCCTGTCAGGGACAAGTGGTTCAAATTCCCTTGACCGTCATTCACAAGTATGGCCAAGAAGAGATCCAACACCTGTATAAGCAATTGGAACAATGTGTACACTTTCACAATGTATACATGGATGAAGATCGAAACACTGATCTATCATCTGATCATTATCAACTTCATTGACTTCACTGATTTTGTTGTGAGTAGACTGCATGCTTGTTTCCTATTTGATCATCTGTTCACATACTTTGGTCCCTCAATCTAAGATTACTATCTCAGATTTCCCCCCCTTAATCGAAGATTCAATGTCTCCGATACACCATCAAGCTACACAGTGGTTCATGCCACAACTTGACACAACATCCTCTCTATGGACAAGAGGAATATAGTTGCCTGACTCAAGAGGACTTACTAAATATATGGGGAATACAACAGCCTATGGAAAGACTTACAATTTGGACCAAAAACTCAGGGGTGTCGGGTACAACCGATCATGCACCCTATTACAATCATATTCTAAACAGACACACAATCATATTTTGAACAGACACAAGTCCAGAATGCAGGACAAAGACAAGTCTTGAATGAACTACAAATCAAAGGTAGACTTCGAAACTTGAAGTCCGACATTTCTCACTAATTCCCCCCCTGTCAGCTGAAAAGTGAGAAGTCTAGATAATCAAACCATGGAAAAGGGTAATCAAATCGTCTTTTGGTGAAGCCTGAAGACTCGATCTTCAACTCAGAAGACCACATCAACTGGCCCCGATCATACCCTATATCATCCAATCCTGAAAAACATTCATGTCCGTCAACTGTAGAAATATATCCAATCAAGTACGGTTGTACTTGTGTATAAATCTGTCGATAAGAATGCTCCAATAAATTGGCTTCCAAATGCCAACGCCAATTCCCTAACCATTCAAAATGAATATGTTTCTGCTTGCTCTTCTGACACCTTACTGAGAGGTGATTTGTCTTCCCACAAAATCTGCATTGGTGAAGATCAAAACAGTTTGACTTATTATGGCCAAACCGATGATAGTGTTTTCACTGTAAGGGTTCTTTATTTGACTGATTATACAAATCTGGAACATCTATAGCAACATCATCATCAACAATATCCTGTACATGTTCCTTACTGATATCCTCAAGCTCTGTTTTCTTATCATCATTCAAAAAACCTCCACCAAAAACTCAGCAGTGTCGGGTACAACCGATCATGCACCCTATTACAATCATATTCTAAACAAACACACAATCATATTCTGAACAGACACAAGTCCAGAATGCAAGACAAAGATAAGTCTTGAATGAATTGCAAATCAAAGGTAGACTTCGAAACTTGAAGTCTGACATTTCTCATTAATTTCCTCCCTGTCAGCTGAAAAGTGAGAAGTCTAGATAATCAAACCATGGAAAAGGGTAATCAAAACGTCTTTCGGCGAAGTCTGAATACTCGATCTTCAACTCAGAAGACCACATCAATTGGGCCCCGATCATACCCTATATCATCCAATCCTGAAAAACATTCATGTCCGTCAACTGTAGAAATATATCCAATCAAGTACGATTGTACTTGTGTATAAATCCGTCGATAAGAATGCTCCAATAAATTGGCTTCCAAACGCCAACGCCAATTCCCTAACCATTCAAAATGAATATGTTTCCGCTTGCTCTTTTGACAACTTGCTGAGAGGTGATTTGTCTTCCCACAAAATTTGCATTGGTGAAGATCAAAACAGATTGACTTATTATGGCCAAACCGGTGACAGTGTTTGCACTGTATGGGTTCTTTATCTGACCGACATCATCATCAACAATATCCTGTACATGTTACATGTTCCTTACTGATATCCTCAAGCTCTATTTTCTTATCATCATTCAAAAAACCTCCACTCACAAAGCAAATAGGTTTGCTATAATTAGGAATATGAAAAAGGTTGTCAACATCCTTTTCATATCCTAGTCCATATCGATTTCGTTTAAAACGTAATTCTTACCATGGTCGAACAATTCTAATTTCTTCGCCACATTTATTCGCAACTTTTTCTGACATAGGGACTTCATCCAACCCATCTTCATGTTTATGAGCGTCATCACTAGTCAACTGAGCGTCTCATTATTTTCATCCTTGATGTCATTTTGTTTGTCGATATGTAATCCAATCAATTTATTATTCTGAAGAAGATTTAAATCACAATGTTGATGTTGAAACAAACTTAACTCATCACACAACAGTTTGTTTTGAAGTTTGAACATATTAACTTTCTTGTGCGTTACTTGTAAACAAGTAATCACTGTACTGAGAGTGCACTTGTTTATTGCGATTGTAGATTCCGTAGTTGAGTTAATTAATGTGTGCAATATTGTAAATATTTCTTCAATTCTTGCCATTTGCAATTCATAAAATTCTGAAGAGACACTAGTCTCATTGTAGACGAAGGCTCCACTTGCGGGCTTTCTCCTTGCTTTCATTAATTAGTTTGAGATTTCTTGAATGAAATCACTGCACCTCATACTGTGTTGATACAGAAACAATCAAATATCAACTCATTTTTGCCCTTTTCACAGTGGCGATCCCTCGCCATCAATTACAAATCACTTAATGCAAGCTTTATCCCTTTAACATACAAAAACTCTTTAAATGGGGTTATCAACTTAGTTTTAACACCAAAACCTTGAGCTTTGTAACTCCAAGCCCATACAATCAAAGGCTTAACCCTAAAGAATAGGGTCAACTTTTAAAGACTTTACAAATATCGTTCAAAAATACTTCTAAAATTTCAAATATAAATCATTTTGTAAAGAAAACGATTTTTGTTTGGACAAATTGCTCCTGCAGCAAATCGCTCCTAAATCTCAAATAAATCACTCCCACATAGCTCTTACCAAATCACAGCCTCGTTTGCTGCTCCGATCTCAAGTTACATTCATTTTAGAAAACTTTTAAAAACAACACTTGCCTCGATCTAGGTAAGGAAACATTTACAACATAAATTCTACATCATGTGATGTTCTCAGCCAAAAGTTGCGTGAAATTTTGCTCTAGACCTCTCCATTGTTAGTACAAATGCAAAAATAAATCTCATGACCTCCTTTAAAATTAAATTAGAACACTTCTTTTTAATTAAAACAATGAATAGCCTTACGGTGTGGCTTTTTCTCCTTGGGTACCTCAATCTTCTTCCAGACTATCGCTATTCTCAATGATTCCTCATCTTTAACTCAATGCCTTCTTCGACGGACCACGAGAATCCAAAATCTCGCTACTGGATACCTTACTTGCGGACTTCATGATTGGTATTGCGGTCCAAAAACTCTTCTTTCAGACAGCTCAATCTCGTTGCTTCAGATTGTCCAGCGAACGCCTTTTCCTGTCAATCCACGATTTTTTTTTAAACTAATTTGCGGTCTAACGTGGCTCTGCAGCTCCTCGATCCGTTATTTTCTGCTACTGCAGATCCCCTCTCTGGGTTTTAACGAAGCCATGCACATGTTCCCTCTATTGCAAACTGGCGATCTCCACAGATGTCATATACGCCCACTTACACTAGGACAACAATGGTTCTATCGCTCTCCCCTTCCTTCGTTATGGAGCTTCTACGTTATCCTCACGGGATCTCTCCTCAAGCAGATTCTCCTTCAACATGACATGAAAAACTCAGAGACAGATCAAAAAACCGGCTTTACTTTTAACATAGCAAACCCTTGGTTCATCAATTCAGATTTCGTCTAGCATGATGCTACCAGTCACTAAGAACTATAATGCATTGATAAACTACCAGGCCCATAAGATCAGTATCATGCTCTAATACCACTGTTAGATTCATAATGAAGAAAAATGCAGAAACATAATGGAAATAACTGAAGCAATCAGGAAACCATGATGAACAGAGATAAATAGAATATTGACAGAGATAAATAGAATAATCATGTACATAAACGTACATATATAATACAAAAAGACCATAACTATAATGTAACTGTATAACAGTTAGGTAAACTAACAAACTATGATTAGAGTTTTTAACAACATAAACTCAGAAACATTCATGCATCTCTTTAATATTCGTACCAACAGAAGTGTGATCCAATTCAAATTGAGAACAAAATACAAAGAGAAATACTCCAAAAATTTCCAAAATTGTCATTAGGATAGAATATCCAATGCAGCCATTGGAAGACCTGAGGCTCTGTGATAGTGGGGCAACTCATACAAACAATGCAGCAAATTGCAATACTGAAGGAGACAGCTTGCAGGATAATTATCTCCATATTTCACATAATAGACAACGTTTTCCAATAGGAGAATTTAATTTTCTGATAAAATATCATTTTTCCATCTTACCATTGTGGTATTCAATACCCACAATGGATACCAACAAGACTCACCAGCTCATAATGAACCAACCATGTCAGAAAGCAATCCATTTAAGAATGCACATCTGTAAATAGAAATGCTAATACTGAACAAAAGGCACCAATATCCAGATTCCATCCTTCTGTCTCCTTCTGGATGGAAAAAGCTTTCAATAGATATGATCTCATCCGAACATCTTTAGATCATAAAGAATTTTCGGAACTAATGTATAAAGCTCCATTACAGTTAGTCATGCTAGACCATTACAATAATGCAGAGCAAATTATTAAACTTCAGCTTGAATGTTCAGAATTCTTTCAACTTGCACCTACTTCTTCCTAATAAATTTAATTTTTCATTTCCTTCTAAACATTTTGAGAAGTATTTTTTAAAACAAACATGGAAGTGAGTTAAAAGAGGTGCAGTTCGAAATAAATCATTTGCAAATATTTTTGTTGCATGCAATAATTTAAGTCAGACAGTGGCAGGTTTCTCAAGATATACAGACCAAGCTAATTGTTAATTTTAAATTTAAACTGACAAGACAATTTGGGGGATATCTGCAAGATATATAGATATGATATGAAAGAAATTGACAATAAATGTGCAGTAAAAGTTACACTCATTTTACAATTCATCTTACAAATCAAAATGGTTCACAGATCATGGAAAGTTTGACCTGCAGGTAATGGAAGGGTGCTTAGCACTTATTAATGCATGAAGCAAAAATATAACAAAGTCAAAGGGGCATTTGATCACAACTACGTTGCAGGTGACCAACATGTTATAAACCTCGTAAAACTTTCAGAAGAGATCTACGCATCACACTCTTGCTGGACAATCAGCGATCCAACTCTTTCCACATGTACATCTTTCATTATTGTATAATAATATCTTGGTCAACACTTCAGGAATGCATGTTTACTGATCTATTGAAGCTTATGCAAGGCTATCTACAGATGAGGAAAATTATACCACCTATGGGCTCATCTCTTCCATAATTAATAGCCACACCTCTTGCTGAGTGGGCATGCATTTGAATCTCATGGGTTGAACATATTTACAGTGTAAGCTCCTCAGCCTATAACTAAAAATATACCTCATTCAATGTGTCCCATTGACAAAGTAAATAGAAAACAAATAATAGGAGGCAAGACCATGTAAGATTTGACGCTCCATAAG
>JZKD02S0232570.1:591600-621765 GCA_000966675.3 Picea glauca
CTTTGAGGAGCACAAAAGTAATATTTTCTCTATTCGAAAAGTTATGGACAGAGAAATACCCTTCTAGTAGATTCAACCACTTGTCTAAAACATCTGCGGCTATCTAACCTTCAAATATAATAATATCGAAGTTTATTTGTTCCTTGAAGGGGGCGGTGCCTCCGCTCGAAGAAGATGCATCGCCTGTTAGTAGTCGCCAAAGGATTTGCACGAAATTATCCATCATCTCGTTCCTCTGTTGCATGAGGGCTTCCTCAATCAATAATTTGAAAGGATTTCCTGTCCCATCATATTTCTTTTCTCCTTCCATGACAGGTTGCTTAGGTGTGTGAGAGATTTTGTCCTCGAGAGAAACAAGCTCGAGACCCAAATCTTTGTACTCCGACCTCGTTGGGGACATGCATTAAGACGACAAGGAGAAGACCGTTCTGATACCACTGATCCAGATTTTATGAGCAGAACGAAATGACTATAGATTATTACCAGATGCTTAATACAAAATAACAGAGATACGCTAAAATTGGTTTTCTATTCAATAAGGAAATAAGCTGAAACTGTAAAATGTAGCGAAAAACAAGCTTGCTGGAATGGTGGCGGCTTATCTCTGAGAAGAGATGTGATGGTTTTTCTCATTCACAAGAAGATGATTACAATGAGGCTCTCAAGGCCTTTTTACAATAAACAAAATTTTCAAAAACCCTAAACATCCAAAAACCTAACCCTAGGAGATGAAGCGCCAAAAGTCATGTGGGCCCTGTTTGGGTAAGTCAGTACATCAACTTCCCGGGGTCGTAATTTTTGCATACGATCTCCGTTTTAGGCGTATGATAGCCCGTTGGAAATATCTATCCGAGGACTACAACACTTGTAAAAAAATTCATGATGAAATTTTGTGACTGCAACATACCCCAAAAAACGTCGTTTAGGGCCTCAAAATGGCTCCAGAAGTTCAGGACCCGAAAAACTGCTAAAAATAGTAAATTATCAAAATTGCTAGAAAGTTGTTTTGAGCCAGCTGGAAAAGGTGGGTGACCACCAATATGCACCTGTATCAAGGAAACTTCCAATCCCTCCTTAAGAACTGATTCCCGTCAAACCTTAAGTAGGCACAAGATGGTGCTTGCTGGATTGAAGAAAATCTCAAATGGTGTGATCTCATTCCCCAGGTCAATCTTCTTCATGACCAAGATGATGTCCTATGGTTCAATGGGGAATATTTTGAGGAAGAATAACAAGACTTCCTAGAGATACTAGAGGTAAATGATGAGATTAAGTTATCCATTCCCCTTAAAGGGACTGGTACTTGGAAGAATGGTTTCTCAAATATGAAAGATGCCTTAATTTTTTCAAAACAACATGAACCCTCTGAGGATCTAGGTACCTCTGAAGAAATCACTGAGTTGGAAAGGGCACTATCACAAGACCAAAAGCCTCCTTCTATGAGACTTCCTCAAAATACTAGTCAGACAATAAAACCTCATGCTCCAAAAGAACAAATTTGTCCAAACACCTTGGATCTACAAAATGTTGCGTGGCAAGAAGATGATCCTAAGTCCTTATCTTGAAAAGATTCCCATTTTGAACGTGATCACCCGAAGGCTACTCATGAGAAATATAATTGTGTAGATTCCATCTTTACCTTGTTAAGGCTAAAGCAAATCCAAGAAAATCAAGACATGAGGAAGCCTAGGATTGAGTGCTTGAACCAAACAAGTGAGGACTCAAGGGTGAAGCTTGGAGAGCCCCAGGTGTATGCTAGGGATCTACCCCAAATTTTCCCAAAACCTAGCAATGATAGGACCAACCTAAGCACTAGTATGGCCTATATCTTACAAAAGGTAAAAAGGATTTGTGGAATGCTGGAAATCCCTTCTTTGAAAAAACAAACCCCAAATGATCAACAATTGTTCGAAGAAACTTCCACACTATTACAAACTGGTCATTTTGAGCAAAATGAACAAACACCCTTTCTCACTTCCTTGCTAATAGATGACCTATGTCTTCACAATTACATGCTTGACTCTAAGTCATCTGTCAATATGATGAGTTTGAAGGTTATGAACAAATTAGGGCTGGAAGTTACAGGGCCTTATGCCAAGTTTTGTAGATTTGAGCCAAAAGGCATCAAGGTCTACAACTTGATGGAAGGTCTTGAAGTCCACCTTGCTGACTACCATGATTTCCCCATCATAGACATCGATGTTGTTGATATACCTGACACTTGTGGAATGATATTATCTAGGGAATGGGTTGCTACTTTAGGCGGAAGTCTGCAGATGGACTTGTCCTATGCAACTATCCTCATTGGGGACCAAGATTGTATCACTTTGCATAACAAGCCAAAGAGGATGGAACACATTGAAAGGTATAATCATGGACATAGTAACTACAAATCCGTAGATCCCTGCTTATTTCAAGACTGGACCACTCTTCCCTTGGTAGAAGAATACAATATTAATGAGATAATATGGACCAAGGGAAAGGGTGACGAGAATCCTCCTAGCAATCACAAGGACAACATTACACAAGGTAACAACGAGACATTACATTTGCACGAAACATACATAAGGGATAGTGCTTTGGTAGAATCTCACCCCATCATTATGGAGTAGGAGAGAGATACAAGTTGGGGTGATTATCCTGATGATGCCTCTAACCTCTCTAAAGACTGGGATGACTATTCTTCTACACAAGAGGTTGAAATTAAGATTTTATAAGGTTTAGAGAGAAAGGAGTTGGCTTCGTCAAATGGAAGGAGGATGATGAACATTTGTTGACTGAGCCAAACCAAGAAGATGTACTTACTACAGAAACCCACCCCCCTCCCTCAACAAAATACACCAGAATACAAGAAGCAGTTGATTCTGAAGGAGGGGAAGGGGAATACAAGCAAGGAGATTTGGTTTTAGAGTGGGATACAAAGACGGGGGAGCCTAACAATATTAAAGGATGCACAAAGTTTTGGCTTGGACCCTTCAATATCAGAATGAAGTCAGTCAATTATTCCTACTACTTGTCCACGATCGAAGGGAGGAAACGTCCGTTACCAGTTAGTGGACGCCTCCTCAAACCCCATCACAAGGAAGAAACTTGAATTTGTAGGTAAGAAAAGGTAAGTTAGATAGGTAGGCATTTGCATCCATTGTACATACCATTGCATATCATGTTAGCGTAGTTGTAGTTGCATTTTTCATATTGTCTTGATTCATTATGTATATATGTATGCTCATAATCATATGTTAGACTAGAGATTCTTTTATCATATATGGATGAGGGGTGATATCACCACCCTAGGGATTACTAATATCGTTTGTTGAGATTTAGAAGGTATAGGTCATGCCAGATATGTTGAGGTTATCATGCGCTCTACGGTGAGCACATGTCCCCAAGTTGGAGCCAGATGTTATCCCCTAGCCTAGGGATAACTAAGGAGATCATGTCTTGAGGCCCACAGGTCCTAAACATGGAGTACTGAGAGCTAGATGACTTGAGCATGGCCCTAGAGGGCCCTTCTTTTCTTCAGTGCAATCCACGTATCACCAGAAGCAGTATCTATCACACCATCCTGGTCTTGAAGTAGCGGTGAATATTTCTCCATGAGGTAATGAGTTCGGGTATCATGGTATGTATCACTCTGATTTTTGAAGCACTTGAACATGTTGTATTGAATCCTTCTTCATTTCATGACGTTTTCTTGGAAATTATGCTCTTTGCCTCGTTCATACCTGGAAGGGTGACATGATGCCATAGTAGGTTGATTTCCCTTTAGGATGGGTTGCTACTGGGTGGATCTGTGAAGATTCATCGTCTGTTCCCTCCATACTTACCACTTTCCATTTTTATTCCTTCCATCTACCCTATCCTTGTTTGGGCATTGGGATTGGCTACACTAGGAAGGGTTGTACCTTACCGTGTGGGAAGAAGGGGCTAAAGGCCCAGAGGGTAAAAGTAGCTGGCAAGAGTTGAAGCCAATTTTGAAACCTTCGAGATGCTTCACCCAGGGATCCTCGAGAAAGTAGTGAAAAGCTTCTCAGCAAGGAAAGGGGACCCACAAGATAACATAAACACTCAAGGTACTAGTTGATGAATAGGATTTCTCATCACGAGCTAGCCTATTATGACCATGGGCATGTAGCGGTATGACACTACGACCTATATGGTCACCAAACCAGGGTAGTGGCTCTTAGTGGCATAGCCAAGAGAAAGTGGGTCTCATTGTTGAAAACAATTCTTAAAATTTTTATCCCTAAGACCTAAAATTTTCTTTTTCAGGTTTCGGCTTTTCATAAAACACAAGTTTCGTTATCTTTCCCAAACACACGGTACCAATTTCCCGAAGAACTCAATTATTTAAATAATAAAAGGCAAAAAACTTAAAATTATTATAAGAGTCCCGACACATTTTCTATAAAAAATATTTTAATCATGATAAGCTTTAACCCTAATGAATTTAAGGTTAACTTTAAATTTTTTTTTTCGGGATTTGGGGTTTGTTGAAAACATATTTTTTTTTCAATACAAATTGAATCGCGAAATCCCAATCCCTGATTTCCCAAAATAAAGAGAGTTAGTTAAAATGTTAATTAATTAATTCTCTAATGCAAAAAGTTAAGGCTTAAGTAAATCATTTCGTGATTTCGGGATTCGGGGTTCAGTGATAACATATCTCTTGTCAAAATGATCCCCGAAATCCTGAATCGCAAAATCCCGACTCATAATTTGTGTTAAACCGAACTAACTCTATTTTGTCCTTAACCCTGATTAGTTAGTTAATTAAGATGAATTTAACTCCTATTTCCAAACACGTCGCGATTTCACAACTTCGGAAATCGGGATCCATCAATGACATACTTCTTGTCAAAATGATCCCCGAAATCCTGAAACGCTTAATATCAATCAACTACTTCACTAAAACGTTTAAGTCTTAATTAACATGTTGCGATTTCATGATTTCGGAGATCGGATTTCATCGATGACATACTTCTCGACAACACGATCCTCAAAATCCAGAAAAACGAAATCTTCAGTCTTAATCTATGATTAGCACAAATTAACCTTTTTCCAAAGCATGATTAATGATAAAAAAAAAAATTTTAAGGTTTCGTTCATGTTTCAGTTTCCGATTGAGTAAAATGTTCTGAGTTTGCTTTAAAAATCCAAAGGTGCCAAAATACGGCCATTTAAATAATGAATAATTGGTGATACGTGGTACTAATGCGTATCTCAGTAAAATATCTATCGCATTAAATGGCTTGAATTCTTGTCAGCTGCGTCAACCTCGTCGCTGTTAAATGAATTAAAAGAGCATTTGAATGTTTGAGTTTTCATTTTATCAAGCGCAAGAAGCACTCAGCTGAGCTCATTCATTCCTTTTCTGTGAAAGGTTTTCCATTTAACGTAAACTCATGGCACCAAAAAAGGCACCGAAGAAGAGTGAAGATACATAGGAAGGAGATATCATCTCCGACACCACGCCACATGCTATAGACTCCATTAAATCTTGGACTCAAATCTCTGAATTTATGGAATGTGAATTTAAGAATGCTCATCCTGATTCTGAGAATCACTATCGGGACATAGCAGAATCAGAGCTTCATAAGATCGCCGCACACCCTCGGCTCGTGGCATACAATGATATGATCAGTTGGGCCCTCGATATCCCGATGAGGAGCATCTTAAACGATCAAGGGGTCATCGTTGGCTCTTTCAGGACAGAACATATACAAGTAATGTATAAACTCTCACCAAATCCTAAACATACTTTTAATGCCGAGTTTTTAGCAGAATTTCAGAGGAAAGAATGCACCAAGGTAGACCGGACATATCCTGATATTATTAGAGAATGGTGGAGATGTCCATCAAAATTTAGGGCCGATACCCATGGGGCTTATGCTAAAACATCCTTGAATGAATATATGGTCTACGTAGCCATTATGCTATGTAGAATTTTCGGGAGAAAAGATCCCTGCCATTTTCATGCAGATTGGGTGCCCTTTTTAGAAGAAGCTTCAGAAGGATATGCTTTTAATTGGAGTAAGATTTTGTCGGATAATCTAACACAAGAAATCTCAAACTATAAGGTTGCAAAATCTAAGGGACAACCAGTGGCCTTTACATGTCAGCATACATTATGGATGCAATCTTCTATGTGACTCCTTTTCCCTTAATGAATTGGAGTTGGAACATAACCTGTCCAGAACCCATTCATGAATATCATTCTTCCCTTTGGGAAGAAAATGCTAAGGACGCATTTTATGAAATTTTTCATTTTGTTATAATTCCGATGCATAAAATATTTTTTGGATGCGAACCCCCTCCCATTTCTGATACAATCACGGAGAATCTTAAAGCAATAGCCGACTGGTTTATTGACGAGAATTTTTCCTACATTAGGGTTTATGGTTGTTCTATTCCCCCTCGTGCACTCCCTAAATTCCTACCGGACAGGTTGGTGTGTAGAGAGGTAGCCCACCAGATAGTAAAAGGCGACATTGGATTAGAGCTAAAGACAACTCAGAAGAAGTCATGGCCAACTTTCCCTGTACATATCGGAAAATTTTCATTACTTAATCTAGGCCATTCTAAAGTAGAAGTTGAATCACTAGAAGATGTAAAATTGGTAGATATCGAACACAAAAGCATGAACTCTGTCAATTAATAAGAAAGCATTTGATGCGTTGTAATTTAAAAGCCTACGAGAACGAAACATTTGTTTATGATGACGTATTCAAGGAGGTTAGATCCTATGAAGAGGTATTGAATAGAGTACAGGCCCTGCCACCTGACTCACAGATTGGTTTCACATCATTCCAGAGCCATAGGCGAAGTTGTTTACGCAAAAGTTTGCAGGGCGAAGCTACGACCCCACTTCCAGAGCAGGAAGGGCCTCCCCCAGGATTTGAAACAAATATACAGGACAAATCAAATACTAAAGGCAAGATGAAGGATACTGGAATACCTTCACAAGACATAGAAATTTCTCAGAAAAAAGAATCAGAGGCAGGGAAGGAAAAGGAGCTAGAAACATCCCCAGTAATCCCTAAGGATGTTCCAGAAAAGACAGGAGGAACAACATCAACAGAACTTGGAAGTCCCATTACTTTCTTGACTCCATTGCAGTCCACTTATGGAAATCCCCACGAGGGAGCTCTATATGTCAGTGATCTGGAGCTAATTTCTAGGGATGAGATTCCTCCATTAGATTATTTTTTCAGTAAAAAGAGAAGGGAAATCTTGAAACAGGAAATCCATCCAAGAGAAGATGGGATGGTTAAAAAGCATAGGGTCATTATAGATGGAAAGAAACTTAAAGATGGAGAATTTGCTATAGAGATAGCAGGCACGATGGGAGCTTTAGCGTTGGCAAATTTATATTCTGTGGGCAGTTTGACAACTATGTTGGAACAAAAAGATCAAACAATAGCTCAGCTACAGGGTAAATTGAAAGAAACCGAAAGAAATTTCAGTTGGGGAATAAAAAAGTGTCTAGAACAAGCTAGATTAAAAGATATCCAAGAGATTCAAAAAATGAAGACAAGCTTAGAGGAAGCAAATCAGATAATACGGGTCACTCAGGCATAGGTCCTAAAGCAAGAAGAAGAAAATAAACAATTACAAAATAAGATTAGCACTATTTCAAATCAAGTGGTAGAGCTTGAAATTTTCCAGGCTTAGGTATTGGGAATACATTTGAAGATAGAAGAAGAACAACAGAAAGTGTTTTTAAATCTAAAAGTTGTCCAGAATTACTTTCAGGAAACAAATAAATCTTTGGAGAATGTTCTCTAGAAATAAAGAGAAGTGAAAGCGACCAGAACGACTTTCCAAAAAGTAGTAGCCCTTTCAACAAAGGAAGAGGTCGGAAATATTTAGAAACTATCCATTGCAGAACATGTTAAAGGGGATGTAATACTCAAAGTGTGGGAAGCAGACCTGGCCGAAAATAAAAGAATAACCAGAGATGTCAATGATGATTGTCAAGGAATTTTTTATCACTTAGAAAAGACTTCATTAAATGTTGGAAAAAATGACTGTCCTAGGTTATTGGGAGATATTAACATTGTCAAGCACTAGCTAAGGTTCAAGGAAGATTTGGAGGAAATGAAGATAGAGATCCCAAAAATTAAGGTAATCAATATCACCGAAATCGACAAATGGATAGTGATACTGAACTTAAAGTTGCAAACTATTAAGTTCACAGGGAAGATGATAGAAGATCGTTTGCCCGAATTATAGAAAAGATTCTTCATATTTGAGGCAAAAGAGATACTAGACGTTCCTAGAGTTTTGGTGAAGTTTTTGGGAAAATGCATTCACTGTCTTGAGGCAAAAGAAGGAAATTCGTCAACACAAACATAAAAGTACTCTTTGAATATTTTCATCATTAGAATAATAAAGTAGTTAGAAAAGAAATGTAAACAGTTTGACATTATTCATCCATGTAACCGTAGTCTTAGGAAGTTGGTTAATCACCAATGGGAAAATATTTGATGAAGATGTATAAATATATTTTGAGAAGACTGAGAAAGGGCTTTTGGTTTTTTGAGAGAGCCGATTGTATTAAAAGTTTTTCCATCCACTGTGATATATTATACATACGAGATTCTAAATCCTGCCAACTTGTAGCTATGTGTTCTTTAACCTTGTTTACCATATTTTTCTATGTTTCTCTTTCAATGTCTTTCTAATGAATGATCAATTTGAAGTTTATTGTATACATATTTTATAGTTTAGATTGATTCAGTTATCAAATTATTTACAACTTTTCCTCTGAAATTGCTATCAGTAATTTTAAGACCTGTGGATCATTTGAACCATGATATTTAACACTTCATTAGAAATCTCGTTTTCTTCTTTATTTCCTGTTACAATATGAGATTCTTTCTTGATTAAAGCCTCATATTTTTCTGTAGTATTTCTTTGTTATTTTACATTTCTCAAATTGTTGCAAGTCCAGGAAATGACCTCAACTGTATTTATGTTATTGTTTTGGATTTCAAAACTATTTTTCCTATTCTCATCTCTTAAAAAACTGAGGTAACAATTTATTGAATTCTTTTACAACTAAATAAAATTTGACTCCCCATGACTGTCCCAAATAACAGACAACCCAACATAGAACCTGGTCTCCAAGATCAAACCAGTATTGCTTTAAACCTATTTAATACTATTTTGCAAATAGGGACTAACCGGGCTGAATTAGAAAGTTCACGGGCTGCTATTGAAAGAGATATCAGTATCCAAGAACAACAGGAAGCTAGACATAGACAATTAAGAAACTGATTTTGCTTACCCTTCTTTTGGATTCTTATCCTTTGATTACATTTACCTTTATGGATGCCTTGATGGTATACTTTATAGCCTTAAAGTATAAACTCAGGAACAACATCTTTTTGGCGCTGTTGCCGGGGACGAAGAAACGAAACTGTTCCCTAGGAAGAACGACATTGACACTTTCTTTCTTTGATAGTGAACAAGGATAGAAAACCTTCTAAGGCTACCTTTATTTTTTCACTTGGTGACTCCACGATAAGTAAACTGGCTATTAGCCGAAAGAACACTAGAAAGAACCCGGACAACAAGCAGACCTCGCTAGTCTCCGATCCGGAAAAGATTTTAAAATCCCGAAGATCACTTAGATAAGTCTTTTTACCCATACGTACTATTTGTCAGCCTGATTTTACGCAGTTGAACGTTTCAGAAACACTTGAAAGATCTGTTTTGCTTCCCCTCTCATACGATACATTCTCTTTCCCTGAGGTTTTCTCCCCAGATTTCTGAGAATCTTCTCCTCACGCATTCCGAGCTTTAGCCTCAAATCTACCAATGGCCGCACAAAGAGGTGTTGGAGCTAGAGGTGGTGCCCCAGGAGGACCAACAGGTGGTCAAGTACCACTTCCTAGAATCTTCGCTAAAGTAGCTGCTAGATATGCCCCCTATTCCTCCTAGTTCCCCTACACGATCTCCCCGAAAATTATATGAAAATCCTTCCGAAATTTACAGGAGAAGGGGATTTGACCGCCTAAGAACATATAAACTTCTTTGACCAATTTGCTAATATCCTCGGAATAGAACACGAAGATGTCTATTCTAGACTCCTCGTCCAGACTTTTGAAGGACAGGTGAGGCCCTGGTTTCGATCCTTAGTAGCTGGATCTCTAATATCTTATGAGGAACTTGAAAGCGCTTTTATTAGACAATGGGGAGAGAGGAAGGACCACCTCTACTACCTGATTGAATTTGGGGCCCTTAGAAAGAAAACTCAGAATCTGTTCTAGAATTCACACAAAGGTTCAACAAATTGTATAATAAAATCCTAGTTGAGGTCAAACCTTCACAACCCGCAGCAAAGGTGACTTTTGCTGGCACTTTTGATTCCGATTTCGCCTTATTATTGAGAGAAAGGAGATAAACAGATCTCACGAAAATGCAGGATGATGCTCTTGAGATTGAATCGAACATGATGGCATCAGGGAAATTAAAAGAAAAAATAGAAATCGGGAACAAAGAAAATAGGAAATTCAAAGAACAAGGTGGACCCTCAGGATCGGGAAAATCCTCGAGAGATAAAATAGACGAGATGGCTAGGGTAATTAGAGAAATTTCAAATAAGATCTCAAAAATGGAACTAGAGAAATAAAAAAGAGATAATTTCCCCCGGAAAAATTTTAGAAGGCATCCTGATCCTCAGGCCCCACAGAAAATAATTAAAAATGAAAATAAAAAAATCTCAACCCCCTTCAAAAGTGAAAACTTCATTGGAGAGGAAGATATAGAAGATTTTGAAGAGATTGATGAGGATATTAATAATCTTGGCGACGATAATAAATCACCTTATTTATCGAGACAAGATTACGAAAAATCCTTAAATAAAGAAATTAAATCGGAAGACAATGTTAGCAATGACACGTCTGAAAATTTGGCCTATCAGGATATCGTTGATGATATTATAGCCGAACTACAGGAAAAATATAATTTAAGACCTAGGAACAAAAGTCTCCCAACTGTTCCAACAAAAAAGATCTTGCCAAGGGGCGAAATTGATGAGGTGACTCCAAAAGTTGCTAACAAACTGACTAAAAAAACTCACACCGCTAACACGCAAATTGTCCAGTCGAAGCCAGTAGGAAAACTCGTTGTGAAGACACAGGCTCCTGTAAATGAAAACAAGTCTGCACCACAAAGAAAAGATGAAAAGAAAGGAATGGAGGTCCCGAACTTAGAAAACGACAAGGCCCTAGGAAATTTTAATCTGGAAAATGAAATAAATAAAATCAAAATTCCTATTCCCCTTGTTGAACTAGCTAAAAATCCCATATACAGAAAACAAATTTCCAAGATGATTAGCTTTTCCGAAGACGAAAGCCAGGTCGATGTCATCAACTTAGAAGATGAAAAGCCGAACATAGTCTTTGGTCCACATTTCGAAGGTGCGAGAGACACTGTGGCCCCCTTTTATATCACGTTAACATTGTTTGACCACCTACTCCATAACTGTATGCTAGATTCCGGAGCTTCCCACAATGTGATGCCAAAGGAAATTATGGAGAAACTCGGTCTCGAAATCACAAGGCCCTATGGTGACTTATATTCTTTTGATTCAAGGAAATTCAAATGCATAGGTATGATTAAATACTTGGTGGTAGGTCTGGCACAAATACCTACAAAAAACATCCTTATGGATGTGGTGGTCACTAACATCCCTCCAAAGTATGGTATGCTATTATCTAGGTCATGGGGTGCCAAGCTTGGAGGATCTCTCCAGCTGGACATGACATACGCTACAATTCCAGTTTTCGGAGGACAATACATGTGTCTTTACAGAGAGACTAGGTTGGATTTCACGGTAGGTGATCCACATAACCCAAATAATCATCCTGTTTATATTGTTGACCAAGATTTAGGAAATTGTATATTATCTATTGATGATGATTTTGAAGTAGATGTAGACGAAAGTTGTATAGAAGAAAAAACTAAAAAAGAAGAAATAAAAAAAAATGTATATAGCACTGGTGTATGGAAAATGTATTTTGATAGTGCTTCATATTTCCTTGGAGCTGGAGCTGGGGCACTCCTTGTGGCTCCCGATGGTCAATTCGTAATCCCCTTTTCATATAGGCTTCAGTGGAATTTGGATTGTACAAATAATGTATGCGAGTATGAAGCTTTAGTGCTAGGATTAGAAGCCGCTAGGAGAATGAAAATAAAGAAACTCGAAGTCTTTGGCGATGCCAAGTTAATCATAAAACAGGTGAATCGATATTACTAGGCCAAACATCCTATATTGAGGTCCTATAGGAATTGTGTCTGGGATCTGATCGAGAATTTTTTCTCCTCTGTGAATGTTCATTTCGTCTTAAGGACTGAAAACCAACAGGCTGATGCATTAGCCAAAGAAGCATCAACTTTCAGACCTCCTACCGCGTTTAAATTAAAGTATCACATACAAATGAGACATCGGCCTTCAATTCCAAATAACATACAACATTGGCAAGTCTTTGAGGACGATGAACAACTTCGCAAATTTTTAGAATCAATAGATGAATTTGCAGAAACACATATTGATCAAGAAAATTAAAATGATCCCATTTTGGATCATGCAGGAGGGGGAGGATTCTAAAGAGTTCCACGATAAAATTGCGAATCACTGAATGCTCGTTCTCAAGAATAACCAGATTCCCAAGGGCCTAATTCCCTTGGAAAGATTATTCAATCAAGATGATATCCCTTCAAAACCCACCTTACAGCCCCAACCTGAAGAGGTTGAGGACTGTGACATAGGAACTAAAGAAAACCCTCGGATGGTAAAACTATCCAAATATCTATCTACAGAAACCAAAAATAAGTACACAGAGTTACTTAGAAAGTACAAAGACGTTTTCGCTTGGTCGTATGAAGAACTAAGAACCTATGACACCTCTGTGATCGAACATAAGATACCCCTGAAGCTTGGTGTCAAACCCTTTAAACAAAAACTCCGACAAATCAACCCCATCTTATTACCTGTTATCGAACGGGAAGTCAAAAAACTCCTTGATGCAAAGATAATTGTACCACTAAGATATTCCGATTGGGTAGCAAACCTGGTCCCGGTTAGGAAGAAAAATGGGGAAATTAGACTGTGTGTCAATTTCAAAAATCTTAATAAATCCTCTCTCAAAGATAATTACCCCCTACCTAAAATGGATCACGTTTTAGAAAAAGTGGTAGGAGCTAATAGGATGTCGATGATCGACGGATTTTCAGGTTACAATCAAATTGTCGTCAGTGATCACGATAAAGAAAAAATAGCCTTTACCACTCCTTGGGGTACATTTATGTATGATAAGATGCCATTTGGTTTGATGAATGTAGGTGCTACTTTTCAACGGGCAATGGATATCGATTTCGTTGGCGAATGGGACACATTTGTAGTTATCTATTTGGATGACCTAACTGTTTTTTCTAAATCGGATGAAGATCATTTGATACATCTCAAGCAGACATTTGAGAAATGTCCCAGGTTTGGTCTGTCCTTAAATCCTAAAAAGTCTCACTTCACTATGCAAGAAGGCAAGCTTTTGGGCCATATTGTATCTCGAGATGGAATCATAATTGATCCTAAAAGAGTTGAAGCTATAGACACAATAAGTATTCCTAGGAATGTGAAAGAAATTCAGTCATTCTTAGGAAAAATATTTTTTTTGAGAAGATTTATTCCAAACTTCGTTGAAATCGTGAAATTGATCACATATATGCTCAGGAAAAACAACGAAGTGAAATGGATAGCAGAAGCTAAAGCATCCTTTGCACGCATCAAGAAGGTTATAAGCGAGGCACCTGTACTAGCGAGCCCTGATTATCTCAAGGATTTCCTTATTTTCTCATTTGCCTCTGAACACAAACTCGTCGCGATACTCCTTCAGAAAAATGAAGAAGGTTTTGAGCAACCGATAGCCTTTTTTAGCAAAAGTCTCCGAGATGCCAAACTCAGATATAATATAATGGAAAAACAAACATATGCTATGGTAAAAGCGTTAAAGGCTTTTAGAACCTATGTTTTACATTCTAAGGTGATTGCATATGTACCTACTAGCTCCGTAAAAGATATTTGGTTCAAGCAGACAGTGATGGAAAAAGGGGACGATGGCTTGCCAAAATTCAAGAGTTCGACTTAGAGATAAAACCAACAAAATTAGTAAAGGGGCAAGGCTTAGCTAAACTCTTAGTTGAATCCAATTTCAGAGCTCTCGGGATAAACAACTCTCAGGGGGAGGAAGAGTGGGTAGACGTGAATGAACTTGAGGATCAAATAGTTGAAATTCAAATCGAAGAGAAATTTGCTTCATCAAATTGGTACAAGGACATAGTATGCTACTTGTTGACATTGAAATTCCCAAGTGACTTGTCCCCATCCAAAGCCAGAACGTTGAAGCTGCATGTAGTCAAGTACTGTATTTCCAAAAAACAATTGTATTGGAAGGACCCGCTTGGCTTCCTCTTGGTCTGTCTGGTCGAATCAGAAATAGAAAAGGTCATAAGACAATTTCACAAAGGAGTGTGTGGAGGACACCACGCCCGGAGAGCTACGGCTTATAAGATCCTGAGGGTTGGGTATTATTGGCCCAAACTTTTCTTAGACGTCAATGCCAAGGTACGAGCTTGCAGCCCTTGCCAATTTTTTGCAGGAAAACATAAACTCCCAACACTGCCATTGATTCCAGTCAAAACGAAAGCTCCTTTTCAACAATGGGGATTAGATTTCATAGGCAAAATTAATCCTCATTCTAGTGCTCAACACAGATGGATCCTGACCGTTACAGACTACTTCACCAAATGGGTGGAAGCTATTCCAACGAGAAAGGCTACTGATTCGGTGGTAATAGATTTCTTAGAAGAAAATATTTTGTCTAGGTTCGGCTGTCCCAGAAAGATAGTCATAGACAACGCACAGGATTTTAAATCTATGGCTATGGTCAGTTTTTGCCAAAAATATAATATTGTGCTCGGTCTTTCCACAACATACTACCCTCAGGGGAATGGTCTGGCCGAATCTTCAAACAAGAGATTAATCAGTATAATTAAGAAAGTGTTAAGCGAAAATAAAAAGTCTCGGCACTTCTCCCTTCCAAATGGTATATGGGACAGATGTAGTGTTGCCTATAAACCTATCACTTCCTGTAATGAAACTATTGCAAGATGAGAAGGAAGAACCAAATCCTGTCACAAGAAGGATAAATCAGCTGATTGAAGTCCAGCAGCATAGGGCGGTAGTGGATGAAAGGTTGCAGAAATACCAGGATGACATGAAAGTGTTATTCGATCGTAAAGCCAAAGACATAAATTTTGTCCCCGGAGATTTGGTTTTGAAATGAGATGCTAGGAAGGAGGATTCAGGAAAAAATGGTAAATTCGATCACATCTGGTACGGGTTATTCAAGGTAGCATCTCCTGAGAGAGAATTCATTTCTGCTAGAAAATTTGGATGGTAAAATCCTGAACGCCCCCGTCAATGGGCGTTTTTTAAAACATTATATGGAATAATTGATTTCCAGAATTCCCACTGTATATACTGTTTTGTTTAGTCTTTTATTTCATAATTTTCTTTGGGAAGTCTAATTTCATTCTCTAAATAAAGAAAAATAAAATAAAATTAGTTTATGTCTCTTTTAGAAATAAGGATACAAATTTTTAATGTATCCAATTTAAAANNNNAAAAAAAAAAACCCTGATACTTTTCATATTGTTCTTTCACAGGATTTTGGCTGACAACCCGACAAGTAAAAGCAACAAATGGACAACCTTAAAGCGGAAGATAAATTTGCCAAAAATAGGTGATAGATAGGATTTTCTGTTATTTCAAAAAGAGAATGAAAATGGTAAGGCAAAGGTGTGAGTCCTAGCAAAATTTATTTTGTGAAAACAAAGATTTTGTATAAAAAAGTGCGTAAGTTTGGTTTTTCAAAATTAATATATATATATATATATATATATATATATATATATATATAATAAAATTTGTTTTCAAAATCTAGGCCTTAAAGGTTTCACTTAGAACAAGATAGGAGGTAAATAAAGTAAAAATCTTTAAGAGAGAGCCCAAAGAGTTGGGTTTAATTTATGACCTCTATTTTTTCAACTTCCAGATTGTTCTACGTCCCCTCTTTCTACCCTCAGTTCTGAATCAAGCTTCTTTTACAGGTTTCCCATAGAGGGAGAAGAGATTACGTCTTAACTTTTGAAATTGAAAAAACAGTTCTTAATCGGTAAGACCAGTCCTCATATGTCTTACTCTCCGACTAAACATGGTTATGCTTAGGTCGATCCTGACTCTCCTAGGTCTCTTGACAATTTTTTTGAAGAATTAAGCTTGCTCAAAGGAAGACCCCTGAAATTGATCTCCCCCTTTTTCCTCTGCAGACTAAGGTGTTTTGAAAGTTGAGAAAAGGTTGGTCTAGAGTAGTCAAAACAGGTTGACAAACCTCCATTTGCAATTTTTACACAGATACCACCCCTGGTATATTAATTATCACGGATTTCCCCCGCTTCATATTCATAAAGTAAATATAAGACAGATGGTGAAAGGAAATTCATATTTGATTGCCCCCATCTAGTCCAAAAGATGATGAAAGGAAATTCATTTAAATGATTTTCCTCGTCTAGTATAAAAAGACAGATAACTTCACTGGGGTACTGAATAGGCTTGCTGGCAGTGAAGCAATATCTGAGATTAAATGTATAATTAGCATTCGAAGCAGTGAAAGGAAATTCAGTAAAATGGGACAAATAACTTCACCAGGGTACTGAACAGGCTCGCTGGCAGTGAAGCAATATCTGAGGTATCTGTAAGGTTGTCATACTTAAGTACCACTCTACTCTAGGTACCGGTTTTTTCGAAACCGGATCTGCATCCCAAGTCCAGACAGGGCTCCCCAATTAAAAATATAAATTTTGCTTCGTTTGATGCAATCCGAAAGTCACAAATCTGTTGAGTTTCCTAAGATTGTTTTGACTATCTTAATGCTAACTTAATTTCAGTAACGAGAAGAAGAAGATCATGAATGAGAATGCAACTATGTTTAAAACAAATAAGAACTTTGAAAAGATTTTCAGAAATAAAAACAAAATTTCTTTTCTCCTCTGTATCCCCTTCCTTAACAATTTCTGCAGGGATAAACCCTTGACCCCATTAACCCAATGAAGGCACTAAGTCTACATGTTCTTCCCGTCCCACAAGGAGACGAGGTCCCCAGTTGGAGCCTATGTTGAAAACAATTCTTACATTTTTTATCCCTAAGACCTAAAATTTTCTTTTTCGGGTTTCAGCTTTTCATAAAACACAAGTTTCGTTATCTTTCCCAAACGCACGGTAACAATTTCCCGAAGAACTCAATTATTTAAATAATAAAAGGCAAAAAACTCAAAATTATTATAAGAGTCCCGACGCATTTTCTATAAAAATTATTTTAATCATGATAAGCTTTAAACCTAATGAATTTAAGGTTAACTTTAAAAAAAAAATTTGGGCTTTGGGGTTTGTTGAAAACATATTTTTTTTTCAATACAAATTGAATCGTGAAATCCTGATCCCCGATTTCCCGAAATAAAGAGAGTTAGTTAAAATGTTAATTAATTAATTCTCTAACACAAAAAGTTAAGGCTTAAGTTAATCATTTCACGATTTCAGGATTCGGGGTTCGGTGATAACATATCTCTTGTCAAAACGATCCCCGAAATCCCGAATCGCGAAATCTCGACCCATAATTTGTGTTAAACCGAACTAACTCTGTTTTGTCCTTAACCCTGATTAGTTAGTTAATTAAGATGAATTTAAGTCCTATTTCTAAACATGTCGCAATTTCGCAACTTCGAAAATCGGGATCCATCAATGACATACTTCTTGTCAAAATGATCCCTGAAATCCCGAAACGCTTAATATCAATCAACTACTTCGCTAAAACGTTTAAGTCTTAATTAACATGTCGCGATTTCATAATTTTGGAGATCGGATTTCATCGATGACATACTTCTCGACAACACGATCCTCGAAATCCCAAAAAACGAAATCTTTAGTCTTAATCTATGATTAGCACAAATTAAACTTTTTCCAAAGCATGATTAATGATAAAAAAAATTTAAGGTTTTGTTCATGTTTCGGTTTCCGATTGAGTAAAATGTTCCGAGTTTTCTTTAAAAATCCAAAGGCGCCAAATACGACCATTTAAATAATGAATAACTGGTGATACGTGGTATTAATGCGTATCTCAGTAAAATATCTATCGCATTAAATGCCTTGAATTCTTGTCAGCTGCGTCAATCCCATCATTGTTAAATGAATTAAAAGAGCATTTGAATGTCTGATTTTTCATTTTATCAAGTGCAAAAAGCACTCAACTGAGCTCATTCATTCCTTTTTTGTGACAGGTTTTCCATTTAACGTAAATTCATGGCACCAAAAAAGGCACCGAAGAAGAGTGAAGATACACAGGAAGGAGATATAATCTTCGACACCACGCCACACGCTATAGATTCCATTAAATCTTCGACTCAAATCTCTGAATTTCTAGAATGTGAATTTAAGAATGCTCATTCTGATTTTGAGAATCACTATCGGGACATAGCAGAATCATAGCTTCATAAGATCGCTGCATGCCCTTGGCTCGTGGCATACAATGATATGATCAGTTGGGCCTTGGAAAAGGTCGATATCCCGACGAGGAGCATATTAAATGATCAAGGAGTCATCGTCATATCTTTCAGGCCAGAACATATACAAGTAATGTATAAACTCTCGCCAAATCCTAAGCATACTTTTAATGCCGAGTTTTAGCAGAATTTCAGAGGAAAGAATGCACCGAGGTAGACCAGACTTATCCTGATATTATTAGAGAATGGTGGAGATGTCCATAAAAATTTAGGGCCGATACCCATGGGGTTTATGCTACAACATCCTTTAATGAATATATGGTCTACGTAGCCATTATGCTGTGTAGACTTTTCGGGAGAAAAGATCCCTGCCATTTTCATGCAGATTGGGTGCCCTTTTTAGAAGAAGCTTCAGAAGGATATGATTTTAACTAGAGTAAGATTTTGTCGGATAATCTAACACAAGAAATCTCAAACTATAAGGTTGCAAAATCTAAGGGACAACCAGTGGCCTTTTACATGTCAGCATACATTATGGATGCAATCTGCTATGTGGCTCCTTTTCCCTTAATGAATTGGAGTTGGAACATAACCTATCCATAACCCATTCATGAATATCATTCTGCCCTTTGGGAAGAAAATGCTAAGGACGCATTTTATGAAATTTTCCATTTTGTTATAATTCCGATGCATAAAATATTTTTTGGATGCGAACCCCCGAACCCCCTCGCATTTTTGATACAATCACGGAGAATCTTAAAGCAATAGCCAACTGGTTTATTGACGAGAATTTTTCCTACATTAGGTTTTATGGTTGTTCTATTCCCCCTCATGCACTCCCTAAATTCCTACCGGACAGGTTGGTGTGTAGAGAGGTAGCCCACTAGATACTAAAAGGCGGCATTGGATTAGAGCTAAAGGCAGCTCAGAAGAAGTCATGGCCAACTTTCCCTGTACATATCGAAAAAATTTCATTACTGAATCTAGGCCATTCTAAAGTAGAAGTTGAATCACTAGAAGATGTAAAATTGGTAGATATCGAACACATAAAGCATGACCCCTATCAATTAATAAGCAAACATTTGATGCATTGTAATTTAAAAGCCTATGAGCATGAAACATTTGTTTATGATGACGTATTCAAGGAGGTTAGATCCTATGAAGAGGTATTGAATAGAGTACAGGCCCTGCCACTTGACTCACAGATTGGTTTCACATCATTCCAGAGCCATAGGCGAAGTTGTTTACCGAAAAGTTTGTAGGTCGAAGCTACGACCCCACCTCCAGAGAAGGAAGGGCCTCCCCCAGGCTTTGAAACAAATATATAGGACAAAAAAAATACTAAAGGCAAGATGAAGGATACTGGAATACCTTCACAAGACACAAAAATTTCTCAGAAAAAAGAATCAGAGGCAGGGAAGGAAAAGTAGCTAGAAACATCCCCAGTAATCCCTAAGGATGTTCTAGAAAGGACAGGAGGAACAACATCAACAGAACTTGGAAGTCCCATTACTTCCTTGACTCCATTGCAGTCCACTTATGGAAATCCCCACGAGGGAGCTCTGTATGTCAGTGATCTGGAGCCAATTTCTAGGGATGAGATTCCTCCATTAGATTATTTTTTTAGTAAAAAGAGAAGGGCAATATTGAAACAGGAAATCCATCCAAGAGAATATGGGATGGTTAAAAAGCATAGGGTCATTATAGATGGAAAGAAACTTAAAGATGGAGAATTTGCTACAGAGATAGCAGGCACAATGGGAGCTTTAGCGTTGGCAAATTTATATTCTGTGGGCAGTTTGACAACTATGTTGGAACAAAAAGATCAAACAATAGCTCAACTATAGGGTAAATTGAAAGAAACCGAAAGAAATATTAGTTGGGAATAAAAAAGGGTCTAGAACAAGCTAGATTAAAAGATATCCAAGAGATTCAAAAAATGAAGACAAGCTTAGAGGAAACAAATCAGATAATACGGGTCACTCAGGCACAGGTCCTAAAGCAAGAAGACGCAAATAAACAATTACAAAATAAGATTAACACTATTTCAAATCAAGTGGTAGAGCTTGAAATTTTCCAGGCTCAGGTATTGGGAATACATTTGAAGATAGAAGAAGAAGAACAGAAAGTGTTTTTAAATCTGGAAGTTGTCCATAATTACTTTCAGGAAACAAATAAATCTTTGGAGAATGTTCTCCAGAAAGAAAGAGAAGTGAAAGCGGCCAGAACGACTTTCCAAAAAACAGTATCCCTTTCAACAAAGGAAGAGGTCTGAAAGATTCAGAAACTATCCATTGCAGAACAGGTTAAAGGAGATGTAATACTCAAAGTGTGGGAAGCAGACCTGGCTGAAAATAAAAGAATAACCAGAGATGTCAATGATGATTTTCAAGGAATTTTTGATCTCTTAGAAAAAAATTCATTAAATATTGGAAAAAATGACTATCCTGGGTTATTAGGAGAGATTAACATTGTCAAGCACCAGCTAAGGTTCAAGGAAGATTTGGAGGAAATGAAGATAGAGATCCCAAAAATTAAGGTAATCAATATCACCGAAATCGACAAATGGATAGTGATATCGAACTTAAAGTTGCAAACTATTAAGTTCACAGGGAAGATGATAGAAGATCGTTTGCCTGAATTACAGAAAAGATTCTTCATATTTGAGGCAAAAGAGATACTAGACGTTCCTAGAGTTTTGGTGAAGTTTTTGGGAAAATGCATTCACTGTCTTGAGGAAAAAGAAGGAAGTTCGTCAACACAAACATAAAAGTACTCTTTGAATATTTTCATCATTAGAATAATAAAGAAGTTAGAAAAGAAATGTAAATGGTTTGACATTATTCATCCATGTAACCGTAGTCTTAGGAAGTTGGTTAATCACCAACGGGAAAATATTTGATGAAGATGTATAAATATATTTTGAGAAGATTGAGAAAGGGCTTTTGGTTTTTTAAGAGAGCCGATTGTATTAAAAGTTTTTCCATCCACTGTGATACATTATACAGATGAGATTCTGAAGTCTGCCAACTTGTAGCTATGTGTTCTTTAACCTTGTTTACCATATTTTTCTATGTTTCTCTTTCAATGTCTTTCTAATGAATGATCAATTTGAAGTTTATTGTATACATATTTTATAGTTTAGATTGATTCGCTTATCAAATTATTTACAGCTTTTCCTCTAAAATTGCTATCAATAATTTTAAGACCTGTGGATCATTTGAACCATGATATTTAACACTTCATTATAAATCTCGTTTTCTTCTTTATTTCCTGTTACAATATGAGATTCTTTCTTGATTAAAGCCTCATATTTTTCAGTAGTATTTCTTTGTTATTTTACAATTCTCAAATTGTTGCAAGTCCAGGAAACGACCTCAACTGTATTTATGTTATTGTTTTGGATTTCAAAACTATTTTTCCTATTCTCATCTCTTAAAAAACTGAGGTAACAATTTATTGAATTCTTTTACAACTAAATAAAATTTGACTCCCCATGACTATCCCAAATAACAAACAACCCAACATAGAACCTAGTCTTCAAGATCAAACCAGTATTGCTTTAAACCTATTTAATACTATTCTGCAAACAACGATTAACCGGGCTGAATTAGAACATTCATGGGTTGCTATTGAAAGATATATCAATATCCAAGAACAACAGGAAGCTAGAAAGAGATAGTTAAGAAACTGATTCTGCTTACCCTTCTTTTGGATTCTTATTCTTTGATTACATTTACCTTTACGGATGCCTTGATGGTATACTTTACAGCGTTAAAGTATAAACTCAGGAACAACACTCATCACGAGCCAAACTTGTCATTTCCGTGAAATGTTTGTGGATAATGTTGTCACCTCTGGTCATCAAGTCAGGACAATGACCCTCAACTATTTCCTTGAAGCACAAGAGCAAGAGATCAAAAGAAATAAATCTAAGAGTACAAGGAAATGAATGGGCTAGGAAACGATTGCATTCATGAAAAAGTGCAGCTCGCCCTCCACAAAGGCACCCATAGGTAAGACTCTACAGTTCCCTGTTATTACATGCACCCCATGCCACCTCATACACTTAGATGGCTTGCACTAGAATCCACCTGGGAAACACCCCAAACTTAAGAGAGGTTAGCCCAATATGACACCCTGAGACCCTCTCCAAACCTAACTTGTCAAATTGCATAACATCTTTGAGCATTTGTTTGGGGCTAAGGGGGGTTTGATGCACATGTTCGGGTAATTTAATTATTAGATGTGATTTACATGCTATGATCCTTGTGACTTATGAACCCCTGGAGGGCACATTTTTTGTTGCTGCAGGACCTTGCCTGGTGGATAGGTACACATGAGTGAATGATTAGCTCGAACTTCATGGGGCCTCAAATCCCATAGATGGATGTTGAAACCCTAGTGAGGGGTAAGAAGATTTTGAGGTTTTGCACTGGATGAAGGAAGGACGTTGCCTTTGGAGGCACTCTAGCAGGCTTAGATGGACGAGTTCCACCTCTGTTCACTTGGACAATGGCCTTGGAAAGCATAGGGAACACCCACCTAGCCTATCACATCATCATTTGGGGGCTAGGGTTTTAGGGAGGTGATGTTCTGGTGAAAGAAGGGTTCTTGGCACAATGTTTGGTAGTTGATGGTGTGATTAGGCCTTGGAGGGGCCAACATTCCACTTTTCAGGGCTGAATATCCCCCATTGGAGCTCAATGTCACCCTAGAAAGGGCATGATGTCACTCTCCTAGGGTTTATTCATGTAATTTTGTTTAATTTTGTAAATAAAGGAAAATTGATCAGGTCGACCCTATAATTATGAATTAAAATTAACTTTAGGGTAAATTTATATAAATAAACAGAAAGTGACATTCATTTTCATCATAACTTGTCATTGGACAAGAAGAGGACTGAAATTTGTGCTCCTCTTGGGTTATTGGCTGAAATAAGGAGGCACCACTCTTGTTTAAGGCTTATCTTTGTGACTTGGATCAAATTTTGAAGTTTTATGGTGATCTTGCATGGTATATTCATGATTATTCTTGGTGCAAGTAGAATCTACATTTTGTCATATATTGAATGGTTTATTGTATGGTTTTATTTGCTCATACAAGATTATGAAATTGCATGGTGTATTTAATGCTTGAAGTAAGAAACTTAAGTTGCTACTTTCTTACTTTTTATTTGCCAAGCTTTCACTAAATTGATCTAGAAACTAGTGAAACCCTAGAGCCCTAAAGTGCTAGCACTATAGAGGTTTGCATTTGGTTATTGTTGCATACATTTTTACTCCATAAAAAGACGGAGAGCAAGGTGCTAGGGCCTAGAAGTGACTATACCCTAGCACTTTGTTTCTCGAGGTCAAAATCTAGGAGGACTTAAGTTGCTACTCCTCCTAGACTTTTTCCCTCTTAGAATTTTGTGTATTATCATTAATTAGCAGCCTTAGAAGAAACCGCCATCTTTGACTCCATTACCCTAGAAAGGCACTAGTCCTTGTCTTCTTCCCTTTAACAAGCAACCTTAAAGCTTTCAAAATCTCTTTTTCAACTTGACAATTTCACTAACTTAGCTTGGTGTTGCTACAACAATCATTTTGTAGCTCTATCAAGCATACTAACTAAGCTAACCTACCCATAAATTTGCACTAACCTAGGCGTCATCACCCTAGGGTCTAGTCTTTCCCTTGCCACCTTTCTAAAGTGAAAATTTTGAAGTTGTTACTGCTGTCATAGCTGTTGTTACAACCACTATTGCATCCCCTAACAACCCTAAAAATCATCCATAAAACCACTGAGCATTTTTACTAAGCAAACTATAATCATTGGATATTGAAGTAGTTGTCTTATTGCTTTATTATAGTACTTTTCCGAAGTGGTTTCTATTGCTGTCATCATTGTTAATCAATGCTGTTATAAATGTTTGGACAACCACTTAAGTCATTTATTGACTTGTATTAATCTTGAAAATCATGAGTGAAAAAGTGCTATCAAGTTTGCAAGCCCTTTTATATCTTTCCTGTCATCATAACTTGCAATTTTCAAGATACATTGTTGCTGCTATAATATCATCTTTATATATAACGTGTTCTAGCAACACATAATTTGTCTAAGAAGTCATTGGTTATAATCATTCATATCATTTTTACTACTAATGTTTGATGTTTCATTGGTAAAGGGCAGGTACAAACCCACTTTCACTTTCCCTTGTCCCTTTAAACTTTACCCAAGTGACTTCTTCCGTTGAGTGACCTAGAGAGAGGGGTGGGTTTTCATCATGTCTTTTTGCCTTTCATCAACCAACTAGGTCCTGGGACATCTCCCTTGGAGTGAGGTTTTCCTCCTCCTAAAGAGAAAGAGGTACCCTATTGGGGTGACAATGATAGGACTACCTCCATGTTATGTCAATCTAAGCCTACTTGCTTTTAGGCTTTGGGCAAGTATGGATTGCGTGATAATAGGGTCTACAAGACCAAATTTACCTCTGAAGATCTTGTTGAGCGTCATAAAGCTCGCTTGGTTTGGAAAGGCTTTTCTCAAGAAGAAGGCATAGACTACACTAAGACCTTTTCCCCTGTTGCAAAGATGAACTCTGTTCGACTGAGTCTTTCCCTTATTGCCCGTTTTGGATGGCAGATTCACCATATGGATATGAAGAGTGCCTTGGCTCATTTTGGATGGCAGATTCACCATATGGATATGAAGAGTTCTTTTGCTCGTTTTGGATGGCGGATTCACCAATGTCTGTGAAGAGTGTTTTTCTTCATAGCGACCTATCTGAAGAAATTTTCATGGAACAACCTCCTAGTTTTGTGACAGATTCTAACCTTGTTTGTTGACTTCGAAAGCCTCTTTATGATTTGAAGCAAGGTCCCATAGTTCGGTATGCTAAGATCAGTAGTTTCTTTCTTCATCTTGGTCCCTTGCTGAAAAGAAAGCACTTTTGGGCTCTGGCAAACTTTTCTCCCTTCTTAAGTACTTCAACTAGGTCAAAATCAAGAGTCTAGATTCAAAATCCTAAAGTGCAACACTTTAGGGATTTAGGAGTCTAACCCTTGGTAGGATTTCCTTCACAAATTTATGGATGAAATTAACCTTGTGAGAGGAGGAAGAACTTATGATCCCCTCTTAGGGTTTCACCAAGCAAGATCTTCAATATGAACAAGTAAAAATTTACCATAAACATTCAATAGTATGAAATGAAATTGCAAAAATTTACTTACTTCACCTAGATATGGCAAGAGTAAACCCTAATTGCAGAAATACCATCCAAAAATCAGCAAAGAAACATCCACACTTGACCTCCAAGAAGTAGCGCACTAGATAAAAGAGTCAATGAACCCAATATAGCAAAAAATTCAGACTTGTCCCTCACATGTGTGAGAAAGTTGTGATGATAAAATGAAATAGAAAGGTCCTATATTTATATGAGATCTTGCAAACCAATTTTTCCACTTTAATTTGTCAACAAGAAATTAGAAGAGGAACAACCCCCTCAAATTGTCTTTTCAATTTACAAAAAATAAATTTACATGAGATAAAACCCTAAAGAGGGTGACGCCATGCCCTAGTAAGGTGACGCTATGATAATAAGAGTGACATGAAGGATGAAAAGGTGGAATGTTGGACCTCCAAAGGCCATGTGTCCCCTTCTCATGTGCCAAGGTCCATGCTACATGCCTCCTCGATCAATCCATCAAACCCTAGCCCCTAGGTGACATCAAGGGTTAGGAAGGTGACGTGTAGGAATCCAAAGGCCAACATTCAAGTGGAGAAGGGTGGAGTCTCATCCTATAGCCATGCCAAGATGCCTCCAAAGACAACGTCCTCCATCATCAAATGGTGCCCCAGACGTGGGGTCTAGCATCCATCCTATGGGCAAGGTCCTACAAAGAAAAATGAGTACGCCCTCCAAGGGTCCACAAGTCACATGAGTCATGCCAAGTAAGCCACATCTAATAAGAGAACCACCGAAACATGTGCACCAAACCCCCCTTTTCAAATCAAACAAATGCTCAAAGACCTTATAAACTTTGCCAAATTTAGGTATGGGAGGGGTGTCAAGGTGCCCTATTGGGTAAGTCAATCCCCAAGTCAAAGGATGTTTCCCAAGAAGACCCCATCTAAGTCATGAAATGAATATGAGGTGGATTGGGGCAAGACTTCTAGGCATGGGGTTCTTGACATACAATAGTTCGTATTGTCTCATTTATGGGTGCCTTTGTAGAGGGTGTGTTGCCCTTTGTCCGCAATGCAACATTTTTCCAAGCCCTTTTATTGCCATTAATTGATTAAGGTCCAAAACATTGAGTACTATGTGCAATGGAAAGTAAAGAGTACCACAGTGCCACTTGAAACTAGAAACACATAGAGTTCCATATGCAATGGAAAGTAAGGGACACCGTGGAATGCATTTCCTCAACAAGCGGGACATTTATTAATTATTTGATTTCTTTTGCAGGTCCTTCTTTTTTTGGAGAATTATTGTTCCTAGGACCTCAAGGGGAGCATCTAGAAGGATAATATTGGCTTTTATCTTTTGCCAACTACAACACCTCTGGGCCTTTAGCCTCTTCTTTCCATGAAATGAGGTACAATCCCTTCTTGGGGTCAATGAACCCGGGAACCCAAAAGATGAGGAGACAGAGGGGAAGAAGTGTGGAAAATGGTAAATATGAATGGGAATGGTATGATGACCCTTTAAGGAACTACCCAGTAGCAACCTTTTTCTTGAGGGTGACTAACTTGCTAGAACACAATGATAACCACCAAGGTGAAATTAGGAAAAATGTATAATTTCCAAGCAAACATTCCATAATCAAGAAAGGATTATTTGAAACATGTTCAAATGCTTCAAATATTAAAGTGACACCAAAATTTTTGACCTACTATCCTCTGGGACGAAACCGATGTACTAGATGTTGCTCTGGTGCTGGTGATGAGTGGCGATCAACATGAATAGGAGGGAGCTTATGGGATTTGCCGGTCAATCTAACTCTCGACACTCCTTGTTTTCTACATGTGGGCCTCGAGACATGATCTCCTTAGTTACCCCTAGCCTAGGGGGGTAATAGGTGTCATTGAATCCATTTCTATGAGCACCTTTGTGGAGGGTGTGCTTTCTCTTGAGTTACCACTTTCTAAGATCTATGTTTTTGCAAACCCCTTTATCCGCCTTTTTATTTTTCCTTTTATCATATTTGCAAGTCCCCTTTTATAAGGTTTCAAACTATGGCATCATTTCATGGGACTGGGGAAAATGCTGAAAGGGTAGAGATCAAGTTTGCACTAGCTTTTGAAATTCCTTTGTTATCATTCCTTTCTTTCTTTAGCATCATTCTTTTATTCTTTTAGCAACATCTACAATCAACCTCTAGGCCTTCAACCCCTCTTCTCATGAGAGAATGGACCATGACCCATTACCAAAGTTTAGTACACTGTGACAGGCTCCAAGGTGGAAAGTGTTAAGTATGGTGGGGAACGAAACGTTACCCTGGTGAGGCCCCCCTAGTAGTACCCCTTTTCCCTAGGCGGTGACAACACTGGACTAGGGCACAGATGTTGGCCACCAAGGTGAAACATGGCAACAAACATAACTTCTTGAACTATTGATCCATTATCCAACTTCAACCAATGATCCTCATCCACATGCCTAGTATATTAATCACAACACTTCACATGAAAGAAGGACTAACATACCTCATGGTGACGCTGGCTTACCATCTCCCATACACTGAGTTGAATAGATGTGATGAGATTGGTTGATCTGCAGTAGAAGAGGCAATTTGAAGGGGGTTGTTGGGCTTCTATCTGTGGACATTTTGATCATCATCATTGTCGAGATCATGAGTCCATTGCGGGCCACAAGATATGATCTCCTCCAATTGCCCCTAGACATGGGGGGGTAACATGACCATTGGTTTGGTCGTGCAAGAAACAAAAGGTAGTCTCTCTGTCGACTATAGAAGCTGAGTATCGTGGCACGATCAATGCAAGAACAAAGGCATTATGTATTCACCAACTCTTGGGTGAACTTGAATTTCCTATACTGACCTCGACTACACTCTACTATGAAAATCAGAATGTGATTCAAGTTGTCGACAACCCTATTGCACACAATAAGATGAAACATGTTGAGCTCCATGCTCACTATTTGAGATAGTTATTTCAAGAGATCATTGTCACTCTTGTCTATTGCAGCACAGATGATCAGATTGTTGATATCTTTACCAAACCTTTGTCTGAAACTAAGTTTGTCAAGCTCCATTCAATGCTTGGGCTTCAGGAAGCTGCAATTATGGGGGGTGTCCTGCTGACTTTATTTCACTTCATGAATCTCTAGAGCTGTCTGCTAATGGGGGGGTATTGGAACCTCAAGTTCTGATGGTTCATCACACTTTTGTTGGAATCAGTCGGTCAGGCAGTCGACCAACATTTGGAATAGTCGGTCCGATGATTGATCGGATATCTACATTAGTCAGTCGAGTAGTTGACAAGCTTGTCGGTTGGACTGTCGACCAACAGTTGAAGGCAGTCGGTCGGTGGACCAACCAAGCAATCAAATACAAGTCAGATGCATGGACGGTCAAGTCGAGCAAGTTTGATGAGCTAACTAGACAACGCGGATTTGACGGAGTCAACTCTAACAACAAATGATTGTATGTGGACACGATCTTCCCAATTTCTATGAAGTTGGTTAGATCTTGAGGCTATAAATAAAGGACCCGATGGTTCATTAACATATGCTTGAAATGCGAGACAATATGTCCAACATGCATTGTGATGTTTTGATCATAATGCATTGTGCTTAAGTGTTGTAACGGTGTCTTTAGACACCACTGATCTTTTCTAAAGTTGTTCCTCTTCGATTATCTGTAGTTCTGTTTATTTCTTTCCTATTAGGTTACACCCACTCCCCAACATGAATCGGTCTCGATGATATCTATCGGTCTCCCAGAGGAGGAGGCTAAGGAGAGAGACGAGGTCTGACCAATCTACTGTCTGGTGCACTCTGGGACTTTGCCCGCCGCTTGTTGCTCCGATTGATGGATCAACATGAAAGTAAGAGATGATCTTCCTGGTCATCCCAGGGTGGGGCATGGCATGCAGGGACTGAGATCTCTGGCTAAAAATCTCCTTGAGGAAGAGGGCTAGGCAGCTCTGGTCCTGGTACCGGAAGAAAGTAGAGAGGGAGCTCCCTACAGAGGCAATGATAACGTCCTTTAATCTCGTAGTATAGAAGGCACCTAAAAATGAGGTGCATCTTTATCTCTGATTCCTGTAGGTGGCACATCTGGCAGATCCTCTCAGACTGTGGTATATGGTGGTCCATCTCAATCTGGATTCGATGAAAACTGACCCGGAGCTATCCCAAAGGGATCCTAAGCGAGTGCATCCAATGCCTGCACGTATAAGGGGGGCGAACGATGATGCCATCCTGCAACTCCATAGGCTAAATCACTTTATAAAGAACAAATGAATCACTTGATTGAGTGATACAAAGGAGAGTTCATGTATATATATATATATATATATATATATATATATATA
>JZKD02S0232570.1:646741-662260 GCA_000966675.3 Picea glauca
CATGCAAGGGAACTTGACAGTTTTCTTCTTCTTACCAACCTGAACATCACTAGTTGACGGGGTATCATCGACATGACCGACAGAGGCCGATGACATGGAGGACCACATTTCTAAGTCCTGGGTGAGACTGGGGAAATCCCTCAGAAAGTGGTCACCCTTACAAAGGCTGCAAGGGAATTTGGGTTTTGGATTCTTCATTTTAATCTTTTTGATATCATCAACACTCCCAGTACTATTAACAGTAACTAGTTTCTTAGATCCAACATTTGATGTTGTTGGGGCCTTGGTCCTTTTTGGGCTCTTCTTCTTCTTCTCTTTCTGTTTATTCTTTTTCTGATCAACTTGGCTACTTGCTTTAGAGCTTTCACTAGGTGAAGAAGGATAAATGGAAGGAGACTTGATGGGCGAAGAAGGCGAAAATTCGACATGAGGTTGATGTGTGGCTAGTTTATTGACATCCAAAGTATTAGGTGCAACTGAAACATTGGGAGGTTTCGGGATCACCGGAGTGGGGAACAACCAAACTGGTAATCCAATAGTGAGTCCTGGAAGACTCAGTGTGGCAACATATGGAGGACCAAAGTTTTCAAATGAAGGAAAGGTATAAGGTTCCCCAGGAGTAGGGGTTCCTCCATTGGTACTCCCAGGATTCGATGCCATTAACACTGACTCGACCTAAGGTCCACTAAGTAAAACAAACATCATACACTAATAGAATCTAAGAATCACAACCAAGCAAACATGACCTTCTCTCGATGACCGTACTAGTTGGTGATGAAATTCAATGTCGCGTGATCAAGTCTAGAAGGGGCGGGGATAAGGTGGAACAGTTACAATGGCGACTTGCTTAATGGACTTACGCCTTGGTGCAAGCTTCCATGCAGTAATTGTGGATTTACCCTTCAAGGAGCCCGAGTGAGTTTGATCAATGTCTACTCCAGGTACAATGAGACTTCCCGTCACCGTCACCTATGTTAGACCCTAAAGATTACGACCACTAAGGTTACCAATTCGCAGTCAGCCCCTGGGTGGGAACAATTGACAGTCCGATCCGAACATACAGGCAGGGTATCGAGTCCAAAATCAACTAAAAGGATTCCACGCAGTAATTTTGGATTTACCTTGAAGTGATCCCCATAATACGATCTGACCACCACAATCAGTTAAACCACAGAGGGTTAGTCCCTGTAGCTCACCCGAATGCGACATCGTGCATAACCCCTATGTGAGAGGGGGATCCCAGGAAGACTTATACGATGATTGGATTTGAATCTCCCTAACTCAGGATGCTACTGTTTGTTTTGGAAACTTTGGAGAGTTATGCTCACAGCCTAATCCAAAGTACTAAGCCTAGTCTACTGTTGGTGGAGGATCCTAGAAAAGAGAAAGTTCTAAATAATTTTTAATTAGCGTTGATTTTATAGATGTTCTTTATGCAAAAGGGGTGCATGGAAGTGAAACGAATGGAATTATGACTCAGTCCAAAAAATGCATCAAAGATGATAAGCAATCATTTCTTTTTGATGAACATCTATCTAAGGGAGAGAGAGAGTTCTTTCTACTAACAAGCACTAATAAGGAATGTCCTCAAACAAATTTTCTCATTCAAATCCTGATATTATGCTAAAACTTTTGAGATGCCTTCTAACATGCACAATCGATCATGAAAATGCTTTTTATTGTTTGTATATGAATAATGATTAATTCAACACAATGCTTGTCTTGCTAATTATCTTCTTAGATGATTGAAAATTAGATCAACACAAGCAAGAATCATACAAACAATACACCCTCTCGTTGCACTCAAAACAAAAGGCGAAAGAAAAAAAAAATCAAAGAGAAAACAAACTTCACACCCAATAGAAATAGTTGAAGAAAAATGATCTTTAACCAAAAACAAAATGAAAGGATCTGCAGGCCTTTGATGACCTTCACCAGAGTTTTTCGTTCAGTTGATGAGTAGAGAAAAACAATGCATGGGTTTCAAACTCCAAATGATTAGAAAAAATCAACAACACAAGTGAAGAAGGCTACAAAATCCAAGTAGTAAGATGTTTGTTCTTCAAAAAGACAGATGTCAAGGCTGGAAGGGAAGAAGCATTGGTTCACAAGGTGACCCAGCATGAGAGACACAGAGGAAAAACCCCTGAAAAACACAATTCTGGAAGGTTTTTTGGCCAAAGGAGGGTTGGTGCTCTGTTGCCAAAGGCAAGGAGCACTATAGCGCTCTGTGTAAGGCTGTTAGGGAGAGATGGCACTCAGTTAACACAAGGACAGGGGCACCAGGTTCAAAAAACTTCAAAAAAGGTCAAAAATTCCAAAAATTGCAATTCAATCTCGACAATCAGGCTGAGTATGATGGGGTAGGGAGCCAATCAGCTCATGAAACCAATAAAAAGAGGAGTGAACTAGGTCTGAAATGATCAAGGGGTAGAATAAGGTCAATGAGGAGAAATCAAAATACGAAATTTCAATTTGAGGCTATGTCCCGAGTGGAGTCGCCAGTTTCTGTTGTGGGAAAATCTCCCTGCGAACAGGTAGATTGCCTCGAAGAGCTTGACCCTAACTCTAAGACAGAAAATGCTTAATGTGGACACTAAATTCATTTCAAATCTATCCAAACTAACATATGAGAAGGAAGGATAACAGAAGTACCTCTTTATCGATGTTTGTCCCTACACACCTCGAATTGCGCTCTGATCCTTTGCTCTTCGCTGAGTTCTGCAGACAAACAAGATACGACCACTTCCTACTCTATTGATATTAGCTTGAAAACATATCTATCTATCAATGATAAGTTCATGTAACATTAGACACAAACTAGAAAGAAACAGGCCAAGCGTGTCATATTAATGAGAATAACGACAACAGTACTTACAATCGTAGATGTGAATGCGACAGCTTCGTCAAGTCCCCTTCGTCTAACCCTTGCCTGAAAGATCCACAACCTGGATAACAGTAGCTTCACTGATCACTCTCCTTTGGCTGATTGTGTGTTTCCTGTAAGATCATAGGTTTCATGCTAGCAGTTCCTCCCCCAATCAACTCTATTCTAGCACCTCTTATGAGATCATAAGTTTGGTGTAATTCTCCTTTTTCCAATCCCTCTTTCACCATTAGAAAGCTTGTTTATATAGCCTTGGAGAGGCTTCAACCACTTGAGATATCCTTGGGGAAGTTGAGGATTTTCCTGCTTCAGTTGAGGACCCTCTCTACTATCATGGCTGGACTAGGGATTCGAATCCAACTGCCTTCCAAGAATGAAAAGATGCTTCCCCCATTCATCTCAATAGCTTAACAACTTCCCAGAATAGGTAGCGCTCCCTCAAAAGGGCCATCAGAGCATTGTAGCGCTCCCTAGTAGGCTTTAGGGGGGTGCCAGCGCTCTCAAAATCTATAGTGCTCCCTCAAAAGGGCCAGTGGAGCTTTATAACACTCCATGACAGTGTAAGGGGGAGCGCTGACACTCCCATAAGAGGCATAGGGGAGTGCTCCGCTCCAAAAACTCAGTTTTTGAGGTGCTTTCAGATGGAAAAAGGTTTGCAAGCTTGTTGACTCATTTCTCCTCCTCCAAATCAAATGTTTGAGGTGTTTCAAGTGTCCTTCTCATGTCATTCTAGGCAAGACATAGGCATCATGGCGGTATGCTTTGTTGACACTTGCGACACTTGTGAGAAACATGCGACACTTGCGACCTTGTGAGCAAAATGCGACACTTGCGACCTTTGTAATGACGACACTTGCAACACTATCAAAGTGAGTAATTTTAATGTGTAACAGATTGCCCCCCAAAGTATGAAGTTAGAATATAGGAACTGATAACTGAAATACTTTGTAGACGTTCAAGCAGGGGTATAGACTTGGAGAACCTGACGGAAGCTACGCACAAACATCCAACAAATATCATGACATATTTCAAAAACTAAGGCAGGCATACCTATGCTTGGGTGATCAAGACTTGCAATATATGGCCGCCATAAAATACACTGTGGATCCATAATTATATTGATGAAAAGGTATAGCCACCGAAGATACAATGTGGATCTATACTCTGATGAATCGTACTGATCGTAGCCACAAAGAATACACAATGGATCTACGAGATGGCAAGACATAGCCACGACCAATACAAAGTGGATCTATGTAATAGTGTATGTGTTCTTTGTCCAATAGAAACTCCTTCGCAGCCTGGGTGAAGCATATATCAAAGTGATTACCCAACCTAGGGTCTTCTTACCAACCCCAATGTGGTACGATTTTTCCATGTGAATAGATGTCTTGATGTCAAACATGGCAGAAACCACTTGATTACCGGTCAATGGTGTAAACTGTTAACAAGTGCGAGGGAGATCACCATTAATGCCAATGATTCCCAAGGTACCCTAGTACATTCCAGCGAATGTGAATAGATGAGATAAAGTCAAACATCCATGGAATCATCTGATCAGAGGTCAATGATGTAAACCTATTGTCGAATGTGAGGAGGCCTGCCATTGAGGCATGCAGGTCCCAAAGTACTAACTGGTTTCTAACCCTGATTCCCAGATAATGTGTTGAAGTCGACAAGAATAGACTCGTCGAGGGAGGGCCTTGATGTATCCCCCATCAACGACACGAAACAGACATAGAGATGTAATTGGTAGATCAAAAGGACATGGACTGACATTGGTTTTGAGGCAAGATATTTGGGATGGCTGACTCTCGAGGAGGATACTTCCCTTGAACACTGAGGTACAACAACGAAACATGACGTGGACCAATACTTATGTAGTGGATGCGGTGACTTGCGTCGGGTGACCCAAAGGAGTGAAAGGAACTCAAAGGATTGGCTCAGTGTAGAGGTTAAGTGGATTATGATATATGCAAATGACAAAGTGCCGTGTTCAAGGGAAACTCTAAGATTTGCTAGATGGTGTTCTCAAGAGACTGCTTGGCTTGCTCCTTTCAATTTTTCCCCCATCCAGATAGATGAGTACCTCTTTTTGGTTTAATGAGCTCGAGGAGGATAACACGTGCTCGATATAACTCACCTTTGGTAAGTTCCTCTTCCTTTGCTTAATGAACCGAAAGAAGTAAGGGTTCAGTCCCATATGGGTCTATCGATGTGTGCTTTAACGAGTCCAAAGATAGAAAAATCGAAGGTTTTTCGGGATTATAGAGTTTGGAAAAACACTTAAAAGAGAACTCTCTCAGTTCCTTTTTTGTACAGTAGTCCAACGAGATCGAAAAAGGGTTAAACTATTGCCCGAAAGACGCCCTTTCTTTCCTTTTAACGAGTGTGAAAGGAAGCAAGGTCACTCGACAATCTTTTCATATTTAGAGTTTCTGAAAAGAGCTTAAAGATGACTCTAGGGGGGTTCCTTTTTCGTGTGTTCGTGTATCTGTATGGGTCTGAAAAAGAGATGAAAGTTTACCCGGTTGGATTCTCATGTATTTACGAGCATGAGAAAGAACAAATACTAAGCTCGGTATGCCCCCAATTTGAAAGATAGTGGCTTGACTCCAGAATGATCATCAAAGGCTAGAGACATTCCCCCCAAGCTTCAATTCATCCACTGACTTTGAGGTCATCACCAATTTCTGTGCTAGATGGAGAAAAAGGATATAGGTGGATGAAATGAAGGTTCAAAAACGAGACCTAATGAAAGACTCGACTCGACATCTACGAGATCTGGCGAAAGCCTCAACTTGAAGGGAGAGGTGATTGTTTCATTTTTTAATGAGCTTGACACAGGAAAAGAACTATGCTCAAGGTTCTAGGTTTGATCCCCAGATTACTGTTTCATTTTTTAACGAGCTTGCTACAGAGAAGAAAACTATGCTCAAAGCCTCTGTTTCATTTTTTAACGAGCTTGCCACAGAGAAGAGAAACTATGCTCATGGTTGCCCTCAGCATGAAAGCTAGTGGCCTCTGTTTCTTTTTTTAACAAGCTTGCCACAGAGAAGAGAAACTATGCTTGTGGTTTCGTCCGGATCATGGCTTCCAAGAGGATAATTCTCTGGAAGGATACCATGTTAAGGGACAAAACTCAGTAATGGATTCCAAGAGATCTTCGTCGGATGGAAGACAATCACTCTGGAAGGAACACATGTTGAGGGTCGCGATAGGAGTAAAGAGATTGAGCTCCAATAACCCTACCGAAGAGATCACCATGTCAACTACCGGATCCAAATCATCGGAAGTCGAGGTCATCGGAGAAAACACCACATAATTGACATGTAGTGGGGGTGATACTGTCTGCATATAAGAACCACTTAGGGAGGTAACCCAGTTGGGGCGGATGAATTAAAGTTGATCAATAGTCACAATTCTTCCATCGTGAGGGAAAGACATCACAAGGAAAAGGGTGGATACAAGAGCTTTCATAGCATAGACATAATCCCTCCCAAGGAGTAAAGAGAAATCCAAGGGGTCTCGGACTACCATGACATCGATAAAGACAGTTTTCCCTCCCAAAGTTACAGGAAACTGAGGAAGGATCCCTAAAGGTTGACTAGTTCTTCTGTTAAAAGCTAACAGATTCTGTGTAACCAGTGCAAGCTGCAGACAACCCAAAGCGTACCAAGCAACAGAAGACAAAATAATAGCGGACGGACCTTCATCTATTAGCGTTTGAGTAACGTCCCGACCACGAACCTGTACTGTAATCTGGAAAGGAATGTGAGAGGGAAGACGAGGTCCAGTTAGCACACGCCAATCAAAAAGGATGGCCTCATTACTTGGAGGGGGTTTCGCAGGAGAAGGAGGAATGTCCCCCGGTACGGTAGAGTCTTTATTAATGAGAAAAACATGGGCAGTATCGGGTTTACTCTCTAGAAGGAGAGTGGGATCGACTGATGATTGGATTAGATCAACCAATGGTGGACTTGGATAGACCACTTTAGCACACTTCAGAGGAAAAGTGCGACTGACCGGGGAAGGGACTGAATCAGTCACTTTGACATTCCTCAATGGAGGAATGGGATCGACCGATGGTGAAACTGGATCGACCACTTTGGCACTATTCAGAGGAAGAGTGGGACTGATCGAGGAAGGGACTGGATCAATCACTTTGACATTCCTCAATGGAGGAATGGGATCGACCGATGGCAAAACTAGATTGACCACTTGAGTTTCATTCTCCAAGGGAAGAATGGGGTCGACGGGTGGAAATGGATCGACCGCTTTGGTGTCACTATCTAACAGGAGAGTGGGGTCGATCGAAGATGAAAACAGATTGACCACTTTGGTGTCACTCTTTTGATGAAGAGTGGGGTTGATCGATGATGGAACTGGATCAACTACTTGGGTTTGTGGTTCAATCGAGGAGGAAACTAGATTGACCACCTGATCAACTGGAATGACCAGGGATAGAACTAGATTGACCAGTTCATAAACCAATGATGGGTCAGAGGAAAGCTTACGATAACCTTTTGGAAGTTGAAGTTTTTCCAAAAGAGAATAAGCCTCATCCATGCGAGGACAAAGGTGAGAGTAATGATCACCTTTACATAACATGCAAGGGAACTTGATAGTTTTCTTCTTCTTACCAACCTGAACATCACTAGTTGACGGGGTATCATCGACATGACTGAGAGAGTCCGATGACGTGGAGGACCACATTTCTAAGACCTGGGTGAGACCGGGGAAATCCCTCAGAAAGTGGTCACCCTTACAAAGGTTGCAAGAGAATTTGGGTTTTGGATTCTTCATTTTAATCTTTTTGATCTCATAAACACTCCCAGTACTATTAACAGTAACTAGTTTCTTAGAGCCAACATCTGATGTTGTTGGGGCCTTGGTCATTTTCAGGCTCTTCTTCTTCTTCTCTTTCTATTTCTTCTTCTTATGATCAGCCTGGCTACTTGCTTTAGAGCTTTCACTAGGTGAAGAAGGAGAAAAGGAAGGAGACTTGATGGGTGAAGAAGGTGAAAATTCGACATGAGGTTGATGTGTGGGTGGTTTATTGACATCCAAAGTATTAGGTGCAACTGAAACATTGGGAGGATTCGGGGTCACCGGAGTGGGGAACAACCAAACTGGTAATCGAATAGTGAGTCCTGGAAGACTCAGTGTGGTAACATATGGAGGACCAAAGTTTCCAAATGAAGGAAATGTATAAGGTTCCCCAGGAGCAGGGGTTCCTCCATTGGTACTCCCAAGATTCGATGCCATTAACACTGACTCAACCTAAGGTCCACTAAGTAAAAGAAACATCATACGCTAATAGAATCTAAGAATCAAAACCAAGCAAACAGGACCTTCTCTCGATGACCGTACTAGTTGGTGATGAAATCCAACGTCGCATGATCAAGTCCAGAAGGGGCAGGGATAGGGTGGAATAGTTACAATGGTGACCTGCTTAATGGACTTACGCCTTGGTGCAAGCTTCCACGCAGTAATTGTGGATTTACCCTCCAAGGAGCCTGACTGAGTTTGACCAATGTCTGCTCCAGGTATAGTGAGACTTCCCATCACCGTCACCTTGTGTAAGACCCTAAAGATTACGGCTACTAAGGTTACCAATTCGTAGTCAGCCCCTGGGCAGGTACAGTTGACAGTCCAATCTGAACGTACAGGCAGGGTATCGAGCCCGAAATCAACTAAAAGGCTTCCACGCAGTAATTGTGGATTTACCTTGAAGTGACCCTCATAATACGATCTGACCACCACAATCAGTTAAACCACGGATGGTTAGTCCCCGTAGCTCACCCAAATGCGACCTCGTGCGTAACCCCTGTGTGAGAGGGGGATCCCAGGTAGAATTATACGATGATTGGATTTGACTCTCCCTAACTCAGGATGCTACTATTTGTTTTTGAAACTTTGGAGAGTTATGCTCACAGCCTAATCCAAAGTACTAAGCCTAGTTTACTATTGGTGGAGGATCCTAGAAAAGAGAAAGTTCTAAATAATTTTTAATTAGTGTTGATTTTATAGCTGTTCTTTACACAAAAGGGGTGCATGGAAGTGAAACAAATGGAATTATGACTCAGTCCCAAAAATGCATCAAAGATGATAGGCAATCATTTATTTTTGATGAACATCTATCTAAGGGAGAGAGAGGGGTCTTTCCACTAACAAGCACTAATAAGGAATGTCCTCAAACAAATTTTCTCATTCAAATCCTGATATGATGCTAAAACTTTTGAGATGCCTTCTAACATGCACAATCTATCATGAAAATGCTTTTTATTGTTTGTATATGAATAATGATTAATTCAACACAATGCTTGTCTTGCTAATTACCTTCTTAGATGAATGAAAATCAGATCAACACAAGAAAGAATCATACAAACAATACACCGTCTCGTTGCAATCAAAACAAAATGAAAAGGAAAAGAAACAATTAAAGAGACAACAAACTTCACACCCAAAAGAAATAGTTGAAGAACAATGATATTTAACCAAAAACAAAATGAAAGGATCTGCAGGCCTTCGATGACCTTCACCAGATTTTTTCGTTCAGTTGATGAGTAGAGAAAAACAATGCATGGGTTTCAAACTCCAAATGATTAGAAAAACTCAACAACAAAAGTGAAGAAGGCTATAAAATACAAGTAGTAAGATGTTTGTTCTTCAAAAATATAGATGTCAAGGATGGAAGGGAAGAAGCATTGGCTCACAAGGTGACCCAACAAGAGAGACACAAAAGAAAAACCCCTGAAAACACAATTCTGGAATGTTTTTTGGCCAAAGGAGGGATGATGCTCTGTTGCCAAAGGAAAGGAGCATTATAGCGCTCTGTGTAAGGATGTTAAGGAGCGATGGCACTCTGTTAACACGAGGACAGGGGTGCCAGGTTCAAAAAACTCCCAAAAATGTCAAAAATTCCAAAAATTGCAATTCAATCTCGACAATCAGGCTGAGTATGATGGGGTAGGGAGCCAATCATCTCATGAAACCAATCAAAAGAGGAGTGAACCATATCTAAAATGATCAAGGGGTAGAACAAGGTCAATGAGGAGAAATCAAAATATGAAATTTCAATTTGAGGCTATGTCCCCAGTGGAGTCGCCAGTTTCTGTTGTAGGAAAATCTCCCTGCGGACAGGTAGATCACCTCAAAGAGCTTGAACCTAACTCTAAGACAGAAAATGATTAACGTGGACACTAACTTCCTTTCAAATCTATCCAAACTAACATATGAGAAGGAAGGATAACATAAGTACCTCTTTATCGACGTTTGTCTCTGCACGCTCCGAGTTGTGCTCCGATCCTTTGCTCTTCGCTGAGTTCTGCAGACAAACAAGATACGACCACTTCCTACTCTATTGATATTAGCTTGAAAATAGATCTATCTATCAATGATAAGTTCATGTAACATTAGACACAAACTAGAAAGAAACAGGCCAAGCGTGTCATATTAATGAGAATAACGACAACAGTACTTACAATCGTAGATGCGAATGCGACAGCTTCGTCAAGTCCCCTTCGTCTAACCCTTTCTTGAAAGATCCACAACCTGGATAACAACAATTTCATTGATCACTCTCCTTTGGTTGACTGTGTGTTTCCTATAAGATCATAGGTTTCATGCTAGCAGTTCCTCCCCCAGTTAGCTCTGTTCGAGCACCGCTTATGAGATCATAAATTTGGTGTGATTCTCCTTTTTCCAATCCCTCGTTCACCATTAGAAAGCTTGTTTATATAGCCTTGGAGAGGCTTCAACCACTTGATATATCCTTGGGGAAGTTGAGGATTTTCATCCTTCAGTTGAGGACCTGCGCTAAGATCATGGTTGGACTAGGGATTCGAATCCAACTGCCTTCCAAGAATGAAAAGATGCTTCCCCCATTCATCTCAACAGCTTAACAACTGCCCAGAATAGGTAGCGCTCCCTCAAAAGGGCCATCAGAGCGTTGTTGTGCTCTCTAGTAGGCTTTAGGGGGGCGCCAGTGCTCTCAAAATCTATAGTGCTCCCTCAAAAGGGCCAGGGGAGCTTTATAACGCTCCCTGATAGTGTAAGGGTGAGCACCGACGCTCCCATAAGAGGTATAGGGGAGCGCTGCTCTCCAAAAACTCAGGTGCTTTCAGATGGAAAAAGGTTTGCAAGCTTGTTGACTCATTTCTCCTCCTCGAAATCAAATGTTTGAGGTGTTTCAAGTGTCCTTCTCATGTCGTTATAGGCACGACATAGGCATCATGGCAGTATGCTTTGTTGACACTTGCGACACTTGTGAGCAACATGCGACACTTGCGACCTTGTGATAAAAATGTGACACTTGCGACCTTTGTAATGACGACACTTGCGACACTATCAAAGTGAGTAATTTTGATGTGTAACATTAAGAGAACATCATCTCTATGCTAAGTTTAGTAAGTGTGATTTTTTCCAGAAACAAGTCCATTACTTAGGCAATGTTATTTCTGAAGAAGGTGTGGCAGTTGATCCTGACAAGATCAAGGTCATTATGGATTGGCCTACATCAAATTATGTATCTGACATCAAATCCTTTATGGGCCTAGTAGTATACTATAGGAGATTCATAAAAGGATTTTCCGGGCTTGGTTGCCTAATAACTTCCGTTCAGAAAAAAGAGAGTTAAATTTCTTTGGACATCAGAATGTGAAGAGAGGTTTCAAGAAATGAAGCACCTTCTAACCAATGAACTTGTGCTGAAGAATGAAGATCCAAGAAAGGACTTCCTTGTGTGTATATATGCCTACAAGGAAGGACTTGGAGGAGTCCTTATGCAAGGAGAACATGTAATTTTCTATGAATCTAGAAAATTGAATGAGCATGAAATCAATTATGCGACCCATAATCTAGAATTGGCCACCATAGTGCATGCTTTAAAATGTGGAGACATAACCTCATGGGTAGATGATTTGTTCTTATGACAGACCATTGTGGGTTGAGGTACCTGTTTGATCAAACAAAACTTAATGCTAGACAAGCTCGATGGATGGCTCTCCTTAGTGAGTTTGATTTTGAAATCAAACACATCAAAGGAAAAGAAAATAGGGTGTCTTATGCCCTTAGCAGAAGTGTGAAAGTGATTCACCTAGTAGTCATAAGCACCTGTGAAGAGGATGTCAGGGAAAGAGTCAAGAGTGTTATTGGATAAATCCGTAAGTGCGGACACAAACCGATCTCCCTAGATCCACCTGGATCTAGAACAAAACATGACAGAATATGATGCTTTCCTTAAGTTTTAAATATTGGATTTACTTAACTAAATAAGGATGGGTGACATACCATTTAAATGTCACTTCCTCTCACCATTGCCATCCTAGATCCATTCCAACGCTCATGCAATGATGATCCTGCAAAAGAACGCAACCAACCAAAGTGATAGCAATAGCATAAACTCAATATAAACCTATGTATGTGATCAAGGAATCATACAATAAAACACAATAAGCTTTATAGAAAATAATCATATTCTGTCATGTTTTGTTCTAGATCCAGGTGGATCTAGGGAGATCGGTTTGTGTCTACACTTACGGATTTATCCAATAACAAAATTGGCGACTCCACTGGGGACAGATTGTTCCTAGTTAGTCTAGTTTCCCTTTCTTTGATTGCTTGTTTTCTGGTCTCTGAGTCTGTGGGAGATCCATCAAGACTCTTTGGATTTGAAAGTTCACTCAAAATTTTTGTCCTTTTTCCAAATTTTGTGTTTACAGACATTCTCGCACTGTACCCTTTAGTGGCCTGCGAGAATCATCTGAGTTCGCACCCTACTGTGTAATCCAATGCGAGATGTTCACACCCTACCTGTGTCCAGCTTGCGAGAATACCTAATTATTGCACTGTACCCTACTGCTAGCCTGCGAACTTGTTTGTAAATATTTTTGGATCGGGTCTTGTCATTTTTTGATGCCCAGTTTTGCTTTGAATAGCTGGATTGAACTTTTGGAGCCTATATTGATCTGTTTATAGTCTACTTGACATTCTTTGAGTTGCTTTTAGCCATATTTGCTTTGTTTGGTTTTGAAGTATTAGTCTTTTGCTTTGAGTGTCTTTCAATTACAAAGAATGTGTTTTCTTTAGAATTGTTTAGGGAAAGATCAGATTTCTTCTGAATAGTTCGCTTTAAAAGAGAATTTTTAGTTTGTGTTTCTTTGTTTTAAGAAAGTTCATTATTGATTTTAGTGAATTTTTTGAAACAAAAAGATTTAATTTCTTGCTTTATATTAGATTGGGGGGCATCCTTGCATTTGCAGTAGAGAAATTGCATGATTGATATTGATGAGTTTAATATATTTTTGGACATTGTGCATATGGGAATGATAAATGTTTTCTCCTTCTTGTAGCATAGCTTTCATCGAAATGAAAAGATTGCATCTTCATATCTTTGCATAATTTTCGAGTCGGTCAAAACACCATATTGTCCATGCCATTTTCCTTTTGAGTAACAATATCCATAAAATGAAGTGCTTATAAAAATTGATTAGACATTTTTATATTTTCTGGTAGCAAACCTACATTAGATTAGTTGTAGGGATTTGGAATAGGTGTGAAAGATAACTTTCCAAAGCTACAAACAAACATAGAATCTTGAGTTAGGTAGCGTTTAAATCCACTTACTACATTTTGTCCTGGGAAGCCCTTCTCACACAAGGGTCAAGCACGAAGTCGCATTGAGACTAGCAGAGTTACTCACCCTGCTTTGTTGGTCTTGGTGTAGAGATTGCATGTATTACGTGGATCACTCGGAGGTATACCCGCAATCATGAGTGGAAGCCTTTTGAGTTGATTTCAGGCTAGATACCTTGCCCTTGCGTGTGGATCGGACTATCGAATGTCCCCCTAGGCTTTATTGTTGTTGGTGGTAACCTTAGTGGACTATCTTTCTAGGTTCTTTACACAAGGTGACTGTGGAGGGGAAAGTCTTCACGGTACTTGGAATCGACGTTGGCCAAACTCACTCGGGCTCCTTGGAGGGTATACCCACGATTATGTGTGGGAGCTTGCACCAGGGTGTAAGTCTGTTAAGCAGGTCGTCAACGTAACTTTTCCACCCACTCTATCTCAACCCCTTCTTACATTGTTCCCGCGACGTTGGATTTCATCACCAACTAGTGCGTTCGTTGTGAGAAGATTTTGTTTGTTTGCTTGCTTCCTAGATTTTTAGCGTGTGCTGTTTATTTTCCCTAGTGGAATCTAGATTGGATTTTTGTTTTTCATGGCGTCAATTCCTGAAATGACCAATGAAGGAACCTCTGCTCCAGGGGAACCTTTTGTTTTTCCTTCCTATGGAAACATTGGTCCTCCTCACATCGCTACTTTGAGCCTTCCAGGTCTCACGATTGGATTGCCGGTGTGGTTGTTTTCCACTCAGGTAATCCCGAATGCAGTAAGTGCTTCAGTCATAAGTACTTCCCCCCAAGAGCATCAACCTCATGTTGATCCTTCACCTTCCTCATCAGTAAGGTCTTCTTTGCCTTCTTCGCTTGCAAGGTCGCCTTCTGTTTCATCTTCTTAGTCGAGTGACAGTTCTGCAACTAGTAACCCAGTGAATAAGAAGAAGAAAAAATGAAAGAATAAAAAGAAGAAATATAAACAAGGGTCAAAACCTCCAACCACGGTCAAACATGTTGGAAAACAACCAGTTACTGTTAATCATGCTGGGAGTGTTGATGATGTCAATATCACCCAAACAACCCGTAAGCCCAAGTACCCTTGCAGGCTTTGTAAGGGTATCCATCTTCTTAAGGATTGCCCTAGTCTATCCAAGGTTGTAGAAGCATGGTCTACACGCCCTCACCAACCCATGTCGTTAGCCTCTGAACAACATGCTGACGACCCCCTGTCAACTAGTCATGATACGGTTGAGAAGAAGAAAAGTAGAGTCAAGTTCCCGTGTATGTTATGCAAAGGGAGTCATCTCACTCACCTTTGTCCTTATATGGATGAAGCCTCGAAATTATTGGAAGACATGACTGTTTCACAGCCTCAACTCCCAACTGCTTATCGCAAGTTTTCTCTCAACCCACCTGTATTTAATGGAATGATCAATCCAGTTCCCCTGTCGGTCAGTCTGGTTGATCAAGTGGTTAATTTGGTCACGTCTTTGGATGAACTAGTTGACAAAGTGGTCGATCTGATCTCTCCATCGGTCGATCCTACTCTCCCGCTAGAGAGTAAACCCGATACTTCCCATGTTTTTCTCATTGATACAGACTCTACCGTGTCGAGGGGTACTGCTCCTTCTCCCGTGGGACCCCCTCCAAGTAATGAGGCCATCCATTTTGATTGGGGTGTGCTAGCTGTACCTCGTCTTCCCTCTTACATTCCTTTCCAGATTACAGTACAAGTTTGTGGTCGGGACGTTACCAAAAATTTGATAGATTAAGGTTCGTCTGTTAGTATTTTGTCCTCTCTTGCTTGGAAAGCATTGGGTTGTCCTCCACTTGCGCCGGTTACGCAAAATCTGTTAGATTTTAACAAAAGAACTAGTCAACCTTTAGGGACCCTTCCTCAGTTTCCTGTAACTTTGGGAGGGAAAACTATCTTCATTGATGTTATGGTAGTCCAAGACACCTTGGATTTTTCTTTACTCCTTGGGCGAGATTATGTCAATGCCATGA
>JZKD02S0232570.1:725208-736724 GCA_000966675.3 Picea glauca
ATTAAATTTATTATTGAAATAATTTATTTTTTATTCACTTTGAATTATAATACACTCATCACTTCACTTTATTATTTACCTTCTAAAATCCCTTAAACCACTTTGACTACTTTGATGTTTTGGGGCTTCTAGATTACATGTGAGGGTCCTCCAAATTCGTAAGGCCATAAATCTCAAACCATGAGTTATGTGACGTTCCACATACCACCAGAAATGGAATGACATGTACTATCCATATAGAATAGTATTACTTTCAAATATATCAAAAATCATACCGTTATCTATCAAACAAACTTGGGTCCATTACCCAAACCTGGGTTCTCCAACTTCACATGGTCATAGGTCTCTAACCGTGAGGAGTTATGTGACATTATATATACCAATGGAAATGGAATGACAAGAACTATCCTTCTAGGATAGTTTTGCTGACAAATTCATTGTCCTTCATCTCATTATTCCATAATTAAGCATGGGTTCTCTTACTCCACAAAGCCTCTTCCGGTGAGGGATTTCACCATAAGGGGACCACTTTGGAGTTCATCCATATTTACTTCTTATCAACCATGAAAAAACAATAATGATTCATATTTACATCAAACAATATCAGGTCCATTACCCAAAACTTTGTGCTACGGGGATTTCTTCAAGGGTTGACATCAATGACAACCAACCTTAATCAACAGGTTATCCCAAGCTCAGCCTCTTCATTAGTTAAGCAATTTCCCCTTTGCTACCCAGCTAGTTTATACCATCAATTTATCTTGTATCGGTCCCACCTATAAGAGAAAATACAAAAAGAGAACATTCAATCTGAAGGAGGAGCTTTCACAAGAAGACATCCTGTCAATCACTACGTAAAGCCCATCGATTAATTGGTCAGATCGCAAGATCTGGAGAACCATTCCACCATTAAATGCTACATAGTCTAATTGGTCCTCGGTGGCGGGTTTGGTTCCTACTATTGAGTTAAATGGATTTAGGACCCCTCAATAGAATTGGTGCTAGAAGGAGGGCATGAAGAATGAATGGCTGACAATATTTTTTATATAATATTTCACATAGCTTGTAGATTCAAAACAACCCACATGCATGGCTAGTCATTCTCAAGACAACCCACACACACTAAGTACTCCTGAAATGAGTAACTCACCCTAGCAAGAGGAAGGAAATCTATTCCCTGGAATACCTTACACTCTTCCTCACGAGGAGTTGAACCAGTTCAGAACAATCACAAGATCTTACACCCGATAAATCAAAGCACTACACTTAGCTCCGTTACTTCCTCGTAGAAAACAAGTAAGCATACTAGTGGTCGACACCCCCAATTAGGTTTTCGTTCACACAGTAGAAGACTTGTTAGATTTATCCCTCACCGAAATCAAACATCCTCTTAATCTAATCCTCGAAACACCAGCTGGTAACTGCTCTGAGCTCGACGATTTTTATGATGAGGAAGGGTTTAGCTTAGAACGCTCAGTTTCGGAGTCCGACGACATGGAAGATAACAATGATCATAATGAATAAAGAGGAAACCCATCTTAGAATAATCAACCTTGGTTGTCCAGAGATGTTCTGGCCATCCCTGGACAAGTACATAACCTTTCCCAACATCCAGAAAAGTTACTCCCTAAATTCGACCTTGAAACCTCAGGATTTCCTGAAGACCATATCAAAAAATTCATTCTAGCTATTAGACTGATGAATGTACAACATGAACATGTAGTATGTAGGATTTTCCCCTATACTTTTGAGAATTCGACCTCCACATGGTATTTCAACTTACCTGTAGGGTCCATAACCAGTTGGACAAAGTTTCAAAAGGACTTTCTAGATAAATTTGCAGAAGAAACCACTACAGGAGCTTTGATGGTTGAGTTGTTTGCCGCCACCATGAGTTCAAAGGAGAAGGTTAAAGACTTCAATCAATGATTCACCACTATCCTAAACAAATTTCAACCCAAAGCTAAACCCACTAAGGAGTTGCAAATTGAACTATACGTTAATGCTCTCCCAGCTTCTAATTCCATGTTTGTGAAGAGGGCTGACAAAACAACCTTAGCTGATAATTTTGAAGAAGCCAAGACAATAGAATTCCAAATGAAGGGATGTAAAGAAGGTCAGGTCTCACTAGGCAAGAATGAATTTCAACCTCTTCCCATGAGAGGACTCCTGTTGACCAGACCCTCAGGGAAACAAACAGAACAAGGTCCCAAAAAAGGAAGTGGAGACATAGAAGACCTAAAACGCATGGTAAAGAAGTTGCCAAATGAAGTCATAGACATGCAAATAAGTGTAGGGGAAGGAAACCAAGGCCAGCAGCCCTATAAACCCTTTTTTAAAAGAAATCCACCTTTCAAAGCAATTGAACCTCCCCCAACCAACTTAAACATCAATCTGGGAAATGTAGAATTCGACTCTTTTTGTACCTATCACCAAGAGAAACATTCTAAAAGGGAATGTCCACAATGGGTGCATTCCATGAATTTGATGGCCAGTCGGTTTTTAGATGAGTTTTCCCTTACCGGACAATCGAGTAGCTCAACTATGAATATCGCTGATCAGGAAGAAGTTGATCCACCAGAATAAACAACCATGCTGATATGGGACCTTCACCTACCAATGCCTTATGATGATCTATTTGAGGTTCAAGAACCACCCGCATAGGTCTTGGTTGTGAAAACACGAAGTAGGGGTCAACTTGTCTCAAATGACCTTACTACAACCCAAAATTCGGGAGGAAATCCAACGTTCGATCACCCTAAAGCACCTTTTGTCTCCCGAAGAAATCCTATAAACATCCATACATGAGAATCTCCCAAGCTAAACGACAACATAGTAGAAGATTTGAAAAAATTAAAGGCAAATATATCGGTCATGGACATGTGTAGAGTCCCTCAACAAAAGGAATTTTTGTTACAGGCATTGAAGTCAGAAGAAAATCCTACAACAAGAACTGACCAAGGAGAAAATACATCCCTCTAAGATCTAAGAAATAAACCAACTGTGAATGCCTGCTCTGAAGTTAAGAAGGGAAACCCTTTTGTCCCAACATTCCTTTTGACATTTGAAGTATCCAAAAGAAACCTCCATAATTGTTTGGTTGACTCAGGTGAATCCTCTAATGTTATGCCACTATCTATATACAAGAAACTAAACACAACCCCTTTCAAAAGTGATAAACATGTGATACAACTAGACAGTACCCAGGTGAAACTTATGGGAGAACTCAAGGATATCATGATCAGGATGGTGACACACCCAAAATTTGTTCAAGTAATTGACATCATTGTAGTAGATATCCCAGAAGCTTATGGATTGCTACTTAGTCAATATTGGTTCGAGAAGTTAAATGGATACTTTAGTACAAACTAGGCTCACCTTTGTTTTCCATTAAAGGGACACCCAAATATGATCGGGATCGATAGGGAAAGATATCTGAAACATATGGTCACCGACCTAGAAACCCTCAACGAACCTTCTTCGACATATTTCCCTATGCTAGGAAATTATTCCCGTGACTTTGATTTTGGGAATTTCTCCCCCTTCTCATCTGAATTTCCTCTTACTCAAAACTACAAAATGATTTTCAAGAAAATTTGCCAACGATGGCTGAGGAAACCCTCTTCTGTCAGGAACCGGTTTTAGAAACCATGGAACAAATAGGAGGAAAGGAGGAAAGTGGTAGAAAAAATGAAACGGATGGTTTTTTCTCACAAATTTGGAGCTTATACCTTGATGGATATAAATCGCAAGAAGGGTCAGGGGCAGGGTGCATCCTCATTGATCCAAAAGGTAAATGAAATTTCTTGTCCTATAGACAAGAATTTGAATGCACAAACAACACTATCGAGTATGAAGCTCTAGTACAAGGGATAAAGAAAGCCATATACTTAAACATTAAAGAATTGAAGGTTTTCGAAGAATCTAAAATCATCATTAGACAAGTAAGGAACACTATACATTGCAACTCTCCCCACCTGAGGAATTATCAACAGGAAGTGCACAGACTAATAGAATATTTTGAAGCCTTCAACATTACATCGATCCCTAGAACAAAGAACACTCTTGCTGATTCTCTGGCCACTGCCGCCTCAAGGTTATCCCCTCTAGAAGACTATGAAGCCTCCCGATTCACTGTGGAGATACTCTACAAACCGTCGGTGCCCAACAATATTTCCAATTGGAAGGTCTTTGAAGGAGATGAACAGATCATAAATTTTTTAACCAATCGGGATAATTTTAAAGATCTGGCTATTAACAATGAATTATTTTAGGAGCAATTAGTAGACCTCGACCCTCATGTACAAAAACTTGAAGCAGATCGATCGAATGACAAACCAAGGTCTCACATGATACCGAAGGGAGTAGCTAATTTGGAAAACCTTTTTGACTTAAGGGAAAAATTCAAAGGGTCAACAAATGTAAAAATGGGGAGTTCCTGTCCCATGTATGAGACTATAAATCTAGGAACCCCAAAAAACCCCAAGAATATAAATCTTGGAAAGACAATATCTAAAGAAGAAAGGAAGGCTTATCTCAAACTTTTCAAAAAATATCAAGATGTTTTTGCATGGTCCTACCAAGATCTAAAAACTTATGACACTCGTATCATTCAACACACAATCCCGTTAAAGTTTGGAGTGAAACCCTTCCAATAGAAGCTCCAGAAGTACCACCCATCCTTGGAGCCTCTCATGTGTCAGGAGTTAAAGAAATTACTAGATGCTAATATTATTTTCCAGGTTAGACACTTTGCATGGGTAGAAAATTTGGTTCCAGTAAGGAAGAAGTATGGGGAGATCTGCCTATGTGTAGATTTCATAAACCTCAACAGAGCTTTAGAAAAGGACAACTACCCAGTCCCACCAATGGAGCAACTCTTGCAGACTGTGTCTGGTTCTAAGATTTTCTCCCTACTGGACGGTTTTTTAGGTTACAACCAAGTTCTAGTTTCAGAGGAAGATCGTTTGAAATCTACCTTCCGAACCAAGTGGGGAACCTTTGCTTATAAATGCATGCCCTTTGGGTTAATCAATGCAGGGGAAACCTTCCAAAGGGCCATGGACGTAGAATTTCGGGGACTAATCAACAAATGTGTATTATTTTATTTGGACGATGTGACTGTGTATTTGAAGAATAGAGAAGATCACATCCAACACTTAACCCATATTTTTGAAAGGTGTAGGAAATACGGTATATCCTTAAACCCTAAGAAAACTATCTTTGGTGTCGAGGAAGGTAAACTACTAGGTCATATTATATCTCAAGCATGAATTCATATAGACCCAGAGCGAATTAGGGCTATAGCTTAGCTTCCACGACCCCACAACAAAAAGGCTATACAATCCTTCTTTGGGAAAATCAATTTTGTGAGGAAGTTCACCCCCAATTTCACTGAAACTATCAAACCCTTGCAAAGAATGATCTAGAAAGATGATGAATTTAAGTGGGATGATGAACGAAAAAGTGCTTTCAACAATATTAAGGTTGCAATATCTCAAGTTCCAGTGTTGCGAAGCCCCAAATTTAGCCAAGATTTATTCCTCTATACTTTTTCCTCCGACCAATCATTAGCTATAGTATTGAATCATAAGGATGATGACAATAATGAGGCCCCAGTCTCATTTATGAGCACTAATATCCAAGGGGTTGAACTAAATTACCCTGCTATAGACAAGTAGGCTTATGCAGTATACAAGGTAGTGAAACACTTCAGATATTACATCTTAAAGAACCATACCAAAGTCATTGTGCCTCACTCTATAGTCTGATTCCTATTCACACAACAAGATATGGGGGAAAGAAGAGGAAACTGGATGGCAGTAGTCCAATAATTTGATATAGATATAAAACCTCCTAAACTGGCTAAGGGACAAGGATTATGTAAACAGACAGTTGAAGCCCAGGACCAAGTAAATGAATACCCTAGGTAGGAGAATGAATTAGCATTATGGTGTGGTGAAGCTTCATACATCTCCCCAAGGCAAGAGTCTTGGTATGAGAAACTAAATTATCTCTTGCATCATGGGACTTTCCCATAAAACCTAAACCCTACATAAAGGTGAGCTCTCGGGTTAAAATCAACACAATATCGTCTCATAAATTCGGTGCTCTTCCATATTAATTATGATGGGTTACTTTTAATATGTCTTGAACGCGAAGATGCGGACAAGGTTATGAAGGATCTCCATGATGGTCCTGTAGGTGGACATTTCGCAGAAAACACCACCGCTCACAAAATACTGAGAGTTGGCTATTATTGGCCTACTTTGTTCATGGATGCTCACACATACACTAGAAACTATAAAACTTGTCAAATAAGTGAGGGGAGGGAAAAGAGAGAAATTGTTCCACTCCAACCTGTGGTCATCTCCAGGCCATTCGAGTAATGGGGGTTAGATATCATAGGAGAAATTACACCGATTTCTTCAAAACAACATAGATACATCCTGACTACCATAGACTATTTCACGAAATGGGCATAGGCCATCCCTCTGACTCATGTAAATGAAAAGGTGGTGATCCAATTCATAGAACAACAACTGATTATGAGGTTCGGTATGCCTTCCATCCTTTTTTTCGATAATGTTGCTTACTTCTCTTCCACCCTATTAATAGAGTTTGCTTTAGACAAAGGAATCATAATTATATACTAATCAAACTACTACCCACAAGGGAACAAAGTGGCATAATCAACCAATAAGAACCTAGTGAGGATATTAAAGAAAAAAGTTGCAGACAACTAGAGGAATTGTCATAGTTCACTGCACAATGCCTTATGGACTGATAAAGTAACACCCAAGGAATCTATAGGGAATTCCCCATACTTTATGGTATACAGACAGGAATCCATTCTCCCGGATGGGCTATATCTTCCATCTCTTCAACTTTCTTAGGATTCTAGAGGACAACCCTCTTTAGTCATACAACAAAGGATTGATACCCTCCTCATGCTGGAAGAAGAAAGGGAGAAATACAAATAAAAGTTCATATCTCATCAGAAGATAGTTAAAAGGTGGTTTGATAAGCATAAGGCCAAAGAGAAGAATTTTGAAGTAGGAGACATAGTCCTAAAATGGGATAGAGCAAATGAGCCGAAGGGAAAAAATTTGAAGTTTTGAAATCTATGGCTCGAACCTTTTCAGGTAGCCGAGAAAATTGGGGTAGGCACGTATTGGTTGCAAAACTTGAGGGGGGAACCTAACACCTTCCCGGTGAATGGCCAAGCTCTAAAACAATATTTCTGCTAAAAAAAAAGTGTGTGTATTTCCATGATATTTTGTTTTGGGTAAGTTGATTGCAGAGTTCTTCGTTTTTTGTTTTGATTGTTATATTACTTTCTGTGCTTTTGAAGTTTGTGTTTATAAAGGCATTGGTTGAGCTTAGTTCATGTGATATGACGAAATTTGTTCCTGACTCACACTTACATATAACAAAAGAAGCATTGGGAGAATTGCGGTGGTTTGAAGGAATTCTGTATCTAACATGTGCAAATAAACAACCTTGGCAAAGTGATGAAGTGTCTACTTGGTGTTCTGGTAAAACCTAAAGGGAAAGATGGAAATATGGAAAGGACCACATGTACCTCAAGATAGAGCTAGCAAAAATTCACCTTAACCATCTCATTTTTCAAATAACAGATGTCCTCTTCTCCCACTCGCTCAGGGATTTCTATCGAAATAAAATCAGTTATATCAAATGAGTTCAAAGTAGGAGAGGGTATGCAAGTAACTTTGTTGGGGATATGGATGCTCGTTGGTAGTGAATCAAGGTCTATGATGTTGGGGTGACTCCGACGAGGCTATGGATGCCCAGTGACAGTGGAACAACACTGTAGCAAGTGAATGTTGATAACTAAAAGGCCTGGTGCAAGTGAATGCTTTACTTGACTCTTTTCAAAGAGGGTGTGAGTCATGGTTACAGGAAACAAAGGTGGAATAAAGGTCAAAACCCCAAAGGTAGGCCAAGATGCGCCAACCAGAGATTTCAAATGCAAGGATAAAGAGGCTATGATAAAACCAGTTAAGTTCGTAACCATCTTTGCATCAGTTGAGCTTGAGGTAGTGTTAGCCCTGAAAGTCACACTTTGACTACTGAAGTGTAAGATCAACACCCATCAGAATGTAAAAGATAATTTTGTTTTTGAATAGGTGGATCAACAAGATGGAGAAATAAAGGGAGAGGGAAGCAAATTTCAGATCAGTAGGCGACACCAATGGGCAATGGAGTCACAGAAATCCTACTCATCGAAGGCACAAAAGCTGCTCAATAGAAAACAAGATTATATGCTGATAAGTGGAAGAATGAAGAAGGAAAACATAAGGTAGAATGTTCACTAAACATATATCCTCTCAATTTAATGAATCAACAAATACTTGAATATAAACAATGACTGATGGGAAAAATACAACAAATCATCTGCTGCTTAGGGATCCATAAATCATTGGTAGCCTTTGATCCTCAAATATGCAATATATTCAAATAAGAATAAATATAAATAAAAGGGTTACAATCTGAAATCATATCTCTCATGAGTCTCCAATAGCAATAATGCTTACAATCATAAAATTCCCACAGGCTTACAAATGAACACACACAGGAAAACTGCCTGCTCCTACTCTCTCTAGCCTCTCTTGGCTCATGACTCCCCCTCTCCAAGAGATCTCTCCTTCCTTAAATAGAAAATAGCATCCAAATAACCTCAGGAGGTTGAATCCCATCTCCTCCATTGGATTTTAAGCCTTGGAGATAGGTGGCAACAATCAAAGAGACAAAAATCCAACAAACTGCTATTTTTCAGGAATTTGTTGGAAGTCATTAATAATTTTTTTCCACCTCAATGCATGAGGCCTTTGATGGAGCTAAATCCTAGGTGCATGTGTCCCTTGACATATAACTTATCCTTGAGAATCCATTCGAATCCTCCTTGACAGGTGGCAACCTACCAACGAGGCGAATATCAAGACCATGACCGCTACATGAAATTCGGTAGCGTCGCTGTAAAACAATTGGTAGCTCCACTTATATGTCTAATATCTCTCAAACCATAACACATTTTGAAAAACTGAGAGAGGTTTTGGTTATTTGTTATGTGATGAACAAAAAAATCCTCTAGTTTTCAAAAATACCTTCTCAATTGTTCATAATACATTTTTTAATTTAGTCACTCAAAACTGGTAGAAGCGTCCAAAAATAACTCTGCACAAATTGGTCTCTGCCAAAATTTCGGTAGCAAATTTCAGTAGCGCCCTCCTGTGTGTATGCGTGAAATTGGTGGCACCATCATAATTCACAACTACATCACTTCAACTTTGACATATTTGGTAGCATCTGACATGAAAACCAATTTGGTAACAACCTATGGAATTCATAGTGCCATCATTACACTGCTTAACAAATTTGGTAACATTTTAGGTAGTAAAATGGAAGACCATGCTATATAGACAATTCCGCAGCGCCATGGTGCTACAAAATATCTATTCTTTTCCATATGATGAGACTAATCAAGAACTTTGAGCTGATAGATGAAAGCCTCTATTTAACCTGTTAGAGGTTATTTAGTTGCTTATAGAGAGGCAAGCCTCTTCTGGCTGTAAATTCTTGTGCTAACATAGGCTCCATGGGGGATAGAGTCCTCCCTGGGAGGCTCTAAGAACTCTTGTAGTTTTAGTGCCTTATCCTAGGGCTTCTCCTAACCTTTAACCTCAGAAATCTGATTTGATCTGTGACCTTCAACTGAAACTAAATGCAAATGAAAACTGAAACTGACAAAAATGATGAAAACGATGCTTGTCCAGCATGCTTATTACACACACCTACTCTAATTATTGGGAAAATGAAGCATTGAAGTTACATGAAACAACCAATGAAGCAATTTCATTATTTTTTCAAATGTTTGAAGCTTTGAAATGTGCTTCCTTAAGCACCAGAGATAATTCCTACTTGAAGGCACGTCAAAGAAACATTTGGCAATACACTTTCCATTCAAGAAATCTGTGAGCCTAGGATCACTTGCTTCTTCCAGAAAGGATGGAAATGGATCTTGAAAAACATCATCAATACTTTCCCCTATGACATTTCTTTATATAAAAAGGAAAAGTACTGCATTAGGTTCTTCCTCCATTGTGCTTGGTTGTTGCATTACTTGCTGATTTTCTAACTCATTCTCAATGCATATGGCCTTGGTCCACTCCTGGTCATGAGATGTATTAGAAAAAAGTCTTAGTGATGCTTGTATTTATTTAATTTCAACCTCTCTCATCTTCTCACATGGCATTTGATCTTGGATTCTTGATGAAATTGAGCTTGTGTCTTCAAGAGGAATAGGGGGTTGATAGGGCAGTTCATCACAATTAGAAGTGCTTGGGAAACTACATTCTTCGATCTTATCTTCTGATTATGAGGGATATTCATCATAGCTTGGCTTATGGTCCCAATTTCTCATTTTTTCACTTTCTAAACTTAGATTATCATATTTTTCTTCTTTTTCAGCAACAAAAATATGACATGAGGGTTGGAATAGGTTATTGTTGCTTTGATGGGAAGGGTACTTCTTTGATATAAGGTCTTCAACAGATTGTTCATGGAAATCATCTTCATAATCATCATACAAAGGTGAATCAATGACCATTTGACTATTAATGGCTGAGGGGATTAGTACAATAGCTGAGACAACTGGTTGTTTAGTGAAAACATCCTCATAGTCATCAAAACTTTGCAAATCATGGCACATTGGTTCATTAACAATAGGAGGGATTACAACAACAATTGGTAAGCTATTAATTTGGTCATGACAAGCTGCAACACTATCCTCATGATGAAATAACTCTAAACCTAAAATGACCTCTTGACTTGACTTAAAGAATCGAGAAAAGGATGAGAAAAGGAAATGATGGATTTTCCATATTGATCTTTCTCTTGGGGACCTATATTTTGACATGAATGATGCATTTGTTCTTCAAATTTAGGAAAAGAATAATGAAACTCATCATCTAAGTCCTGCTCTTTGCAATCATCCCCTTCATCATCACTGCTAGAGGAATCACTTGTTGAATCCTGAATATATGATGCATACCCCTCACAACAATTCTCAAAAAGTCTTTCAGCTGGATAAATTATCTTGCAATGAGAATAAAAAACATCATGAAAGTCTTTCAAAGAGGAAATACTAGAAGCATGGAGTGTTTTATACCATTGCCTCGCATATCCTTCCAATGAATACATGAACATTTTCATCAATATATATTCATGATGGATGTCAAGCTGCTGCATCAAAGCATGGAATTCATGAACATGATCAATAGGGCTATCATTCTCACCTTCATAAAATCTGGGCAGCAGATCTTGCCATTCATCAATTTGAGGCATAGGATGTGGATCACCATCTATGGTTGTGATCCATATTTATGTAGGAACACAATGAAATATAGAAATACACATAAACACAGAGATGCAGTGGAAATAAGACTTCATTTCATTAATAACAAATGACTGAAATATGCTTACAGACAGAATGG
>JZKD02S0232570.1:762929-779091 GCA_000966675.3 Picea glauca
AACCTCCTCAGAAAATTAATTTTACCGAGGAAAGATTGGACCTCCTTCTTGGACCTCGGGATTGATAAGGCTTGTATCACCTCAACTCTACTGGGGTCAATCTTGACTCCTTCTGCTGATACTATGTGGCCTAGTAACTTTCCCTCCTTCATGGCGAATAGAGATTTCTTGGGGTTTAATGAAATGCCAAAATTTCTACATTTCAAGAAAACTCTCCCGAGATGGCGACAGTGTTCTTTATCAGACTTTGAAAACACTGTGATGTCATCCAGATAAATGACCACAAATTTATCCCTTTCCCCAATGAAAGCTATGTCCATGGCACGCTGGAATGTCGCCCCTGCATTCATTAGTTCGAATGGCATCTTGGCATACATGAATGTGCCCCATGGAGTGGTGAATGTTGTCTTTTCCCTTCTTCAGGCAGGAAAGAGACCTGATTGTAGCCAGAGAAGCCATCAATAATGGACATCCTGGAAGCTCCTATTACCCTCTGCAGTATATGTTCCATCTTCGGCAAGGGGTAGTTATCCTTCTGTGAGCTCCTGTTCAGGTTTCTGAAGTTGACACAAAGTCGGATCTCTCCATTATTTTTCCTTACTGGCACCAAGTTGGCCACCCACTCTGAATATCTAAGTGGAACAATGATTTGAGCTTAAAGCAACTTCTTCACTTCCCTCTCCATGATAGGCAGCAACATGGGATTGATTTGTCTCAGCTTCTGCCTGAATGGCTTTGCCTCCTCCTTTAATGGAATTTTATGCTCGATGACAGAGGTGTCATAGGTTTTGAGGTCTTCGTAGGTCCAGGCAAACACATCAGCAAATTCCCTCAAAAGTCCAATGTATTCGGACCTCTACTCCTCTATCAGACTTCTTGACAATTTGACATACTTGGGCTCACTCTCGGTTCCAATGTTGCACTGAATAGTACCAGCGTCCTCCTCCGAGAATTCTCCTTTTACCGACACATCGTTTCTATCAAAAATCCTTTCCAAATGGTTGTTGGGCAGCTGTACAATGTCATGCCCTGCAATCTCATTCAGAAAATTACCCCCATCGAGCTCTTCCTCTGAGACAGCGTTTTGGTCTATGTGCATTTCTGAAAATTCCTCAACAGTTTCCAAGAACCTCTTGACCTTGAGATCATCCTCGAATACCTTCCAATGTTTCACGTTGTCAGGTATGGAGGGCATGTATTTTACGTCTACATCATATTTGAATTTAGGTGGCAAAGGTACTTTGAAGTTGCTAGCCGATGTAGCCAAGGAATCTGCCATTGTGTTCTCCTCTCTTGGGATGAATGAAATGTTAAATGTTGAGAAGAAATTGTCAATAAGGTCCCAAACTTCATTCCTGTAACTCCTGAGTGAAGGATGCTTAGCCTGATAAGCATTCTTGACCTACTGAACCACGAACTTTGCATCATCGAACACTGCTACTTCCTGAATTCCCATTTCCCTTGCAGCTCTTAATCTCAGAACAAGAGCTTCATACTCTGCCACATTGTTGGTAGTTTCAAATTCTAATTTGTATGATAGAGATATGGTTTCCTGAGCAGGTGACACAAAAACCACCCCAGCTCCAGCGCCTTCCCTGGAAGAGGCTCCATCAAAGAATAACTTCCATACAGGGGTGATGGAGGGAGGAAGTTTGGGGGAACTGGTGGGATGCTTTCTGAGTTTGAGAGGAGGCTCGGGGGCATTGGTGAGTTGTAGCACACTATATCCTAAATCAGTATCTAAGGCAAAGATGGGATGGTTGGTAGGGTTGGCTTCATCACTAATTATATAGGCCAATTGAGCTTCCCTGTATAGCCTTCTATGCTCTCCTCCAGACACTGGGATAGTAGCATATGTGAGGTCCATATGCAAGGTTTCCCCCAGTCTTTTTATCCAAGATCTTGATAATAGCATACTGAACTTGGGGGGGACATCATCTACTACAATATCCATGACCACACTCTTCATGGGCAGTTGAAACAAGGTAATAACCAGGTCCTTGATCACTCCAAGACACTAAACTCTCCTAGAGTCAAAGGAATAGAGGTCATGATAGGCTCAGGTGACTTCTAGTCCTAAATCTTCCATGATAGTCTTGGGCATGAGGTTGTGAGAGGCCCCTGAATCCATCAAGCAGTTGTGTAGCACTTTGTCATGTATGTTCAAGGAGGTGTAGAAGGGAGGGGATGAGTCATCTTTGTCTTCTACCATGGGACCTAGGATGACAGCTGGCTTTTCATCTTGGAGGTTTATGGAGTCCATAGGAAGGCATGAGGCTTCAGACTGTAAAATTTCAGGGAAGCGCTTTTTGAATTCATCATGTTTAATCAGCTCAGTGAGGGGCACAGGGATTCTAATCTTTTGGATCTCATGTTCGAAGCTAAAAGAAGATGTAGGCTTTGGACTTTCTTTTATTTCAGGAACATGATTATGGACAATGGGAGAGAGGGATTGGGCCTTCTTACCTCTGTGAGCATCTGCTACTTTACTAGCAGGCTTCTATGCTCTAGTGGACTGCTCAGGAATATCAGGTGTTGTTGTCCTTTTGCTGGACCTCAGGTTGTACCTGCCTTGACCACCGCCAGTCTTTTCTCCCTTGCTCAACTCATTTAGCTGGTTGTCCATGAGAGATTCTTCGTATGCTGATTGAGTGAGATGAGGAAAAAGAGGAGTATCTCCAAAAAAATGGATTTCAGGCTCACGTTCATCTGTTTCTCCTTCTTCTCCCTCGGCCACAAAATTGTTTTGAAAAGGGGCCTGAATTTTCTGGTCATCTCTGTCTCTTTGCATCATCGGGGAAGCGATATTGTTTGGCCTCCAAAAACCTCCTTTGTTTTCGGTGCTCTGAGGGCCCTTGTACGCTTGCCTCCTCTCTACCTTCATTCTTTCCATCTCTGTAAAAAGAGACTTCACCATCCTGGTTAGTTCATCTACTTGAAGGTGGGGCACCGATGGGCCAGAAGTAGAGACTTCGGATTTTCCCTTTCTTCTGCCTGCGTCAGCCTCATTCCTCAATCTATTAGCTGCTAATACATTGGATTCCACTTCTATGGTTGCGCCTTGCATTTTGGCTAAGGATGCAACTCTTCTTTCTCTCAACAAAAGACAGAAATCGGGGCCAAACGCACTAGCATAGGACATATTGGCCGAGGCTTCAAATGGCTTGATTTCATCAGGAATCTTATTGTACATTTTATTGAATCTTTTGGAGAAGTCAGAGACAGAATCTCCTTCCATCTTCTTCAAAGACCCGAACTCAGTCATATAATACATGAAATCCTTCTTATCTCCCCACTGTCTCAAAAAAGCATTATCCAGGGCTTCAATTCCAGCAATAGATCCGGGAGCTAATCCTCTAAACCATTTCCTTACCTCACCATCCAGGCTCTGGACAAAAACCCTCATCCAGACATCTTCATTTCCAATGTTAAGGTTGTCTGCATAACTGTAGAAAGTAGCCAGGTGTTATTCCATAGTTATGTTTCCTTCCCCAGTGAACTTGGGCATATATTTCAAGTAATCTCTAGCAGGGAAAGGATTTGTGGGTTGAGGTAAGACCAAGGGAGCATACCTAGCAGCAACTATGGCATCCATTCTATTCGTAGGGGGATTAGCACTAGCCATAGGAATATTAGGTGAAGTAGAGCTTGGAGGAGAAGGAGTTCATGAAGGAACTGCTGAGAATGAGCCTCTAATTGGAGTGGGGAACTAGAGGGGATTTAAGGAGAAGGCTATCGAGCTCAAGTCAGCGGGTGTTCCTCTTTGTATAGGAGTGGTTAAGCTAGGCGTAGGGAAATGTTCTGTGGTCCTGGGTCTACACCAGGGTATAGCTTCAGGGGAGAGGGGAGTGACAAGGTATTGACCCTCCGGTCCCAAACCAGGAGAGGAAAACTCAACAGGAACACTCCCAAAATTTAGGAAATGGGAAACTGCAGAAACAGGCCTGTCAAATAACTAAGGGGGAGAAAAAGGAGCTCCAACAGAAGGATATGGTGGATCACCTGGTTCGATGATGGACGTTTCTTCTTCAGAGGCCTTTCCCTTTCTGAGCACCGCCTTTGGATCTGTTTCAGGCGTAGCTAGAGGTAGCTATGGATGAGACCGCGTATACCTGCCTCTAAAAGCCACAATTAACAGAGCAAGTTCTCCCCAGCAGAGTCGTCACAATGGAGTCGCCAGGTGAAAATTAGCAATCTTGAAAGGCTCCGATAATGTGATGCACCTTCGGATTCAAAGGCTCAATGTCATTCTTCCCAAGGCAAATCTTCAATTTCATCCCCAGCAACGGTGCAAGAAATGTTAGCGTCGGAAGTCACTCCTGGATTGCTTGCAGGAGAAGAGCCCGACACCCATCAGTTTAATTTCATGATTTGTTTTTAAAGGGTGATCAAATGGAGGTAAAGACTCAAGGAAATATCATTCTAACTCAAGGACTGGGTCTGGTATGTAAAGAACAAGGGAGGTCTGTAATCCTAACTTCAGCCAGTGGGTTGATTCAAAGATGATCAGGTGGAAGACTTAGTAGGAAAGGTGAACAAACAGCTCTATGCAACAGGCTTTCGGCAGTTTGTAGAAGAAAGACTCTGAATGCAAGATCCTCTTGGTTCAGGGTCTCAAGAAACTGAAAGGGGACTTGACTAGATCCTCCAATTCCAAGTCGCTCAACACTAGGAAAAACACGGGAACTAATTAGAGACAGTGAAACTATCACAGTGATCCATTATAGCATCATCCTATAATAGCTACAGCTCAACTGGATCCTCCAATTCCGAGCTGCTCTAACACGGTGTAAACAAAGACATGAAAGAAGCTAGCATTCATATGGCAAGAAGTCTCAAAAGTTCATACATAACCAGAGCAAAAATGCGTCAAGAAAACGTGACAACTGGGAGCTAAGCTAAACCATCTATACCTACAAAATTGAAGAAAACTCCTCTAAATACTTAGAGCAAAAATCATAGGAGCCAATTCGAGACAGCGCAATGAAGACATTACGTCTGCATGTTTACTGTGCCTGCAGTCTCTGGATAGTCGCGAACTTCAGTCAGATGCAACCACGCTCCAAAAGGACCTGTGAATGAATTGACAAGCTTACAGTCATTTTTGGACTTTCCATTTATGGTGGAAACGATGTCCAACCACCATCAACTGCTGCAATAACTGCTTCATTGAGATCGAGAAAGGCCTCGGTCGACTCTGTATTTACAGGACATGGAGGCCTTCTCATTCTACCATTTGGATCTATTTGGAGGCAAGACTAGCGGGTGGACGTGGCGGAGGGAGAACGATAGGGCAAACGCAAGTGGAAGAATTCGTGGGCTTCAAAGTGTACGAGCCATGTGGAAGGAACACAGGGGCCGGGAATAAAATGCAGTTGGCATGACACAGGAATAGGACGTGGCGGCAAGGGATAGGTAATGGAGGTATGTGATGAGGTTTCGGGATTTCGGGGATTCGGGATTCACGAGTTCTATATGCATGAACTCCTTGCCTCCGAGATCTCCGATATCCCGATGTGCGATGAGCTCCTCCTCTTAGGAGCTAGCCCCTACCGACTAGAACATGATCCATATGACCTGCCTTTGTGTGACTGCAGCCAAAACCCCCCATCGGAGTTTCGGCGTTCATGATGACACAGTGTTTGTGCCCATAGAACTTGCGATTTTCTGATTGTTGATGCGCCTTCCGTGCTAGCCCTTTGACTAGGCCCTAGCCCAAGTGAACACCACCACACGTCCTCGACCCAATCCTCCATCAGGATTTTGCGGTTTAGAATGTCAATGAGCACGCAGCCATTGGACTTGCGATTCCCCGATCCCCGATGGCTCATGGCCATTAACATGTCAATCGTCAGCTCCCCATCGCAAAGCTTGCCACCTGTCCTCCACGATTGACAACTGTTCCCTGGCGATTAGGAAATCTCGTATCGTGACTCCGAAATGTATAAAACTTTTTCTCCCAAGATCTCCGATATCCCGATTCCCAATGAAGCTCTCCTGTGGAGCTTTCACCGCTTCTTATGTCCATGATCAGGCTCGCTTGCTTGAATCGGGCCCCAAGCAGATTTCTTCTATATGCTGTGCTTGGGCACTTATCACGTAGTCCTGCAGACCTGCATACCTCTGCTCCCCAATACCACAATTGTTGCTAAGAGAAGGTTATGAAGAGGAAGGCCCTAAAGGGTACCATCCTTTATGGAGGCTTTGATGTACCGTCCTAAGCCTTCCGCCATGATGATAAAGAGAAAAGGAGAAAAAGGGTCCCCTTGACGAATACTCCTGGAGGGAGAGAAGGGTTGAGAGGGCACTCCATTAACCAGAATAGAGAAGAAGGCATAGGTAATGATTTTCATTATCCAATTTATCCAAGCCTTGCCGAAGTAAAAGGTTGCAAGAAGGGATTTCATGTACTTCCAATTGAGTCGATCAAAATCTTTTGAGAGATCCAGTTTAATGAGCATACATGGTGTTAGCATTAGAAGTCACCCCTGGATTGCAGCAGGAGCAGAGCTCGACACCCATTAGTTTATGTCACAATTTGTTTATAAAGGGATGATCAGATGGAAGTAAACTCAGAACAATATCATCTCAACTCTGAAACTAGGCTAGGCATGCATGGGCAAGTGAGGTCTTAGATAAACTTCAGACAGTGAGTTGTAATAAGGGTGAGTAGGGGGGGAAGACTTGTATGAGAAGAGTGTGAGAGTCTGTCATAAACATCAGGTTCCTAATAGACTGGAGAAGAAAGTGCCCAAACACAAGACCCTCTTATATTCAAACACAGAAGACCAGGGAATACAATAATGCAACGACAAATCCTTTATCATAACATAACTGTAACAATTCATGCAAATCATTCGATCATGAACTCTCTGGTATGAGACGAAAACATAGACGGAGTAAGGAAACTGTTTGTCATAAACCAAGAAATCTCAGATACAGACACACAACTAGGAAACCAGAGTGGTTGTTAAAACTTTACAGTCGGGAGCTTTGCTCTACCATCGATCCTTACAAAAATGGCGAAAACGCCTACGTATACTCAAAACAAAACACAGCAGCGAAAATGAGATACTACAATTAAAATATTGTGTCTGCATGCCTTTTGACAGTCTGCACATGCAGATTCTGGATGATCGTGCGCCTATGACAGACGCCATCAGATTTCGGATTGTCCTTCTGCAGGTGAGTCGACATGAATTAGTCTTTTGCTGGACCTTCCTTTTATGGCAGAGTTGATATTCAACCACCAGCAACTGCCGCAATAACTGCTTTTTGGGATTGGGGATGGCCTCGGTCAACTTACCCTTCTTGGACGTGGAGGTCTCCTAATGGTGCCACCTGGATCAGCCGAACGGTCTTTCTTTGGACGCTACTTCGCTGGACTGCTGCGAGGGACCCCTGTGGATGATGTGGACGAGGGCGTGACAGAGGTTAAAGGCGTGAACACTATGGAGGTGATGGAGAAGAAACAGGAGCTGTGACATTAGTTGAGGAATGCCACGCGGTTCAAATAGGACAAAGGAGGGAGCAGCATGGAATGTGGAAGTACAGAAGGAGGTGACTAGGAATGAGAGGGACACATGGCAGGAGACGAGAGGACGACTAGCTGAGGAGGTGCCATGTGGATGGAGAGAGGGAAATTGGATAGATGATAGGGGAAGAGGGTGGCGGTAGGTGGATAATAAGTGGCAACGGGGGGAACGACTCAGACAGTGACACGACAGGAAGGGGGGCCCGCTAGAGTAAAAATCCATTCCAGACCCCCCCCCCCCTTTCCATTAAAGGAAGAACCGATGGGGGGGTCTAGAATCCAATACAGACCGCAGATCTAAGCACCGAGACTTGGGACATCCAGATGTGCTCATACATTACCTCCAATTTCAGACCCCCCCCTCTCGTTAAAGCCAGAATGGCGGAGGGGGTGCAGAATTGGACCTTGTCCATGAGTTTGAGTGCCTGGATCACGACCATCCAGATCTACGCCCTCTTTAAATTAAATGTGCCTGAGCCTCGCTTATGGATGAATGACTGAGATGCCCTCGACGCTTTCATCATGAAAATCCCGAAGGTCCCCACTCGTGGCTTAGCTATGCACCACGTGTCCTCCAGAGGAACGGTCGATATGGCATTTGATGTTAGAAGAGGGCTGCCTCCATTATCAGGCTCGCTTGACGTGATCGGGTGCTAAGACTGTGAGCTCAGCTTTAAAGGGCGCTTATCGGCATTTTGGGGTTCGGGGTTTCGAGATGTGAAATGACAAGGGACTTTTACCCCTCGAACTCTCGAATGCTGATATGCCGATGTGACCAGATCTTGCGCCACGCGTCAATGGATCGGACGACCCGGACTTAGCTTTAAAATATAGGTGCTTTCTCTTACACTATATATGAGGTAACTTGGCAGCCCCGATATCCTGATGACCGTTGATCTGCTTCGTGGATAGATCTTGGCTGCCGGCAACAAAACCTTGCCTGCTTGCTTGACTCGTAACTGGAGAAGAGATCCCTCCACTGCTGCGCTTGGGTGTTTCTCGTTCATCCTACAGACCTGGGTCCCTTGTGCCTAGGACAAGAAATGTCTCTAACATTAGGTTCCATGGGAGATAGAGTCATCCTTGTGATGCTCTAAGAACTCATTCCGCAGCTTCAGTGCCTTGCTGTTGGGCTACGGAGTCATGCTCAAAACATCCCGCTGCTAAAAATACAGGCTGAAAAATAAAAGTAACAAAATAAAGCTACATGCTCAAAGGAGCTTATTTATATACAATCCTAATGCTAATAAAATATTTTACATGGGCTAGGTGAAAGAAAACTTCCACCATAGCCATTCAAGCAGCTTCCTGGATAGAAGCTCCTTCCTCCTGTCGATGATCACCAGCAGATAGTGTAACCGTGACAACAAAATGGCTACACTCTTTAACTTCTCCTCACAGGGTGAAGTTGATATGGAATAGGGCGGCTCCAAGGCATAAAGGATATGCCACTCCATGTATTCGTCGATAGGTTCATAGAATGAGTGGCGAGTTTCGGAAAATTGGTGATGGGTAGCCTCCTCTACTACAGAGTTGCTCACATGCGGCCGAATATCTCTAATAAGCATATGTGGGTGGATAATTGAAGTAGGCTCGCTGATCTCAGGTGGTGGCTACTCACTGATTGGCTCTGAACAAAGGGCAGACTACTCCTCTAGTTCTTTTTCCTCTTCTTGGCTCTCCCCTGGGTCAGATTCGTATTCATCATAAACAGACCCCCCGGGTAAATTCTGCTCTTCCTCGTACTACTCAGCATCTCCTGAAGGACCAAGATGGATGATTTCCTCGTGATAATTTTCCTTAGTGAGCAGAGGACAAGGTTCTGCGACCTGCTCTATCAGTTCACTGAGAGCATCTTCTTCTCCCAGTCTTCTATCCTTACAGCCCTCATCATCACAGCCTTCATTAGACATAATCATATCTGGGAGGATTTCTTCTTCTTGGCTCTCCCATGGTTTAGATTCATAATGACCATAAACAAGACCTGTGGGAAAGATTTTTTCATAATCGCCCTCAGTAGAGCTGCTAAGGGCCTCTGCTTCAAAGGATGGGAAATCCTCAGCGCATTGTTCAGCTTCCCACCTGTCAAGTCTGGCAGTGATAGAGTTTATCAGTTCCATAGCTCCGCCCGAAGCATCTTCTTCCTCCCTGAGATCTTTATAATCATTCATTGTATAGATACCAAAATCATCTTCTTCAAAGGGTGGAAAATCCTCTGCACATCGCTCATCTTCCCACCTGTCAAGTCTGGCATTGATAGATTTTACTAGCTCCATAACTTCACCCGAAGCAGAAGAATGGGGAGGAGAAAGGACCGATTCCTGATCTAGGTCATCAGGATCATCCTCATAGCCTTCATAAAAGACGGCTCTATCTTGTATACATTTGTTGTAGTATCCCTCACAACAGTTATGAAAAATCAACTCAGAGGGATACAACTTCTGACAGTAAGTGGTGAAAGCTGCATGGAACTCACTGAGTGAAGAAATGCTAGCAGGGGGTAAAGAATGATACCATCTATGCGCATCCCCTGCTAACGAGAACATGAACATCTTCAATAATACATCTTCATGATGTATCTCCCACTAACGCATGAGTTCGTGAAACTCACTGAGGTGCTGAGAAGAGTTGTCCTCTTCACATTTTCCAAATATGGGCAAATAATTGCTCCATTCATTCGGAGAGGGGACAACATTAGGAAAACCAAGAATAGCAGAAAAATTAAAAGGAGCAAACCTACGAGCAAGGATTTTCTCCATATCGAACCAGTGGAGTCGCCAATCGATCCTTGAATCATGGAGTTGTCAGGTGAAAGATGTGCAGCTTTGAATGTGCCTGGTCCTTGTTCACCATCAAAGGCTAGATCTTAATGTTGTCGTTACCCCAGGAAGCTTCTCATGCTGAGAAATCAGCTGCTGAAACCTTCTCGAGAAATCTCCTTAGGGTCAGCTTTCAGGTGTGCTAATAGTAGTCACAGCTGAAACAGTGTTGTGGAAACAATGGAGTCACCATAGTGGAGTCGCTAGGTGCACAGTAGCAATCTTTAAGGGCTCTGATGTCTGATGCACCTTTAGAATCAAAGGCTCAATGTTGTTTTGCCTAGGGAAAATCTTCAACTTCTTCCCCGGCAACGACGCCAGAAATGTTAGTGTCAGAAGTCACCCCTAGATTGCAGCAGGAGAAGAGCCCGACGCCCATCAGTTTATGTCATGATTTGTTTAGAAAGGGATGATCAGATGGAAGTAAACTCAGAACAATATCGTCTCAACTCTGAAACTAGGCCAAGCATGCATGGGCAAGTGAGGTCTTAGATAAACTTCAGACAGTGAGTTGTAATAAGGGTGAGCAGGGGGGGAAGACTTGTATGAGAAGAGTGCGAGAGTCTGTCATAAACATCAGGTTCCTAATAGACTTGAGAAAAAAGTGCCCAAACACAAGACCCTCTTATATTCAAACACAGAAGACCAGGGAATACAATAATGCAATGACAAATCCTTTATCATAACATAACTGTAACAATTCATGCGAATCATTCGATCATGAACTCTCTGGTATGAGACGAAAACATAGACGGAGTAAGGAAACTATTTATCATAACCAAGAAATCTCAGATACAAACACACAACCAGGAAACCAGAGTGGTTGTTAAAACTTTACAGTCGGGAGCTTTGCTCTACCATCGATCCTTACAAAAATGGTGAAAATGCCTACATATACTCAAAACAAAACAAAGCAGTGAAAACGAGATACTGCAATTAAAATATTGTGTCTGCATGCCTTCCAACAGTCTGTGCATGTAGATTCTGGATGATCATGCGCCTATGACAGATGCTATCAGATTTCGGATTGTCCTTCTGCAGGTGAGTCGACGTGAATTAGTCTTTTGCCGGACCTTCCTTTTATGGCAGAGTTGATATTCAACCACCAACAACTGCCGCAATAACTGTTTTTTGGGATCGGGGACGGCCTCGGTCAACTTACCCTTTTGGGACGTGGAGGTCTCCTAATGGTGCCACCTGGATCAGCCAAACGATCTTTATTTGGACGCTACTTCGTTGGACTGCTGCGAGGGACCCTTGTGGATGATGTGGACGAGGGCGTGACAGAGGTTAAAGGCATGAACACTGTGGAGGTGATGGAGAAGAAACGGGAGCTGTGACATCAGCTGAGGAATTCCACGCAGTTCGAATAGGACAGAGGAGGGAGGAGCATGGAGTGCGGGAGTACAGGAGGAGGTGACTAGGAATGAGAGGGACACATGGCAGGAGACGAGAGTACGACTAGCTAAGGAGGTGCCATGTGGATGGAGAGAGGGAAATTGGATAGATGACAGGGGAAGAGGGTGGCGGTAGGTGGAGAACAAGTGGCAACGGGGGGAACGACTCAAACAGTGACACGACAGGAAGGGGGGCCCGCTAGAGTAAAAATCCATTCAGGACCCCCCCCTTTCCATTAAAGGTGGAACCAAGTGGGGGGTCTGGAATCCAATATAGACCTCAGATCTAAGCACCGAGACTTGGGCCGTTAGATGTGCTCATAAAGTACCTCCAATTCTGGACCCCCCCCTCTCGTTAAAGCCAGAATGGTGGAGGGGGTGCGGAATTGGACCTTGTCTGTGAATTTGAGTGCTTGGATCATGACTGTCCAAATCTACGCCCTCTTTAAATTAAATGTGCCTGAGCCTTGCTGATGGATGAACGGCTGAGATGACCTCGGTGCTTTCATCATGAAAATCCCAAAGGGCCCCACTCGTGGCTTAGCTATGCGCCGCGTGTCCTCCATAGGAACGGTCGAGATGGCATTTGATGTTAGAAGAGGGTTGCCTCCATTATCAGGCTCGCTTGACGTGACCGCGTGCTAAGACCGTGAGCTCGGCTTTGAAGGGAGCTTATCATCATTTTCGGGTTTGAGGTTTCGAGATGTGAAATGAAGAGGGACTTTTACCCCTCGAACTCCCGAATGCCGATATGCCGATGTGACCAGATCTTGCGCCATGCGTCAATGGATCAGATGACCCAGACTTAGCTTTAAAATATAGGCGCTTTCTCTTACACTATATATCAGGTAACTTGGTAGCCCCGATATCCCAATGATCATTGATTTTCTTCGTGGATAGATCTCGGCTACTGGCAGCGAAACCTTACCCGCTCGCTTGACTCGTAACCGGAGAAGAGATCCTTCCGGTGCTGCGCTTGGGTGTTTCCCGTTCATCCTGCAGACCTGGGTCCCTTGTGCCTAGGACAAGAAATGTTGCTAACACCTGGGGTGCGGATTGATTTGAGCAAGTGGATCACCTCATGTGCCAGAATGAGGTTGTCCATGATTTGGCGTCCCTCCACATACCCTGACAATTCCTTGGAGATGACGAAAGGAAGAATGGGCTTACATTGTAGAGTGCTATGGGACAAAACTGCTTCAGATGAGTAACTCGATCTTATTTTGGGATGAGAGTGAGAAAGGTAGCAATGAAGGTAGAGAGGACTCACCCCAAGAATTGAGATTCTTCTACCAGTTGCCAAACCTCTTTTCTAATCATTGGCCAATAGTAGTGGAAGAAACCCGTTGTGAATCCATTGGGTCCAGGTGCCTTTCCCATAAGAATTTTTTTTACAACTTGATCCACTTATTCCTACGTGATTGGTCTCATTAGAGATAGGTTTTGTTTAGGCATAACGAGGGATGGTATATGTTGAGTTACCTTATTAATTTATAGGGTTTTTTCCATTAGTGGTTTTGATAAGAGATCTTTGTAATAACTTATTAGTTATGTTTCTATTCCCTCATGGTCAAGGATTGGATTTCCCTAAGCATCTTTGATCTTTGTGATGTGATTGATATAGCACCGATGCACCATAGATCGATGAAAATATTTTATGTTTCTCTCTCCTTCCTTAAGCCATTATACTCTGGATTTATGTTTCCATAGTATTTCCTCCTATTTTTTCCATTCCTCAAGTTGTTGTTTGAGTAGTTCTTCTTCCTTACTTGAAGCATCTATGTGCCCCTGCAAAACGATTTCTTGTTTGATTTCTTCCAAGTGTTGTTCCAATGTATTTTGAGCTTGGAAGTTGTTCCCAAAAACATTCTTATTCCAGTCTCGGAGCTGCATCTTAAAATTCTTCAATCTTTTTTGGAATTTGTACATTAGTGTGTCATGAGAGATTTCAACCTTTGCCCACAAAGTCTGGGAAAGTTCATGGAAGTTAGGATGATTTAACCAGAATTTTTCAAAATGGAAAGGCTTGTATTTGGGCGTTGCTATTGTGTCTATCCATATTTGTACTGGCTAGTGATCCAAGCCTGACTTTGGGAGGATGTTGGATTCTATCACTGGATCCTCAAGCATTAGAGATTCTGAGATAAGGAAGCGGTCCAATCTGCAAGAAATTTGATGGGGGTTAGATTTTTTGTTGGACTAGGTGAAGATATTGTTTCTAGTCTCTATGTCAACTAGATTGAGCTCATCTATGAGTGCTCAGAACTTACCACTATCTTGCTACAACCATTTCATTCCTCCATTGTTTTCTTCTAGAGTGAGAATGATGTTGAAGTCTCCTCCTATAATCCAACGTGCTTGACCTATCAACCTACCCAAGAAGAAGAGGCTATGTAGAAATGAGTCATTTTCGTGAATTCCTTGGGGTCCGTAAGCATTTGTAAGAATTCCTTCTTTGTTGGAGCCCAAAGCATGATAATTCATGGAGATAGTGCCTATTGTGGAGAATGGTTGATCTATGAGACTGTAGCTGAGTTCCAGAGAATAGGTAATCCCCCTACTACGCCATAGGAGTCATTTTGGATGAAATTATAGTGTCTCCAACATCTCTTAAAGATTTCTTCTGCTACTTCTCCAACACATTTTGTTTCTTGTAGAAGGAGAATGTTTGGATCTTATGTGAGTATGTTGTTACAAAGAATCCTCTGTTTGTATATTCCATTAAGGCCTCTTATATTCCATGTGATTATATTCATCATAAAGAGTTTGGTGGGGGTGAGAAGAAACCCTCAGTGAGATGTTGGATCTGTCCCGAGTTGAGCATAAAGTTTCCCACCTCTTTGATCAGTTGTTGTGCTGATTTTCATCCCCACCTTTTTCTTTCTCTAGGAGTGTGTTTGGGATCTGGACCTATGTCAGAACTTATGCCCAATCTGGAAGTGGCCCCAACTGTTGAATCAATGAAGACTTTGTGGACTTTCTGTAATTGCTCCACTAGGATGGATTGTAATTCCTTATTGTTGAAGGCTTCCTCTAATCTCTCCAGATCGATGTTTGCAAGGTCCTATTCGTCCAACTGCATGGTCGTTTCCCCCCCATCCCTTGTTTTCTTTTCTTCATTCTTCATGGTAGGGGAGTCTGTATCCGATATTTTCTCTATAACTATATCTGAGAGTTGTTTGGCCTTCCCTTTGTCTTTTCTCTGGATATTATTTTTGTGAGGGTTCTCCACCTCCTCTGCTTTCGGGAGCTGATTTAAAATATCAAAAGAGTTGTTTGAGGAGATCTTCTGATTCCCCTCTTGATTATGCTTCTTTGGAGGTTGTTTTCTCCATCCAGTGACCTGTGTAAAGCTGTCTTTTGATTTTTCTTCCCCCATCGTTTGGGCATGTGCATTAAGGGGACAATCACAAAAGAGCTTACCATGCTCATGACATTTTCGACAACGAAATGGTATGTGTTCGTAGTCAATGGTCTGAATCCAGTCCTCATCTTGATATTCAGTGGTGACCGATCCTAGCAGTGCTTTAGAAATGTCCATGTATACACATATTCAGGCACAGGAGTTGTACTTTCTTTGCTTTGTTTTCTCTAAGGATTTCACATACCTGCCTACAATATTTCCAATACCCATGAGGATATCTTCAAGCCAGAACTCCTGGGGCAATGAGTAGAGGTGGATATAGACAGGCACAATCACAAAGTCTTCTTTCTTTGGCTTGAAGCGATCCATCCAAAATCAGAGGAAAAGCCCCACATAATTGTAAAAATATGGACCATTTTCAAAAAATCAATCCTTGTCCTCTAGATTGTAAAAGATGATCATGAAGAATCCCTTTGAGTTGAGTTGAACTTCATAGTCCCCTTTAGGGTTCCACCATGTTTTGATCTAGCACATGAGGTCTTGTTCCTAGGGCCATAGCCCTAGAAACTTCCCAATGAGGGCATGTTCTTTCATGAACTATGTGTTCTCCCCCACTCTGGTAGAGTTTATCACATATCTTGGCACCTTGACAGCTTGGGGAATGCATTTCCTAGGTTCCCAACTACGAGACACCTTTGGATGAGACGTTCTTGCTTCTACCTCTATGTCCTTCCCTAAGCCATGTTCATTTACAAGATTTGCTCGTGAAGACGGGACGACGGCTCAAAAGTCAATCACTTGGATCTAGCTCCCACTCTATCATTTGCGGCCACATTTTGGTATGAGGGGGTTTGCACCCCCCCTCGGGACCCATATCAAGATCTCAGTCGCACTGGTAAGTCTGGAGCCTGCAATTGCAGCCTGAAATCACCTGAAAGTTGATGGTTTAGGGTTTTGGTAGCATGCGAACCCTCGTTCAACCATATAATTTTTCTTATGCACAATCAAGAAGGTTGATATCTCTTTTTGTAATGAAGTGTTACTATTA
>JZKD02S0232570.1:786521-861543 GCA_000966675.3 Picea glauca
TGAAATATGCAGAACAAAATCAGACACTTGATCTTTCCCAGTACTTTCTAACATTTATTTTTTAATCCTTCTTATTATCCACTTTACAGCCTTACTCTTGTGGGTTGTGGTTTTCTAGCCAACTAAATTTACAATATTTCCTTTGTCATTTTATTATGTTCTTTCTTGGAAACATATATGAGGAGTCCACAAACCAGAGAACATATCCATGTTGTACAGAAATAATACATCTAGAGCTTTCAATGGAGTAGGAATGAATTCGAGACATTTATATAATGTTAAGAAATCCTATGTAAGCATCCTAAGGAATGAGTAGGTTGGGCTGTGGTTGAATGGTAAACGGATGGGAATTTATCTCCTCTGGCTCAGGTTCGATTCCCATCATTTCCGTGCTTGCATCCTCTGTCATCTATCTAGGAATTTCCACTCTCTCTCATGTATTTGGGATCTCCAAAGCGTATCAAGATTCACAAATCCAATTATCCCCTTGCAACATTAGAATAGAATGAAAGGCAGGCTATGTTCCAGGTTTTGTTGGGAGCAGTAAACAACAGTACCAACAGGTCTTGGTGCATGGGCGTCAAAGATAACCCTTCCAAAATGGGAATGCATCTGATTTCAAGGGATCCCAAACGCATGAATTACATGTTCACATTACCTCACAGTTAGATTGAATATATATGCCAGGCAGACTTTGACTCTTGAAATAAGAACTAACAATTGACCTTGCCAAAAAACTTGGCTTCATTCCAGGCAGACTTCCTCAGTTGAAACGCGCCTGTTCACAAAATTCACAGATCTTACTAATTGATTAAATAATGATTTTCACATTCAGATTTCATTGTAGGTTGGGTTTATAGCCAAATCAAATGAAAATTTTCTTCTACGAAAGTACCAGTACTAAGTAGAAAGATTTAAAAACGGCGGGTTTCAGCAATAAACATGAACAAAGATTAAAAAGATTACAAGTGCCAACAAATCTCTCAAAACATTAAAAAAAAAAAATCAATAATGTTGTATAGATTCGTATTAATATTATATTAATATTTATAATGAAGTTTTGTAAGTTTTAAATGTATTTAAAATATAATTTTTTTAATTAATTAAATTTAATTTCTTTAATTTTAAAAATTTATATTATTAATTTACACTTATTATTCAACATTAGATAGATCAAATTTAATATTATTCAACATTAGATAGATCAAATTTAATATTATTCAACATTAGATAGATCAAATTTGTATTAAAGAGAAATAACTATTTTGTATCAAATATCGATATTGTTATCTTCCATGATTATTTCTTGTACTTGTAACATAATGAATTTGTACTTGTAGCATAATGAATTTGCAGTTGGCAAGTTTTTTCTTATCTTTCAAATGTTATAAAGTACTCATAAGAGTGAAATATAACTTTTTCCTCTTGACCCTATATCGATGGGTTGACTAGATTATTTTAGGGCAATGTACCTTAGTCTCAATACACTTTTTGGTTAATTATTTGATTCATGGATGAATCACCCTTAAATATTTTTAATTAAGTATTTGATATCACACCATTTCCATTAGTTTATACACAAATGGTTTTTTTTTCATAAATATCATTCATATTAGGATATGGATACACAATATAAAATTATAAAAAATGGTTGAATTATATATAGAGAATCAAAGTCAAACCATGCACTTGATTAAATTTATGACTACATGACATCTTAATTCTAGTTTACATAGTTTACACGAGTAATCATTTGATAATCATGGAATCTTCAGGTATGTCATCAATGCATAAAACTAGTAGTTTCCATGCATGCTCAAAAATTGGAAAAAGGCTCAAAAGTTTGTGTTTTTTCAGATTGTGATAAAGCACTAGAGTTAAAGAGGCAAGTGCATAGCCTAACTTGGGAAACACCTTCACTTCCCATGCATGGTATTATATAAAGAAAATCTATAAATACAAGGATCTCTCAAGATTTCCATGTGTTCAATGAATTTAAGGTTATGTTGCACAAATGTAATCAAGGATCGAATCATTTGCTAGTCCTGGATTCATTGCATCTCATCGATATCAACATTGAGCATTTTATTCCACCACTAGGGAGAAGAGTTCTTCCAGTTACTACTTTGGTTCATAGAGAAAGCTTCAAAGAGGGCACAACCTGCCTATGTGTTGTAATAGTTGTTTAATCTTTGCATTGATTTGATTTCTCACCTATTGACAATGTGAGAAGTTTTACAGCATTGTTTATTATTGCGATATCTTGTATATGACCAAAGAGGAGGTTCTAGTGTGAAGGTGCCCCCTCATCCTGCTTTATCATCAACAATCCACTCAAGGGGTTATTCTATCAAAGTTCACTTCTTGCATCTTTCACATTGTCAATATTCGCATATTAGAGGAAAGGAATAATTGTGCATCAAACATTCTTATTAAAACCTTTAACACTTTCTGTTTGCACCGACAACTCCAACCTATTGGAAAAAATTATTTAATACTCACTAGCACCAAATAGCCCAAAACAAAAGGGTGACTCCAATGGAGAAGAAATCCATTGCTTCTGTCTATCATCTATCTTCCTTGTTAAGCTTGCACAATTGCACTTAAATTTTAAGTTTTGCATATGCTTCTAACCAACTTTTTTTTCTAAAGTTCATTGTTAAGTTTTACATACATTTTTATTATTCTTAGATGCTATGCCATCCAAAATTAACCAATCTTATTTGATTTATTCACTTTTTGATTAAATATTGACTATATTTTACTACTTTATGTGTGTTCATTGTTGTTAATTAATTTGGAGTAATTTATTCTTTTGTTTAAAGTATTATTGGTATGGGCCACATCTCATCATTATATGTATGCTCTTTACCTTGCACTATTTTGTGATCCAGGTGAATCAAAAGAGGAAATCAAATTGGCTTTTGATTTACATTTGAATTCTTACTTTTGTATATTTTCATAATTAGAAATTACACATTAGACATGCACACAAAACATACCTAAGAATGACATAATTGGTTCATGGCATTGAATACGACTTTAAATAAACCTAGTTTAATAAAAGTAGTTGTTGAGAAAACTCACATTTAGATTAGGATATGACTTTGGAAATAGGACTCTGAGGCTAATGTTCCAAAGTTTTCATTCATTGAAAACTAGAATATTACTACATTAAGCGTAATACTTTTAGTAGAAAAGATTGTTTCCCGATAAAGTGCATCTCATACATGTGTAAAGCATTAGGCCAAGTTGAATAAGTGTTGAGATCCCTCCTCACACTTAATTAGTGGGTGAATACATATTAGGGAACTTCATTTGATTGACATGTTTCTCAGAGTGACACCTTATTTATGAGGTTTCATCCATGGGATTCATCCCATATGTCCTTGCCCAACAAAAACACTTGACATATGATTCCCCCCCCTAGACTTTTATCATGAAGAGGTAACTCAATGACCATTTTTATGAATTCTACCTAGGTGACTTGCTCATGACGTTGTGAATGGTACCAGAAATAGATAGTGGATTGTTGCTTGGACTTCATCACCCTGTCTTAGGTCACTATAACTATTTCCATCTACCTTCACTTGGATGCACCCTCAGTAAATTTTACCACCCCCAGTGGAAATTCAATTGGAAGGCCTAGTTTTTTCATCCAAATCTGCTTGAGCCATGCTAGAGTCTTAGAGGTGTTATTTCATCATTTTGTGCATATTATTTTACTTTGGTAAAATATTTGCATAAACAAAACACTTTTTATCGGCACTAAACTAATTCAAAAACTTGAGACTGGGTCACCATTGCAAGCCCTCATCACCCTAAGTGATCTCTTAGGGTCTGTTGACGGGTTCAAATTTGCCTGACAACAACAAGGGGTTCTCCTTGGTACACAGTCCCAACTAGACTATACATTGTTTGGATTAGAAGACCATCCAGAATTTGGCTCAGCTGCCATTATTACTATTTTTAGGGGATTTTGGCTGGTTGCAGACCAATTTTTCGATGAGGCTGGGTGATGAGTGGATATGCAATGTAAATATTTAGATGAAGATTGTGTATGAAATGCAAGCTAAATTAACACTAATGTACTTTAACCTATCCTAGCTAGGAGCATACTAAAGTGACCAGTGAGTTGTAAGTTGAAACCAAATCATGCACTACTTCTACACAAATAACTGATATAAAAGAGAAACATAAGAAACAAGTGTATACAAATACGTATAACCAGAGTAGTCTAGATTACAATAATGCATACATTAACAACTCACAAATCTTAAGGCATTAAGATATTTAAAGAAATAATCTAAACTGAAGAATAGCACAAATTGTATGAGAATTAGTCTATAACAACATAGTATTCTTACAGACCATAGGAACAATGCCCATCTTCACCAAAAGTAGTTCTCAATTCAGATATGTTCATACACAAGAATTCCTTCTATAAAAACGAACCTTGAGGGCTTATCAATATTCATTAACAAAGTATAAGTCCTTGAATCAGTTCTTGAGTCTATACATCGCTTGAAAAGCCAAAAAAAATCCTTTTCAAATGGAGTTCTATTATGTTTTATACAAATGTTTAGTAACCCCTATGTGACTCTTCATCTTCTTTTTGAAGGAGAAGTTACAAAATTGGTTCACCTTCTCATTCCTAATGACAAGTGTACATAATGGGACGAACTTGGGATTGGTTAGGAAAAGGACAAAACAAAACATAGTTATTTTGTCCTTTTCTTATTGATTTATGTTGCTCAGACAGGTTGTCCAAACTTCTAGTTGATCATATAGTGATTCAATCCTTATGTACATCAATTGTTCTAATGTTGCGTTGATCAACTCGATATTGTCCTCGACAGTGCTCGTATCCTTTTCAAGTTTTGTCATGAAAGCTTGTACCATGGTATGAAGCTTTACTAGTTGTAGCAAGTGTTGATCAATAATATCTGTGGAGACGAAGGTAGTTGCTTCAATTACTTCCTTCCTGCGATTGGTGCTATCATGTATTTCATTCACTAGTTCTTTTTTCACCATTTTCTTCCCAAGTTCATATAATATTGGGAGTCAGTCATTCCTGATTAGTTCCTGGGTAGCTTTATGGATCCTCAAGCATATTGCCATGGATTTGGTGACTTCTCTATCAACTTTTTTTTCCTATCTGATGTCAATGATATAGTACATATAATCTCGTCTTTCTCTCCACTTTTCATGGCCGATAACACTGAGGTGGCGCATCTGGATTCTCTTCTATCCATCTATCTATGTTTGATATGCCTTCACGAATGGTGTTGTATTGCAACAACTTCATTTGTACATGATTAGTTTTCTCAATGATCATTGTAGCCGCATTTTGTAAGAGGTGTAGGTGGGTGTACATATCAATGATAGCTCCTTCTAGCTTGTTTCTGACCTTTTCAGCGCTGACTTTGAAGCTTTGGAGGCTCCTCTCATCAATATTTACCTGTTTAAGTCTTTCCTCCAGTTCTCTGATCCTTCACTCATTTTCTTCATTTTGTCCGCATAATCTTTGTATGTTGTCTATGTTGGCGTTCATGAATGCAAAGACAACCTTAGTTGTGTCAACAGGGTCTTCTCTGACATCTTTTGCGAATGGGACATGGGTAACTACTGAGATAGGGGCTCCTTTAGTTACCGACACTTTCTTTTCCTATCCTGCACGATCCTATTGGTCTTACTATCATAAGTGAAGCTCCTTAGATCCATCACTTCGCTAGGCTGAAATGGCTCCCAGAACCCGAGTCCTAAACTGTTGCCTGTCAAATCTATTTCTATACCTGCAGCAGATGTTTCTGGGATGTCCACCTCCATGGGGCGTGTGTCGTCCCTTCTGTCTTTATTTTTTTCTTTTGTCTTTCTTCTTCAACAACTTTGTCTGCTACTTCTTTTCCTGCTTTCTCACTACTACTTGTTCCTTCATTTATTGCTCTATTGCAGATTTTTCTTTTGCTTCAGCTTTAGCTCTAACTTTGTTAGCTTCAATATTTCACTTCTTCGTGTCATTTTTATTCTTTAATTTTTTTTTTATCCGTGTTAAGGCGCAACCGGGGTTTCATATCTATCCATCCAAAATCATGTAAGTAAAGGCATCCCACCAATTCATTTTCCTACTCCTATCCCGTCGCCTGGGTTGATTCGACCAACATCCATATTCGTGTTCTTCAAGCCATCAATCTAGCTAGCCTGTAAGTTGTGCCAAGTTATTTCATTGCCGGAAGTTTGCAAGACCGGGTAAGAGATATAAAGGTCTCAATCGAGAGATAAGGAAGGTAATAATTGGTACCTATCCTTCTCCCTCTGTAGATCCCGAGTGTAATGAGATGGAAATATGGGAGAGGTGCCCAACTTCTTCTTGTTCTGCCTCTTTCCTGGCTGCTTCCCTTACCTTTTCCACATCTACAATTCTTTCTTTCTGCTGGATGTGCCTGTTGAAAATAAATTCATCATATGTCCTGGTGTTTCAGTGTACTTCTTCCTTTTCCCACAGATATGTAGTATACTCATAAGGAAGCCTGATGTTATTGAAATGTTCCTTGACAAGACCCTTAGGATCATGTCTTCTGAATCTCTCTTTCCCAAAGTGATAGGAAATAAGGGTATCTACCTTTGCTTAGGCTTGTTTAGTATTTTCAAAGAAATAATTGTCGATGTATAGAGGTAGTGGAGGCCAAATTGATTTCTTCAATATATACAACATCCCTCCAACTTCATGTATAATAGTTTGATATGCTACTTCCTGAAGGATGAGCTTGTTGAGTACAAATCGTGGAAGTAGATGTGGTGGCTTCATCACACCATATATTCTTATGTAAGTACCATGCTCCATAAGATACCAATCCCCAATCCTTTGTATAACTGTTATGGTTTTGTCGGTCATGCACGGGAGCGTGGTCCAAAAGATGAATTCATATAATGGAGCAAGGAAGTGTTCACATATCCTTTGGTACTTTAAATGATATTTGTGCTCCTAGAGCGCTTTACAATATATGTGGATTGCGGGGTCAACAGAAAACCAAACCCATCCCATGTTAGGATACTTGTGAGTTATACACATTATGTCTAGGAGGTATGAGAACATATGGAAGCCAGGGAACGTTCCCGGTTGGGCTTGCTTTACTGTGGAGATAACAACTGTGAGATTCTCAAACAATGTGTTTGCCCAATTGAATGAAGTCCCCACATCTGCGCAAAAATAAATCAAAGGCATGTATTATAAGGGGAATTGTGTTGCATCAGGTTCCCCGTATAACCTGCACAACATGGATACCAAATATTGGTAGGGTCTTCTTAAGGCACTCGTGGGGTACTGAATTTTAGTTCTGTATTTAAACTACTCGTCTGCCTTATACCATTTGGGGAACAAATCTTTCGGTGTATACTCAAACTCACTGAGTATTTTACCATCCAATCTTTTGCTTCCCTCCTCAATGTGATAGCATTTGGCTAAAAATTCTGGTCTAAAAGAAGCTATAGGATCCTTTCTTGTGTTGCAAACGTATCTACTACTCATGTCGGTGTTCTTCAAAATCTAGGAGATGACATCTGCGCAAGGGAAAAATGATGGATGTGCTGCTATCCTGAAGATCCCCGATTTTACAATATCCCTGAACGCTTGAAGCTCATCTAGGTCTTCAGCTTCGATGAAGAAATTTGATTTTTTGAACATGTGATAAATCTCTCCCCATTTTAACATCTCTCCATCCTTCTCTAAAAGCCCTGTTGTTTCATCATATATGGCCCCTACAATCTCTAGCTCTCCTCCTGCTTGTTGAATACTACTAAAGGCCCCGACTCCGGATGCCTTTCCTGTCGTTTTCTTTCATGGTGACATGTTAGAACCTGCCAAAAGGATAATTTTAGGTAGGGATGATTTTAGGGGATAAATTTCGTTCATGGGCTAATTTTCCATGGTTTTTCCAAAAACGAGATTCGCTATTTTAAAAATGATTCGCCCAAATTCTATAGGATAAAATTATTTTACCTTAAAAATCACCAAAATTTTATAAAAACTATATAGAATCCTTAGAAATTTGAATATTTTTACAAAAATATCACCAATCATTTATAGTTGGTATATGAAGGATTACTAAGACTCGCCAAGATTTCTACATTTAAAAATAAATTTCCATCCTCAAAATCATCCCTGAGTTTAGGGTGGATAATAGGATATAACATACCATTCAATGAAACTAAATGATTTTAAATACTAGATTTATTGAGACTATTGTGAGATAGAGAGTCATCCTATGAGGATGTCAGGATAATTGTAGGAATATTTAAGTGACCTGGTAGAAAATTGGGGAAGATGGGTGAAAAATAGACTTTGAAGAGCAATATCGGAGGTCTAGAAATTAACTCCTCTGATACAAGTCAGAGGAGTTCGTACCAAGTTCTCTGATACAAGTGGGGAAATGATTGAAAAATCTCTAATCAAGGAGGTTAAGGACAAATCCTCCAATCCTGGTCAAAGGAGTTCGCTTCAATTGCCCCGATAAGTGATTGGAAGGGTTTACCAAATATTGAAACTTTATAAAAATCGACAATATTAATCTAAACTCTTTCGATCATATCAGAGGAGTTAGTAATAACTCCTCTGATATGGTCGGAAGAGTTATATCCAAGTGGTCTGAGTAATGAGAAGAAATTATTTGCAACTTCTCTGATCGCATTGGAGGAGTTAGTAATAACTCCTTCGTTGTGGTCGGAGTAGTTAGTGAAAATTATTCTGGTAGTAAGAACTCTAAGGATTTTGAGAGAAAGCGCTAAGTATGATTGCTTTAGGAACGAGTATAGAATCAAAGGAGTTTCTTGGAACTCTTCTGATCACATTGAGAGGATTACCAAGACCTCTTCCGATCGAAAATTGCATGGAATGAAAGAATTAGGGCCTTAAATGAGAGCTTTGCTCCAAGTTCAGAGAAACGATGATTTTGTGGTCGTTATTAGGGCCGGCTAGCACAGTGTATCCGAGCGAGGAATGTTGTGGCAACGGTAAGAGAGTGAAAATGGCGTTGGAATATCTTGATTACAAAGATAATGAAAGATATGGTAGCAAGGAGAACTAAACAATTGATGCGAGGAAGAAAGAAAAATGAAGTGGTAGGTATGAATTTGATAGAAACCCTAACCCTAACCCTAAAAAAAAGAGAGGAGCAAAGATGCTCTTACCTTAATCCTAGTGCCATGTGGAGGGTGTAGATAAGTCACGAGCTCAAACAGAATGGGTTGGGCGTGCTCAATGTTTTGGAACCTTTCTCACTTGGTCTCTTCGACAAGATAACAATAACCTTGATTATGCTCCATTTACATAGCTTATTGGTCGTTTAGGCATTAAATGTGGGTAAGTCGAAGAGTCTAAAGACAAGTTCTTCGATAATATTAGAGCCGATGGGAGAAACTCCTTCGATATGAATAGGAGTTAGAAATAACTCCTCTGATTTGTATAAGAGGAGTCAATGTTAACTTGTGCAATAACAAGTGATATCGATGAGGAAGGAAAGAACTCCTCTGATTCATATCGGAGGAGTTGGTGTTAACTTGTGCGATAACAAGTGATATTGACGAGGAAGTTCTTATTAACTTGGTTGATTTCAACCGTCTGGATTTAAAAACCAAGTCTTCAAATGCTTTCATTCAAACATGATTTTCTAAGGAAAACATGATTCCTTTGAGGATTTTAAGTTGGAGAGAGATGAAAGAAAATTTCTCCTAGGCTCAAAAAATGAGGGGTCCCATTTTCCAAAGGTTATGCAAGATCGAAGAAGGGTTGAAATGCTTGTCACAAAAAATGGCGACACACTAGGTGAAGCCTTGAATCTCCGTAAGACGACGTCCACACATAAATTAGGGAATATGTGTTTTTCATACAAATTTGTAAGAGAGAAAAGATAGGTCCCATAGCTTGGATTTTCAAAGAATTGAGATGACCCAGAGAGGAGCGAGACTTTCCAGTGATTAGATTACTTTCAAATTGATCTTTATTCATTTTATAAATGGCTAGAAAAGAGGATGTAGGGAGTGTAACAGGAACAAAACATCAAGAATGTTGAGAATAAAAGTCATAGTGCATTTATTTGGTGTCGCTCCACTGTGAGTGAGCATCCATATCCCCGATGGAGTCATCCTGGTGTCACAAGCCTTGCTCCACTACTAGATAGTGTCCATAGACCCAATGAGGATACTTGATGGTGCTACTATGCTCCTACATACCCCGCAAGATCTCTACGCCTGACCTCTCGGTCTTAAGGATCATCCAAATTCTCGTATGAGCCGAATTGGCTCTTTATATCCCCTACTGGAATCTTCTACTAAAACCCAATCCACAGGTCCTTTAACTCCCTTCACGGCCTTCTGCACTCTACCGTGACTTTTCCCCGACTCAATATCGGGGTTCAGGGTTTCAAGCTTCCTGCTGTCGAGAGTCACCGTCCTCTTGATTCCCCGATCGCCGATGTGCCCTTTTCACGTGGTAGCCCTCTTGCTAGGTTCTTGGCCCATATGACCAAAATTCATAAGACCGCAGCCTTACCTTCCTGTCGGGATTTCAAACCTCAAAAACCCGATGCACCCTTTGTGCACTAGCCCTCCTGGCTAGGATTTTGGTCCCTGTGACCTTCTCCTATATGACCGCAGCCATATACTTCTGTCGGGGTTTCAGGGTTTTCGATGTCAAAATGCAATCGTCCCCTGGATCTGCGATCCCCCGATTCTCGACATGCTTTAACCCTAGCTAGCTCTCCTGGCTCAGCCCCGGGTCCACGTGACCATTTCTCCGTGACCACAACCTTATCCCCGTCGGGGTTACGGGTTTTGCGATGCCAAAATGCATACGCCTACGGGATTCCTGACTCCTTGAATCCTGACTCTTCGCTACACTGATAGCTGGCTTCCACTATGGATCTTTCCTCAACCCTGATGTGCTGATAACTGTCCCCCACTGATCGGGGTTTTGCGTTTCGCAATTCCAAAGTGCACAAACAACTTGTCACCAGGATCTCCGATATCCCGATGAACCAAACACCGATGGATGGCTTCCTTGTCGGGTCTTTCCCGATGACACTGATCTCCTCCACGCGTCCCTTCCAGATGGACGGTCCCGATTCCTCTGGGATTTCGAGACTTTTGACGTCCCAACTTCCTTGTCCTCAGGAACTCCAATTTCCCGATGGTCAATATGCCGACTCTCTCCGGATCTCTGACACCTGTCCCTCTTGAACGGACGACTCAGATTATGCCGGGGTTTTCGACCTGGATTTCCCCGATCTCTTGTCCACGGGAATGCCGATTTCCTGATGCGCCTCAATACCGACGCACTTGATCTCCGCCACGTGTCTCTGCTAACGGATGGTCTAGATCGCTCCAGTGTTTCGAGACTTATGGTGTCTCGATTCTATTGCCCTCAAGAATCCCGATTTCCCGATGGCTAATATCCCGACTGCTAAACCTCGTGCAGCTCCTATCCAATCTGACGGCTGATGGGGTTTCTGCTCCATATCTGACGGTTCAGATCCATCCTCCTACACACTTGCTCCAGAGGCAAATCTCTGAGTATCTCCTCCCGATACAACGGCTGACGGGATTTTTGCTCCATATCTGACTGTTCAGATCATTCCTTCTTTTGCGCTCCTCCGGCTGCTAACTATGTGCGCCTTCTCCCGATCCAATGGCTTATGGGATTTCTGAGTGAGATCCGACGGCTGACGGTCTCCTCCTTCTGTAGGCTCCTCTTGGATGTGGAAATCAATGGTCCAGATCTCTCTCCTCCATCGATCTGACGACTGTTGTGCTTTCCTGAGCTTCCCAAATGCTCAGACCCCTAAGGGATTTGATCTTTCTTCTCCCACATATGGAGAATGTGGACACCCTCCTGGTTATCCTTCACCCCAGCAACCTCTTGCTGAGCCTTCTGGGTATTCAGTAACCTAGCGAAGATCTCTTCCTTCAAATGGTAGAACTCAAAGAGTTCTCTTCACTTCTGTGTCTATCTGCACACTTCCTTGACGCCCTCCTGGCGGAGTATCTTCTCCACAGAACGTTCAGCAGCTCTGTCCCTTCTGTGCACCCTTTGCACTTGCTCAATTCCCACCTGGCAAAGCTTCTCAGAATCCTCAGTGATTCTGTTTCTTTTGAACTCACAGTAGAGTTCCTTCCTCTGTGCACTCCTTGCACTGGCTCAATGCCCACCTAGCAGAGCTTCATAGAAATCCTCAGAGCTTCTGTCTGAACTCACAATAGAGTCCCTCCAACTACACCACTGTGCATATGCTCAATGCCCACTTGGCAGAGCTCTACAGAACTCCTAACAGATTCTATCTGCAACTGTGTCCTCTCTCACACAGCCTTGCCTCCAAGGTATTCAACAACCTCGAGGTCTTCACTCCTCTGAGTTGTTGACTTCAGCTTCTGTGCCGCAACACGTCTCTGTCTAACTCCGCAGAGTTCAGAAGTGCATCCTATGTGCACGGCTCTCAGAACCCGCAATGTTCTTCAACACCCCCCTGGTGTGAAGCCTCAAAGACCTTCACCTACAATCACACAAACTCCTTGCAAATGCGCAACTACAACATAAATTTACAGAATAAAAGAACACTCACAGACATCCATACAATATAGAACTCATGCAGGAAAAACTGCTTCTGTTTATATTAACAATGGCAAATGCCTGTTTGTACAAGGTGTTCCTGAGCTCTCTCTGGCTCTCCTCAACTCAATCCTCACTCATCTACAACAACTTCTCAAAATGAGATATCAAAATCTCTTTTACCTGAGGGGCTCATCGAGCGCTTCCCTCCAGGTCTACCTACTCTATTCAATTACATTGAATGGGCTGTCTAGTCCAGAATCGGATCTAGATCTCAGCCATTACACACATTAAAGGCCGATCTACCTAATGTCTGCACAAAGGAACGACTTCTATGGCTCACCATCCTAAGCATTAATTACCTTCAATTTTCAAATTTAAATGAGGCTATGCCTCTCTTTTAGCATGCGATTTGAATTCGCTAGCATGGCTGGCTGGCTAGCATGGAGAGATGCTCCTGCATCAATACTTGTCCCATGTGATCTGGAAAGCCTTTCCCCAAGTATTTACCTTTTATAATATTTGATTCTCTTTTGTTTAGAGAGATATGTGGATGGGGGGATTCCAGTTAACCTTTAAAGGCACTAGGGATGGCATTTGTGATGGTGAGATATGCTAACTTGAATACGGATGAGAAAATTTCCTAAGTTACAATTCTTGATATATTGCGGACGTTTCGTCTAAGTAATTTTTGTTTAGCTCATGTAACGTAGAAATCTATTTTTAAGTGAAGTCTCTTGGCTCTTTGTTTCTCTCTAGTGCCTTTTTGTATTAATAAGCTATGTTCTTCCACCATATTCTGACTTGTGATAGTGTGCAATGGGCTTACATGTCTAGGGAAATATGTGGATTTAACATCATGTCAGATATTTAGGCTATCTACACCAGATGTGCTACGTTTATGCATGGGACTAGTGTTGAGTTATGGGGGTTTCAAAATCACAAAGGAAATTATTAAGAAAGATAAAAAGGACTAACTTAAACATGCTAGGAAAAAAAAGAACTTAAGAAAACCAACCTAACTAAAAGAAACAAAAAAAAACAGGGTTTTATTTATGTACAAGTGATCAACAACCTCAATGGCTAAATGATGTAGTGTTTGAGGATTTCTCCATTGACAGGGAGATAATCAACTTCACCTTGAAGGTTTTGTAATCGAAAGGTGTCTTGGCCAATCATTTCCTTAATGAGGCAAGGACTAAGACAAAGTTATTGGAACTTTGAATGTTTCCCTTCATCTTCATGGGTCTTATCCCATTTTAGAACTAAGTCCCCAACTTTAAACTCTTTCTCACCGATGAACTTCTTATCAAACCAATGTTTTACTTCTTTTGGCGAGTTTCGAACTTGATTTTGGTTTTATCATGTATTTCTTCGAGGTTTAGCAAGGTGTTGATGCATCATTGGATGATGGGGAATTCTCTTCCCCGAGATTGTTGTGTGAGTTGGAGGGAAGGAAGATAGATATTTGAGGGTAGAAAATCTTCTTTCCCGTAAACAAGGAAATAAGGTGAAGTTCCTATGGAGGCTTTAGGACTGATGTGATCATCCCAGAGAGCATTCTGCAAAGCATTGTGCTAGTTTCTCTGGTGGTCAACCACGGTTCTCTTAAGGATACAAATGATGTTCTTTTTTGTAGACTCTGCTAAAGCATTACCTTTGGGGTATTAATTTACTGAGTATTTTAAAATGATTCCATTTTCTAATGTAAACTCAGATAAATTCAAGGATGAGAAGTAAGAAGCATTATAAAACACTAAAGAGTTAGGGATTTTGAACCTTGTGATGATGTGTTGTTCAAGAAAATTGATTACTACCTCTTCATTCACTTTGAATAAAGGTATTGCTTCAATCCAGCGTGTGAAATAATTGGTAGCGGTCAGAATATACCTATGTTTCTTGGACGAATGAGGATTTATCTCACCAATGATGTCTAGCCCCCATTGTTCAAAGGGTTCTTCTACATCTACATGTTGGAGAGGAACAACAAATTTGTGTTCCCTTCCTGTAGATTTTTTACATGCTTCACAACTCCTTGAGTATGTATGAGAATATTTGAAGATTGTGGGCCAATCACAGGGTGCCACGTGGCACCTTGGATCATGCCAATAAGGTCTGGGTCAAATTGTTTTGGACTCCAGCAGTGTCGAACCCTAGACCTCCGACATAGGCAATGAACTAATCACAAAGGACACAAACGAGCGAGCTACAAGGCGAGACTTGTTATGCATGCCTCCAAATTTGGTTTTGTTGTGATATTGTTGTAGATTATGAGGATAAGCTCTGATCAACAGGGGCTAGCCCACTGACCAAGGCACTGGAACAGGGGGTTGAGGATCAAGCCTACCCACTTAGAGAGTGACCACATGACCTACCACGTGACCAAGATCATGGACCAAGGAAGAGGACAAGGGCGTGGGTGCCTAGCGCATGGCCACATGGCCCGCCATTTAACCAGGGGCCTGGAGAAAAGGGGTACAACACAATATTTTACAATTTGTGGGTTTTTAACATTAGAAAAGGGATTGTTTAATGATTGTAGGCTTGTTATAATGGGATTTTTTCCCAATTTTGGAGGATTTGAGCCCATATTAAGGAAAAATCTTGGGAGAAAGTTGGGATGTGATGCCCAACCCCAATACTATATAAACAAAGCATTATGTAGTTTTGAAACAAGCCACAAGTGACTCTTGAAGCAAGAGTTAGGAAGCGAAGCCATAAGAGTAGCTGAGATTGTGAGGCTTATTTCGGGAGTTCTAATCCACCTTTTTTAGTGTTGTTTGTTGCATCGGGTTCCTGTGATAGAGCATAATACAATTGAGTTAGGCAGAGAACTGAGTGATGTAATTTAAAAGAATATTTTTTAACATTGAGGAATAATAAAGAAGCCTCCTACACTGCAGCTAAAGGCCCAAAGACGTAGGCAGATTTGTTGAACTCCGTTATCAATTTATGGTGTTCAATCTGTTTATGGTTTGTCTCTTTTTGTTTTCTACAAGTTCTCTTCATTATTTAAGTTTTTTTTTACCGCTCATATAATTCACATTCATTGTCAGAAAAGATCTTGTTAAAATCAAAGTTAAGGTGTAAATTACTAAGCATTGATTTCAGATCAAGTGGTATCAAAGCATGTTGACTATATTTGCAGGAATTGTGAATAAGCATGGGTAAAAGATTGAAGAGAGATAGAAATTAGAAACTTGAGGAGATCAATCAACATATTTAGCGAGAAAATTCCGAGCTGAGAAGATTGGTACAAATCCTCGAAGAAGATAGGGAAAGGATGTGAATATTGGTGTTAGCAATAGAAGAAAGACCGATTGGAAGAAGTCCTTCTGTTAGGAGTCTAAGTCCTATCAAGGATGATGAAATTTATCCATTCTGTGGGAAATCATAAGAGGAGGATTCATATACTCCTGCTACTCCAGTTGAGGAGAAGTCAATAGGAGAGGCCATGGGAATATTCCTCGCCAATGGAAAGTACTCAATATAATCTAGCTTCTCCTGTAGCTAATCAGGAATTGGAGTCAGGTGATCAGGATATTGCCACTTTTGAAAAGCATACCAAAGGAATTGGTATGAAGATGCTATTGAGGTTTGGCTACATGAAAGGACAAGGTCTTGGAAAGCATGGCCAAGGTAGAGCTAAGCCTATCAAGGTGTGAGAATGACCACTCCATGAAGGATTGGGATAGGCAGAAGAGTCTATTGATGACAACAATCTAGTGGTTTGTTGTACACATTGTTATAAGTTCGAACACGATGTTGACCATTGTTGGTATCGACATCCAGAACTAAAACCAACATGGATTTGAACTCATAAAGGCAAGCAATAATATCAAGCCAACAATGATGTGAACAATGAGTCACAAAAGAAAGGTAAAATGGTTGAAAGGTATAAATCTTCTTCACCTACCTTTAATGACGAACATGCTAGGGTCATGGAACTTATAAAAAGAATAATTCCATATACATATTGTGACAATCATAACCATTGTGTTGTAGTATGCTGGAAGCAAAAGGTATACATAAAGAAGATCATGGTGATAAGGAGTACGCCAAGACAAGATGATGCAACACTATAGGTCAAGAAGAATCCACATGCGAATTCATCACATCCAAGACAAGAGTCAGGAAAATCCAATGGGTATTCATCTCAGTCTAGGAAAGTCTTCATTAAATTCATCCCAACAGGAAATTATTTCTCACATTGTCAAAGGAATGGGCATTGTGAAGATAGCTATTGGAAGCTGCATCCAGAGTTGAGATGCTCCAAAAAGACTAAAGTGCCAGAGTAGAAGAAGGATGTTGTAGAAGAGAAGTAGAATGATCGTGAAACTCCATCGACAGAAGATGGGTCATATGCTTGGAATTGGGTAGATTTTATGCCACATATGTAAATATTTCATATAGTCAATGTCCAGTCTACTTGATGTAATAAAATTGATTTGATCTATGAAATCACTTACTGAGTCTAGTTAATGGTTTGTTGAGTTTAGACTATTTATTATTTTAGTCGATTGATGTAATGATGTAGTTAATTGATGTAATAACCTTTTGGAGGACCAAAAGGTCCTAGTGGGGAGGTGTGATCTAAATGAATCCAAAAAGGCCAAAAATTCAAAGTTATCGTATTTGGAAAAAACGAGCACCATCGTGTAGTGCTCGTCATTCTGATTCCAACAATATATTCTTTTTTGAAAATGGACTTCGTATGGCGAAGATATTGCGTTATGAATTTTTTCCCAAAACAGGAAAAATGTCAAAGTCAAAGTCAACAGTCCGTATTGATGACGTCAGTAGTACGTCAGCATGACATGGAAGATAACATGATGATGATGTCATCATGATGATGCCATGATGATGTGGAAACACTAGGGGTTGACATGTGTCAGGAGGATTTAGCATTTTCGGGTGTTGATGTGGAAAGTCACTAGACTGTACGGTATGACATGTGGCAGTTCGTATGATGATGTGGTAGCCGCATATGTGTACACATGGTAGTATGGATTGATAGGTGGAAGTGATGTGTCCTCCTCCAGGCATGACACATGGTAGGTATGGGATGACTATACAACGGAGTTGGCGGTTGACTGGGTCGGTGGCTGTGTGTACAGGGCCAATCCAAAGGTGACACATGGCCCAATCATTGGGCACCACGTGGCACCCCAGATTGGGCTAATAAGGCCTGGGTCAAAATTTTTTGGACTTTGATGATTTTGAACCCCCGACCTCTGACATAGGCAACAAACTAACCACAAAGGACATGACCGAGAGAGCTACAAGGCGAGACTTGTTATGCAAGCCTCCAAAGTTGGTTTTGTTGTGATATTGGTGCAAATTATGGGGATAAGCCTCGGTCAGCGGGGGCTAGCCCGTCAACCAAGGCACTGGACCAGGGGAACAAGGATCAGGCCTACCCACTTAGAGCGCGACCACATGGCCTACCATGTGACCAAGAGCATGGACCATGGTAGAGGACAAGGGTGTGACCACCTAGCGTGTGGCCATATGGCCCTCCCTTTGACCAGGGGCTTGGAGAAAAGGGTTGCCACCCAATATTTTACCATTTGTGGGTTTTTAACATTAGAAAACAGATTTTTTAATGATTGTAGGCCTGTTATAATGGGAGTTTTTCCCAATTTTGGAGGATTTGAGCCGAGATTGAGGCCAAATCTTGGGAGGAAGTTGGGATGTGATTCCCAACCCCAATACTATATAAGCCAAGCATTAGGTAGTTTTGAAACAAGCCACAAGTGACTCTTGAAGCAAGATTTAGGCAGCGAAGCCAGAAGAGTAGTTGAGCTTGTGAGGCTTATTTTGAGAGTTCTACTCCGCCTTTTTGAGTATCGTCTATTGCATCGGGTTCCTGAGACAGAGTAGAATACAAATGATTCAGGCATAGAACTGAGTGATGTAACTTCGAAGAATATTTTTGAGCATTGAGGAATAATAAAGAAGCCTCCCACACTGTAGCTAAAGGCCTGGAGATGTAGGTAGATTTTCCGAACTCCGTTATCAATTTCTAGTGTTCAATCTATTTATGGTTTGTCTCTTTGTGTTTTTAGCAAGTTCTCTTCATTCTTTAAGTTTTTTTTTACCACTCATATAATTCACATGCATTGTCAAAAAATATCTTGATAAAATTGAAGTCAAGGTGTAAATTACTAAACATCGATTTCATATTGGTAAAGCCTTATATGATTATCTCATGATTTGAATAATATATGAGTCCATAATCAATTGTACCCTTCAGGTACCTCATCACATGTTTTGTTGCAACCAAGTGAACACTTCTCGACTCAACCATAAACTGACTCAATGTGTTCACCAAAAAACATATATCTGGCCTCGTGTTTGTTAAGTACATCAATGAACTAATCATATGTCTATACATGGTGGCATCCACTGTCTCTGAAGATGTTTTGCTCAACAACTTCAGATTTGTCACCATCGATGTAGGCATGGCCTTGCAATCCATCATTTTGAATCTCTTCAGAATATTAACAACATATTTTCCTTGGTTAAGGAAAATCTCACTTGGTCTTTGCCATACCTATAAACCTAATAAGTAATGCATCATGCCTAGGTATTTCATCTCTAACTCTACAACAAGATTTCTCTTACTATCAACGATGAGCTTCTCGTCTCTTGTTATAAATAGGTCAGCCACATACAACAATAGTATCACTGGTCCACCATCCACAACCTTGAAGTACAGGTTGGAATCTGCCTTACTCTTGGAAAATCCCAAGCTCATCAGGAAGCTGCCAATTTTACTGTACCATGCTCTGGGTGCTTTCTTTAACCCATACAAGGCTTTCTTCAATCTGCACACATGTGTCTCGAAACCTTGTGGCTGCTCTACATACACTTCTTATTCTATTACACCATTTAGAAAATTTGTCTTCACATCCATCTGGTGTACCTTCCACTTATTTACTGCAGTTATTGCAGGTATATCTCTAATCGAAGTGTATCTAGCCATAGGATAAAATGTCTCCTCATAATATATTCCTTCTTTCTGGGAGAAACCATGTGCCATGAATCTTGCCTTGTACTTCTTGATACTTCCATCTACTGAATTATTTGTCTTGTAAATCCACTTGGAACTTACAAATTTATTCTCTTTTGGTCTTGGAACCATATCCCAAACATCAATCTTTACAATGGTCTGGTACTCTTCAACCATGGAATCCTTCCATTCTTTCTTATTTGTAGCCTCTTCATAATTGGTAGGCTCAACATCAATTATGTCACTTAGAAATGCCACATAACTAGAGTAAGGTTGTGGCCTCTTACTTTCTCTGAAGGATCCATATGGAGCACCATACTTCTCTTCATCCTGAATTATTTCCCAAGCCCATGCTAGTATTCTCTTCTTGGTATTCATCTCTCGAGATGAATCAACAGGTATATGTGGTTCTTCCATATCATGATCTTCTAATACAACACCATCACTTTTATATGTATCTATAAATGTGGGAGCTTCAAGATCCTCATCATGAATCTCATCTGAATGAAGTTTCCTTGATCTATTGAACGTTGTATCCTCATCGAAGGTAACATCTCTGCTAGTCTCAATCTGTCGATGACTAGGGATTTAAACTCGATATGCATTCGATGTCTCACTGTATCCAACAAATATACCCTTCTTTCCTAAAGGATCCAATGAAACATAGTATACATACATGCTAAGTGAAGCAGTTAACATCTGTCCACACACATATAAATGTATAATGTCCAAGGCTCCATTGGCTTTGCTATCACTGCTTGGAAATGGTTTCTTCACATTCTTTCCTTATGTGCATCCTTTGCATATGCCTTCATGTTCCACTTGTATTTATGGCAAACCTATCACAATATTGCTCACGATCGATAGGGATTTGTAATGTATATGAAAAAATCTTCTATGCCATAGTTCACTTGGAGTAACTGTACTGTGTACTAGCGCTAAAACTGAGTGTCCCTTTAACTTATATAATCCTCCTTCTTTGATACCAATCACTATAGAATCATTAATATATTTTCCTCTAGGCCACATGAGGACTTCACCATCAATAAAAGTAACTTTAAATCCTTTCTCTTCTAAACTTGAGATAGAAAGGAGATTCTTCTTTAAACCAAGTACATACAACAAATCCTTCATCTTCATAGGTTTTTCAGAGTCTAACTTGTAGTATGATTCTCCTACTCCTTTAATGGGATATTGATAGTCATCATCTGGATTCACCTTGTGAGGTGAATCTTTCTGAACTAGATATGAGAAAGATTCCTTATAACCAATCATGTGCTTAGAAGCACCACTATCAATATGCCATGTGTCACTTCCATGTGTGACTATACCTCTAAGAGCTGACATCAAAACATATTCTTCACTTGAGTCTTCTTCTTTGGTTTTCTCATGATCATGTTCATCATCTTCTGTGGCATGAGCATGATGTCTTTTATAATTTCCTTTTCTAACCTGACCTTTGGAGTTGGGACAATTTATGGCAATGTGTCCCATCTACTGACAAATGAAGCATCTATAATTTGAGAAACCCTTCTTGAGCTTGTGAGTCTTTTTTAATCCATGAGGTTTCTTATGTGAATGAACTTCATTCTTTCTCTTTCCTTTTCTAGTATGTGTTGTTGGGGCTTGATTTTCTTCATTGCCTAGTTTCTCTTCTCTTTCTACTAATTTGGCTTCTTCCTAAGTACAATCCTCCCATATTCTAATACACCTTGATAGCCTTATTCTTGAACATATACCCTGAATGAATGATTCCCATGTTGATATTTGGGCACATTGGAAAGTGGTCCCCATGTGTTTATGAGTCTCTAAGAACAAAGGGGGAGACTATTACCCTTGTACTTTACTTTATGATTCTAATTTCACTTTGAATTAGGAGATTTACGTTAAAAGTGAAATATTCCACTTAAGTCATAAAGTGACAATTAATTCACAAAGTGGGTGAATTAATAGACATAAAGCAACTAAGGAAAGTGGGTTTCCTTAGTGAGATTTTTGGATTAGATCTCACCCATTGATTAGACTTGGCCAGATTGGATCTAGGCCATTGATCTTTTAGGGCTTGGCCAAAGGAGGCTAAAGGAGGGTATAGTGCATTTATGAGCTCATTCTTCACTTGTGAGAAGAGGAGAAGAGGAGGAGATCTAGGGAGCATTTCTCAAGGAGAGGAGGGTGAGCTTGTATGAGATTTTGAGGAGGAAGCTTGTGTTTTCTTGAGAGAGCTTGGAGATGCCTTCCATGGAGGCTTGGCTACCATTCTAGAGGAGGGCGCACATATGTTATGGAGGGCATAACCTTGAGAGGAGGGGCACATTTCTAGTAGAGGGAGCTCTACCCATTACTTATAGGCTCACTCCCTTGGACTTGGATTACTCTTGTGCTATGGAGAAAGCTATGTGGAGTGAGGGTGCATGAGTCTAGAGGAGGAGGAACATTATATGGAGGTAGGTGCACTTGCTTGAGGAGATATCACATTCTTGGGAGGAGGGTGCATCAAGAAAGGGGTTGGATTATTCTTGGAGGGTTCTCAATAGTAGAGAGGAGGCACACTTCATGAGGAGATGAGGGTGCTTGGCTAGGGAAGATTCATCCCTTATTTGAGTTTTTGCATGTGTGGGGGGGCACACTTGAGAGGAGGGGTGCACCATCACTTGGAGGAGGTTTTTCTTGTGAGAGGGAGGCTACTTCAAAGGAAAGTACAAAGAAAAGGCAAGTTCAGAGGCAAGCAAGAGCAAAGGCAAAGCAAAGGATCGGGATAAAGACAAAGCAAGCAAGAGGAAGAAAGGCTCACCAAGGCAAGGGGCACCTTACTTCACAAGGCTTGTGGGAAAGTCTTCGAGGAACTCCAAGGCACCAGAGAGTGGTTTCTATTGTACCAGTTTCACTTGTTTATGTTTCTTGTGTTGTACATTTTGATTTGAGGCCTTATATATATATCTGCTCCAAACTGGTTCCCCGGGGTTTTATCCAGAGTCACATTGACCAAAAATACCCATGTCAAATTTATGCATTCTTAGAAGTGTAGATCATCATTTTAAAGTTCAATATCTAGAGGTAGTTTTATGTTTTTTAATGTATATTGCATGTGCTAACATTGAGTAAAGAAAACACTTGCAAGGGCACATTAAAAGAGCACTTAACCATCAAATATTGAGCAGAAAGCTTGGTGACTATTTGCTGTCCTAAAATAGCAAGAAATGACAGCCACACAGTTGAAACTTAGAGCCATACTAAGGTCAAGGACAGACCTTAGGTGGCAGCCTCATAGGACCTCAAAAAATCTACATGCTATCAGAGCCAAAGGTGGCTTAGACTTGCTGATTTTGGATCACTTTTGTGGGCAGTTTTGTGAGGTTTTATATCAGATATGTTGGCTGTTTTTGGACAGCAAGTTTACAGTCCAAAAACGTGAGTAAATTTCAGATCTGAAGGTACCTCTCATTTAGTTCTAGTTGGACAACTCAGGGCATATTTGGACAACTAGTTGACAGTGTTTGTGGACAGTTGTGGGCAGATTTGTTGGGCTGATTTTTGACACTTGTGGACAACCTCTTTTCACACCTGCATGGACATGTGTGAGGCTGTAGTGTACGACCTATTTTCACACCTATTTTCTAGGAGTGATGTTGGGGTTTCACTTGCCTCTTTTCACACGTATGTTGATGAGAGTGAGGTAATGTCCATTTACATTTGGAGCATTAGAGTGAGCGTAGTTTGGAAGACATGCCAATATCTCAGATGCATGTTGAGGACAGGCTAGTCGGGGCTAGCAATTGGTTGCCTTGTAAGGCGAGGATCGTCTTTGTCTTAGAGGACCTTGAACTATGGGATATAGTTGAGGCGCATGTTCTGGTTCTTCCTGTCACTACCCTAGTCTTGTTGGCAGATTTCAGGAAGAGGAACAATAAGGAAAAGAGGACCATTTGTGATGCAATCAATGATCATATTATTCCCCACTTGACTGGGAATACTTATGCATATGAGATGTGGGCATCTCTATGCAAGTTGTATGGGAGCTCTAATGAGAACCAAAATTTGGTTCTTCATGATTGACTGAGGGGAATTCACATGCTCGAGGATGAGTCAGTTACTTCATTCCTTGGTAGATACACCCATATCAGAGACGAGCTTGGAGCCATCAGAGGGGTGGTGGATCCAAAATCTATGGTGAGGATAGCTTTGAACAACTTTACCAAACCATGGGGTCCATTTGTACACGACATTATTGCCAGGGAGGTTATTCCTACATGGCAGAGGATGTGAGATGAATTCGTCCAGGAGGAGACTAGACTAGTGGCAGAGGCTTTTGGACAGCAACAACAGTCAGTTCTGGGTGATGAGGACCTTTCTCTTTGGACAAAGGGAAAGAAGAAGACTGACCGGGGAGGTTGACAAGGTCCCAAGTTTGGGATCCCACCACAGGGAGGAGAGAGCAGCAAAAATAGTGGGCAGAAGAGAGACATGAGAACAATGAGATGCTTTGCTTGTGGAGAGATGGGTCACTATGCAGGACAGTGTCCCAAGAAGAAGAAGAAGTAGCAGGATGGGTCAGCACTGACAACAAAGGAGATAGAGTTCAATGAGAAGTTTGCGAGAGAGTGTGCTTTCGTGACTACTTTGTCTGCTGTTACACCATCCAACATTAGATGGGGAGATAGAGTTGATAAGGACCGACTGAATCACAACAATGATTCAGAGGGAGAGCAGACTCAGTGTCCTTGGACATCATTAGAGTGGGTGATTGGTCCACTCAGTATAGCTTCAGTTTCAGAGAATCTGAGTAGATAAAGAGTTGGTGCTACAACTTCAGAGCATCATAGGTTGATGAGGAGGAGGAGCAAGGCACCATGGCTTCTGAGATGGGCATATCAGGTTCTAGATCCACTTTAGGTGGAAGTTACCTGGCGAGAGGCCAAGTTGATTACTCTTGGTGAGATACCAAGAGGGGGAGACTCTTGGTGAGATGCCAAGAGAGTGACTCTTGGTGAGATGCCAAGAGTAGGTGGAAATCCTTGGTGGTAGACCAAGGTGGAGATATTTGGTGTGATGCCGAGATCTAGGTGATATTGGATAGATGGAGAGTCAGTTCCATTTATAGATCACAGAGATTGAGCATATTTGCGACAGAGACTACTTTAAGTGATCAGGGTATAACCATACTCATCAATTATATGCCAGGAGGCAATCATGTCCTCTGCAGGGACGATATTGGTGGTGACGAGGACTTTCCTTAGTAAGAGGGAGTGTTGAGATTTGGGTACCTTGTAAAGTGGTCTCCATGTGCTTATGAGTCTCTGAGCACAAAGGGGGAGACTATTACCCTTGTACTTTACTTTATGATTCCAATTTCACTTTTACTTAGGAAATTTAAGTCAAAAGTGAAATATGTCACTTAAGTCATAAAGTGACAATTAATTCACAAAATGGGTGAATTAATAGACATAAAGCAACTAAGGAAAGTGGATTTCCTTAGTGATATTTTTGGATTAGATCTCACCCATTGATTAGACTTGGCTAGATTGAATATAGGCCATTGATCTTTTAGGGCTTGGCCAAAGGAGGTTAAAGGAGGGTATAGTGCATTTATGTGCTCATTCTTCACTTGTGAGAAGAGAAGAAGAGGAGGAGAGCTAGGGCACATTTCTCAAGGAGAGGAGGGCACACTTGTATGAGAGTTTGAGGAGGAATCTTGTGTTTTCTTGAGAGAGATTGGAGATGCCTTCCATGGAGGCTTGGCTACCATTCTAGAGGAGGGCGCACATATGTGATGGAGGACATGTTTGATAGAGGAGAGGGTGCGACCTTAAGAGGAGGGGTGCATTTCTAGTAGAGGGAGCTCTACCCAATACTTGTAGGCTCACTCCCTTGGTCTTGGTTTACTCTTGTGCTATGGAGAAATCTATGTGGAGTGAAGGTGCATGAGTCTAGAGGAGAAGGAACATTATATGGAGGTAGGTGCACTTTCTTGAGGAGAGGTCACATTCTTGGGAGGAGGGTGAATCAAGCAAGGGGTTGGATTATTCTTGGAGGGTTCTCACTAGTAGAGAGGAGGCACACTTCATGAGGAGATGAGGGTGATTGGCTAGGGAGGATTCATCCCTTATCTAAGTTTTTCCATGTGTGGGGGGGCGCACTTGAGAGGAGGGGTGTACCATCACTTGGAGGAGGTTTTTCTTGTGAGAAGGAGGCTAATTCAAAGGAAAATACAAAAACAAGGCAAGTTCAGAGGAAAGCAAGAGCAAAGGAAAAGAAAAGGATTAGGATAAAGACAAAGCAAGCAAGAGGAAGAAAGGCTCACCAAGGCAAGGGGAGACTTACTTCAAAAGGCTTGTGGGAAAGTCTTCAAGGAACTCCAAGGCACCAGAGAGTGGTTGATATTGTACCAGGTTCACTTTTTTATGTTTCTTGTGTTGTACATTTTTCTTTGATGCCTTCTATATATATTTTCTCCAAACTAGTTTTCCCCGGGGGGGTTATCCAAGGTCATGTTGAGAAAAAATAACTGTGTCAAATTAATGCATACTTAGAATTGTAGATCAGAATTTTAAAGTTCAATATATAGAGGTAGTGTTATGTGTTTTAATGTGTATTTCATTTGCTAACATTGAGTAAAGAAAACACTTGCAAGGGCACCTTAAAATATCACCTAACCATCAAATATTGAGCAGAAAGTTTGGTGACTGTTTGTTGTCCTAAAACAACAAGAAAAGACAACCACAGAGTTGAAACTTAGGGCCATACTAAGGTCAAGGATAGACCTTAGGTTGCAACCTCATAGAACCTCAAAAGATCTACATCCCAAGATATGGGGAGACTATTCAATGTAGTCATCACCAAATCGACTTCTTCTATTGTGTCTCTAATGGATTCAAGCTATTCTTTGATTTGAGACACTCTTGTGAAGTATGATTGGATAGTTTATGAACTTTGCATCTTCACATTCTTGAGTTGTGTTCTCAAGGTCATCTTTTGGTTGATATTTTTTCGTCCATACAATCGGGTTAAGGCATCAAACATTTTCCTGGGAGTTGTCAATGATGAGACATGGTGGATCAAATGATCCTTGATAGAATCAACAATGGTTCTCTTCTCTTTCACTAGGTTCTTTTTGTACTTTTCTTTGGCCCAATCTTCGTCAAGTTCTAGAACTTCTTCTTTTACAAAATATTCTAGATCATTCTCTTCTAGAATGAGAATCACTCTGTACTTCCATGCTCAAAAGTTATCAACACCTTCAAGCTTCTCATCAAGCTTGGTATTGGGTGCCACCCTATGCTTGAAAAATACAATAAGAAAGATAAACAAATTTCAAAGAATGGTTATGTACTTACTAGAGTGTACTATGCCAAGGTGAACAGTTCCAGCTTTAATTCTGATGTGAGTGGGAAATCCCACTTACGAACTTAGCATTTAAGGGCTCTAATCATGCATGCAAAAAATGACCATTTAAAGGCCTCTACTTTTTCCTATTCTCCCAACACAAAACCCCACATTCATGCAATACAAAGGTGGAAACAAGATTAGGTAACTCTACCTTAAATCCTTTGTTTTATGTTGATCCCTTTGCTTTCACTCGCTTCTTGACTGCAAGCCTCTTCCCAAAGTTGGCCTGCATTCACACATGGAAATATAGAGAGCTACAAACATGCATTTTATATACTAATTGCTGGGTTAGATGTGACAATATCATAAAATAAATAAACAATTTGAACACATGATATGGTGGGACGAAAAAAGTATTCCTTTTTGTATTAATCTTCACAAGAGTAAACTTTCAATATGTGGTCGACACTGCTCCTTGAACCTGGTCCTAGGATCCTCTTCACAATGCACCAACTACTCAACCTCACAATATAATTGTAGGAAATTGGAGCAAAGGGGGGATAAATTTGGGCAGAGTTTCTATACTCTTCTTCCTTTTTTCTAAATGGGACCCCTACCCCTTCTTTTATAGGTAGTTATGCTGTTGAATGTCTGGCCATAGGCAGTCAAACAGTTTTAGCAATTTCCTGAAACTCTATTTCCTGTTTGCAAATTTCCATTTTTCGTGATTTTGTCAGTATACACGGGCTGTAGAAGGCTTGCAAGTGTATGGATGTGTGCATATGTGGGCTGTAGAAGGCCAAGGCGTGTGTGGCTCAAAAATAAGACTTTTTAGAAGAGCTTGGCTCAAGAAAATGGCAACTAGTAGGGCCAGAGGCCAAGTATGCAGGCTGGGTGCAAATTAGGTTTATAACAGATGCCCCCTAAAGTGTGAGGTCAGAAGAGCATCTGATGGCCAAAATAATTTACCAATCTTCGTTAATTTTCCAAGTGAGTGAGCCCAGGGACTAGTATTCAGGAGCTGCCATCTGCAAAATAACAATTTATCTCATCGAGGTGGGCATACCCATGCTCGAGATAAAAACTAAAATCATGGTTTCCAATCAAATACACTGCAGATCCATGTCATATAACTATATAAAGTGTAGCCGCGAGCAATACACAATGGATCTACATCTCAAAATCAAAAGATATACATGTATAGTATCCATATTCAAGAAGCTAAGTGTCATATGATGGCTGGAGATGATTCTTTCATAGCTCAAGCAACAACTTCAAGATCTTCAAAACTCAGGTAAGAGTGTAATGTGAGTGTACGACTTTATTACCCAGAGGTATACGATAGCTCGTCGTGAATATATAAGAGGATTTTAGTGATTAATCAGAGAAATTCATTGATTTTGAACAAGGATTTTGATTGGTGTTTTAGGATGGTCGAGCATGAGGACAAGAGACAGACTGTAGAAAGGCTGAAATGAGCTTGGTAAAAAATTCCCTTGGACAGTAGCACGAAAAATGATGAGACTCAGGCAACATGATATATTGACATAAGTTGACGATGCAGGAGGCAACGCCAACTCTCCATATGTTCGGAGGAATAGCCAAATGGAGGAGGACACGACTCTATGAGAACAACTTCCTAAGGTCATACTATATCCCAGATGTTTGACAAATAAAAGGAAAGATGTGCTTTGTCCAAGGGTGACTCATTGTGCTGCCAACAAAAAGAAAATACTTTTCCCTTCCTCTTTTTGGGGTATATTTGATTTTTTTTTTTCTTTTTTCAATATTTTTGAAAAGCTTTGAAAAACGAATAAAAGAATTTTATGTTACAAAGGAGGAATGAGTGTCGCAATCATACTAGTTCCAGGCGCAAGGAACAAAATGATGCTCATAGCAAAGGGACATATGCAGAAAAGGGACACTCGGAAAAAACCTCCATGGGCCAAAGGTGTCAAGACACAGAAGCAAAGTGCTACAGGGCTTGCGAATAATGCATGCTTCAAATGGTTCAATTGAGAGCAACATGGAGCTGACATTAGGCCAAAGATGCAGGTATGCGAATGTGGTTTAATAAGACACACAATGGTAACATCCTTCGATGTAATTTTAATGATCCCAGAGAAGGTAAGCTTGACCGATTTTTCATTTTTAGAGAGTCTGAAAAAGCGTAAAAGAAGACTCCACTGGGGTACCTTTTTCGAAAATAGTCTAGTCGGTTCGAAAAAGGGGTAAACTAGCACCGAAAAGACGACTATTCAACTTATTTTAACGAGTGTGATAAAGACAAGATCACTGGAAAATCTTTTCATTTTTAGGGAGTCTGAAAAGAGCTTAACTATGGACTCCGTAAATGATGCTCTTCTTGGCCATTTAACGAGTGTGAAGAAACAAGGTCACTTGACGATCTTTTCAATTTTAAGGAGTCTGAAAAGAGCTTAACTATGGACTCTGTGGGGGTGCCTTTTTTGTAAATTTAGTCCCTCAAGCCCGAAAAAGGGGTAACATTATACATGAGGATACTCTTCTAGAGAACTGAAGTTTCTAGAGTATACCTTTGTTCGTACAGTTGACCATCCTGACCGAAAAAGGGGTAAACTACCGTCGGACATACGTGCCTTCAAATTTCAGTTTAGAGAACGTGAAGGTCAACAAGATCCCTCAGAAATATTTTCATTTTTAGAGGGTCTGAAAAGGGCTTAAAAGAAGACCCATTTAAAATTTTTGGAGTCCCGAGGGTGAGGTCAAGAGTGATAAAAAATCATGCAGATGAGGCTCAAAATCGTAATCAGGACAAGACTAATAGGGACTACCGAGCCTATAGTCATTACCAACAACATGGATGCCAAAAATGCAAGAAGGATCTACCTAAGACATCCATGAAAGGGAAGGCTCTACCAAACATTACGACACTTCTAAAGTAGAAAATATGGTTCCGTGTTGCAACTCGGTGGGTTCGATCCTATGGAAAAGCAATAAAGACAATGACATACAAAAAGTGGAGGTGAAATCCTAACTTAAATGCTCAAGTTGAAAAAATGATATTTTTACCAAAGGACCTTCAAAAGTGACCCAAATCTCCCAAAAGGTTCCCGATACCCGAAGCGACCTCTATCGTAACCTTCCCAAATAAACTCCTGAACCATACTAAATGATTTTCAGTTTAGAAAAAATGACAAGGGGGTCCAAAAAAATGACAAAAAAGGGGCCAAAAAGTCTATAAATAGAAGCTGACAACTCATTATCACCATTGTTGATTTGGGAAATTGACTCTGGAGCCAAAAACACCCCTTTGATAAAAGTGTTGATTTCGGGAACTTCAGTGGATGAAACGAACTTCTGACTAAACCAAGTAAGTACAAATTCACTCCTCTTGCCTTTCAATTTTTATTTTATGCATTTTATTTCATTTTTTTGGGGGGTGTCGACCTTTAAAAAGGGTTGGCCCTAGGCATAAGCGGGATGTCTTGGGACAACACGTGTATGCATGTGTGCAGAAGAATTATTTCACGCGTGCATACACGAATGTCACCACTACAGCCCGCGTATGCCCCCAATTTTGTGAAAAAATTAAAAAGCAAGATCTAATTGCTCTCCTGAACTGGTACTTGCAGGATGTATGTTCATTGGAGGGAAAGAGAGCATGAAGACATTGAAATTTTCGATGAGGACCCTGGTGTGACTGTTGCATTGAATCAATGTGGGCTATTGAAATTCTACCAGTGTCCATTCATGCGGGAAGAACCAAGGCTACCAAATGCCTTGATAGATTATTGGCACCTGGATGCAGAGGTCTTCATGATTGAAGGTCATTCGTTGACTCCGACCACAGAGGACATATACTTTTTGACTGGCCTCTCGAGGAGAGGGGAACTAGTCAACTTCCACACATTTCCTTCAGGGCCTTATAACATAGCAGAGCTGATTGGGCTCCATTGTGAGGCAGGGACTGACAAAGTGGGCACAGAGGTGTTGATCAACAAGATCTCTAACCTATCACTGAAAGTGATAGTACTTTTGGTTGGGCAGATCACTAGATCCGTTGCACTTCATCAAGCGTCACAGGTGCACATGCATTGTGCAGTGATTTGTTTGAATGCACACATGTTTGATTGGAGCACGACATTACTTGACTGCATGAAAAGGAAGTTGACTGAGTGCTACATGCGGAGGCACAAAAACTTTGGGTTTGGGACCATACTTTGTGCATTCTTCTTTGAGAGGGTGCCCAACATTATCCATCGAGAGAGAGAGATAGTACGAGGGCACATAGCCACATTCCCAGCCGTATGTAGATGGGCAGCACTATTGCCGCAACAGGGTGGTGGAAGGATCGTGGTGGCCTTTGATGACAAGTTATTTGACTGGTGGTCTCGCCAGATTCCAGTGATAGAAGACTATCCATATACTGGCATTGAATTTTCCAGAGACTTGGATATGGTTGTTCCTCCCAGAGCAGTGCGAGGAGAGTTGGGTAAGTTTTTAATTTTCATAGTTTTTGATTTTTATTTTCTCTTATATATATCATTTTTTTTTTGTGTACCAGAGTATTTGACAATGATTTTTTTTGTTATGCACAGACGTGGGACCAGTGCGTCTGACTGATTTTGCGAGGACTAGATGACATCCTCATCCAGAGGTGGGAGAAGCCGGAGCCGTCGGACTGGCAGGAGCAGTAGGGGGGCCTCAGCCTGGGGAGGCCGAGATGGTTTTGAGGTGAGTAGAGTGGAACCTTACCACTCTTACTCGTGTTGTGCCTATGGCAGAGATTGAGGATCTGCCACCCTCTATGCAACCTCACATAGTTGGGGTGCCACGGACTTGGGTCCAACCTTTTCGACGTTTGGCAAACATTGTTGTACACTACAGCGGGGCCAACAGGCCCCGCCCTTAGCTAGGTTGGATTGTTTATGTGTCGTGAGAACTTTTGTACATTTTTGAGGGCATAAGCCTTGTGATTCCTACTATGCATATTTTTGAGGCGTTCACACCCACACTATACTCTGATACATTTTCGACATACATACATACATACATACATACATACATACATACATATATATATATATATATATATATATATATATATGGCTCTTTTTTTTTTTTATTTTTTATGTATTATGTTACAAATGTATTTACATGTGCGTGTGTGTTTTTCGTCTTTACATGTGTGAAAAATGCAAATCTAATATATGATTAACTAGAGTATCAGTGATATGAATGTAAGTAATGTAATCAAAAATTCGTTCTAAGAGACATACCCTAAGGAACCGTCTGTGTAGGGTAGGGTCGTAAGCGTGGTAAACACCATTTAATTGAGACACAACCAGTTGAGCATCTAATTAGACCTGGAGGTGAGAGATACCATGCGACAAAGTTTCATGAAGCAACTCTATGACTATGCTATATTTGAAAACGTTATTTGTAGCATTACCTAAACAGATACCTCCTAAGGATAGCAACTGGCCTTGAGGTGTAAAAATCAACCAAGCTGTGGAAGCAAGCCTCTGAGTGTGTCGACTAGCACCATCCACAAACCCCATGAACACGCCTAATTCACTTGACATCTGCCACAGTGAAAATAATGTCATAAAAAATGACACTTGCATAAATGCAAAAGACAAAAAGTAAGCAAAACAAATGTACAAAGACTATACATATGTTACAAGAAGCCACTAAAGGCGACCCACCTACGAGTAATACTTCTTGAGGTAGATCCCATTTCTAGGCTCAACCAAAGCGTTTCCCTCAAAGTCAACCAGATGATAAACCCCTTTTTTAAGAACCTCTTTTACAATGAATGGTCCGAACCACATGGGTTTGAACTTGCCTACCCCTAGGGTATCCTTATCTTGGTCATAGACTAGGACAAGGTCGCCTTCAGAAAAAATCTGAGGGCGAACAGACCGATCATATTGACACTTAAGTTTTTGTTTGTGAGCCTTGTTATCCAAGGCTGCATCTCGACGCTGCTTATCGAGCTGTTCAAGATGTAATAACTATTCTTCAAGCGGTGAAGTGTCTAGAAATAACTGTACTGCCAATTTTAAAGAGGGGATTTGACATTCAATGGGTAAAACTGCTTCCAACTCGTAAACGAGTTGAAAAGGTGAGAAATAGGTTTCAGTCTTAACAGATGTTTGGTAGGCCCATAATGCAGAGTACAACATCAAATGCCAATTTGACTTGGTCGAATTGATCGTTTGCTGTAAAATAGTCTTGAGGGATTTATTCACAGCTTCCACCTGACCATTCGCTTGAGGTTAGTAAGGTGACGAATGGTCTTGTCTCAACCCAAGATTTTATGTTAACTCAGTCATCATTTTATTCTGGAAGTGACTACCATGGTCAGTGACAATCTCTCTCGGGACGCCGAACCTTGCTATAATATGGTTGAACAAAAAGAGAGTTGTTGTCTCTCCATCATCCTTGAACATTGGCATAGCTTCAACCCACTTTGTAAAGTAGTCTACTGCTACGATGATATAATGGTGCCCTCTTGCTGAAAGGGGGTTGCATGTAGTGTAATCAATCCCCCACTTGGTGAAAGGACCAACTGTAATGATGGGAAACATAGGAGCAGGGTGTGCCCTCATCTTCCGAGAGAAGATTTGACACGGGTGGCACTTCTTGACCAATTCAACACAATATTTGATTAATGTTGGCCAGAAGTAACCAGTGCATAAGATCTTTTAGGCTATTTCCAACCTAGACATATGACTGCCACATGCTCCAGTGTGGCAATCGTTAAGGATGATTTCTGCTTCTTCATGAGTGAGACATTGGCGAAGGATGGAATCTATGCCTCGATGATACAATGTGTCTTCGAGTATAAGATAGTTTTTGTCCTGATGGCGTATACAATGATGCTCATCACGAGAAGCAGAGGTGGGGCAATTCAAAGTCTGGAGATAGACAAGTATATCACCATACCAGGAGTCTGAAGACACGATAAAAAACATGTCTCCTTTAATAGGCGACTCTTCAAGCACAACATCACCTAACTCGACCGGAAGTTCCAATATGAGTTTCGTAAAGACCATTGACCTTTTGGATTTTGCTGAAAAAAAATCTAAGTCAAATTCTTGGGGGACAACTATCCATCTACTGATCTTTCTGCCAATTCCTCGTCGTGTAAACATGTATTGAAATGGATTCACAATGACAATGACGATGGTCTTGCGAAACAATATATAATGACAGAACCATTGGACATCATGAACTACTGCCAACGCAAGTTTTTCAATGTGGGAATAATTAAGTTCTAGTCCAACCAAGCGTCGACTCAGATAATAGATCACGTATTTGGAAAGCACATCATCTTCCTAAACCAAGACTATAATGATGGTTGACTCTACTGCAACCAAGTATAATGAGAAGTATTTATTATAAATGGGTGGTCGAAGCAGAGGGGCAGACATGAGTGCGCATTTCAAATCATCAAACGAGCATTGAGCAGCTTCATCCCAATGAAAAAGGACACCCTTCTTCAGTAAACACATAAATCCCTTTGTGATCTTGGCATAGTTTGTGATGAAATGCTGCAAGAAGTTTGACTTTCCCTTCAAACTCTGAAGTTGAAGGATCATGTGCGAGGGAGGAAACTGAACTATTGCCTCAACCTTGAGAGGATTGACCATGATCCTCATTGTCAAAACTATGAAATTTAGCAGACGAATTGACGTAACGCAGAAAATGCACTTGTTTGGATTCAACCGAATCCGGTAGTAGCAACATCGCTCAAAGATGAGTCTAAGGTGCATAGAATGATTAGATCTCTTACGAGATCATGATGCTAAGTCATTAAGGTAAGCCTCAACTATATGTTTGATATTGTGGAAAGCGAAAGACATGGCCCGCTGAAAGGTAGCTCTAGCATTTTTCAGACCAAAAGGAATTTTTTGATAAGAAAATGTACCCCACAGACAAATGAAAGTGGTTTTGTGTTGGTCTTCAGGTTTTATCTATATTTGATTGTAGCCTGAAAACCATCCATGAAAGAAAAGGCCTCGCATCCTATGCATTCATCGATTATCTGGTCAATAAATGGTGAGGGGACATTATCCTTTGGACAAGCCTTGTTCAAATCACGGAAGTCCGTACAAACGCGAATCGTAGCTTGTTTCTTATTGACTGGAATAGGGTTTGACACCCATTAAGTCAAGTGAATGGGGTAGATAAAACTCGTTTTAAGCAGTTTCTCTACTTCAGCTTTGATAGCTGCTGCTTTCCTAGGATTGACTGGACAAAGCTTCTGCAGGACCGGCTTAGCGTTAGGATAAGTTGTGATTTCATGTTTGACAATTCTTGGATCAATGCCTGGAATTTCCTCATAAGACCAAGCAAAAACATCACAAAATTATTTAAATAAATCTGTGTAGATTTGAATCTCTTCGGGGGAGCAATCGACTCCAACGAGGACATTCTTCGTGATGCGAGGGGTTTTGGAGATATCAATAGGTATCATTTCATCCATGGCTGCCATATTACCCTCGGCATAAACTGCGTGCATAGCCAAGGGATTGATAGGACAAGACCTATCTCTAGTCATAGTCAAAGTGAATTCTCCTGCTTCAATTCTTCTTAACTCTGGGAGGAAGTAAGATCTGTGATGGAGATCATCCCAGGGTTTGTCTGGACTAGTCATTTCCTCTATGATTACTTCATTGGAGGGCAGGACTAAGTCTAAAGAATCGGTATTGGCAAGGGAACCTCGAGCCCAAGTAGGCTCTGAAATCGGATCTAACTCTTGCGCAGGAGTTGGATCAGGGTTGAAGGAAGCTTGCTAAACTATAGAGTACACAAATTATTCCGCAGACAAGGGCATGGCCATGCCATGGTACCCTGTCCCTTCCATCATGTTTGATGGGGAAGGAAGAGTCCACAGATCGTGAAAGTAAGTCGTACAAAATGACAAGACTTGAAAAATCTCAACCTTAGGTTGGTTTGATACAAACTTAACATCACTGGGAGGGGGCGGGTAATCAAAATTACCCATCAAAGGTGGGCATAAACCAACCCCTATGTTGACGATGCCAGGTTTGAGGGTTTTCGATCATCAGGACCGTGGATGCCCCTGATGAAGGGTCAGGATGGGAGAGAGAAAATTGATCAATGGTCACTATCCGATCCTCGTGTGGAAACAAAAAGACCCAGAAAACAGTAGCAACCAGTGCTTTCATAGAATAAGTCCAACTCCTTCATAACAGAATATTATAGTTGAGCTGAGCATCGACTACTTCAACTTTGAAACACATGGTTTCCCCCCCTAACTGCACAGGGAAAGAGGGAATGATGCCATGTGGTCGTAATGGATGACCATCGAAAGCGGTAAGAATAGTTGGTGATGGAGACAAAATGGGTTGGCCTATGGCCTTCCAACATGCCAAAGACATTATGCATGTCGAGGCGCCCTCATCAACCACTGTGCAAAAAATGTTTTGTGTAAAATTTTTCATGGTATAAGCCACTACTATCTGAAATGCAACATGGTGAGGGAGACGAGGTTTTAAGTCAGTGGTATCAAGAATGATCATGCCCGAATTACAAGTCTCAATAGATCCTAAAGTGACTAACAAATCCTTTCTCTGGGAAGGGCAACTCTAGAGGACGTCTAAATCAGACATTGCATAAGGGGTTTGTGACAAATCCTCCACCACAAAGTAGTTCTGGGTGGCCCTTGCATTCGGGTTGTGAGAAGATTTTTTGAATGCACCTTTTGGGATGCGTGTCATTTTTTCACCCAACGTCTTCTCAATCTGGAGAGGAAGAGGGGGGATCTCAGCTTTTTTACTCTTCTCAGAGGAGCTAGGCATTCCGTAATTGTGCACTCTGGTTGATATGTATGCATCACCTTTCATCATATACACATTCAAAGACGAAGGATTACTCAAAGACGGAGGAGGTCCTTGACTGCCCCCTTTTGCGCTCACCAAGGCTTGAGTTAAATTTTTCCCATGCTGGAATGGGTTCATTAACACAACAGGTTGATGTTGTGCCAATAACTTTTGGGCCTCTGCGAGATGAGGGCACTGATAAGTTGGGTGGTCTTCTGTGCACAGATTACAAAGATACTTCGACTTCTTCTTTTTCTTCCAACATTATTGGTAGGTTTATTATCCCCCTTACCCTTCTTTCATTGTTTCTTCTTCCCATCGGGCTGTTGGTTGGCATTTGGGTTTGTCGATTGTACACTATGTACATCCGACATTTGGGTAGGGGGAGCAGCCAAACCTGTGGTTTGGCTAGCCACTGTCTGTTGTATCGACAATTGTTGCAATTTTTTTGATAGTGGATCAGTGGTCTTAGCTTGTGTTGAACCGACAATACCATCGGCATGTGGTCTAGCTCTCTGTCTGGTTTTGTCAAGAATTGACCTAGGTGCATCCGACAATATTTCATAAAGTAGGCCAGATTGTGAGTAAATCAGATCAAGATGTTGAGCTCTCATTATCGCATCTTCTTCAGAAAAGACTCCTGACGTCGCTCCATCTTTGGATAACTGGGGTACCAAAGAATTAAGGAACCACTCCAGCAAAAATTCTAGTGGGACTGGTACTTTTATCAAACTCTTCCGACGTCTCCATTCTCAGATGTGATCAGAGATATGGAAGGTCCTTGCCAAGGATTCCATTGCCAATTCGCCAAAGGAAGAGTATCTTGAGCGGTCGAGCTCAATGTACCATTTCGCAGCACTCCCAATGAGAGTGCGTTGAAACAAGCACAACTGGATGTAGTCATATTTCAATGAGTTAGACGAGCACTAGAGATGAAAAGTAGTCACATGGTTTCTTGGATCTTTGTTAGGTTTGGCTTCGAACTTTGGAATGCCTGAAGGAAACTTGGTCGACATAGGAGGCCAACGTGGATCATGATAGATGGGGTCATTCAACAACCTTGTTAAGTTAGGCAAATGCAAAGTTGCCAGGACTGGTAGTTTGGGCTGTTGATTATGACCATGGAAAAAGGGACCTGGATTTTGACTGGCACCAGGTTGCCAGGAAAAGTTTGGCTGCTGGCTAGGATTTTGGTAAAAACCTTGTCCAAGACCAGTGTACAGATTCTACGCTTGTTGAGGCATCGTCGGCTAACTTTCGTAGAAGGAAAAAGGAGGTTGGGCTTGCATTGCGGTCCAAGGATTTTGAGAGGGGATGCCCCCTGCCGACCCAACTGACATAGGTTTATGAACCTTGTCTGGGGTTCCAATGACTTTGGAAGGGGTTTCCCCCTGTCGACATCCATGACGAGGAAGCTGATCCTTGCCAAGGATTCCAAGGTCCTTGGGGGGTAGGGATTCTTGGGTTTTCCCACTATGCAGGAATAGTACCTTGCATAGGATTCAGTTGTCCATAATTGGGGTTGCCCCCGGCGGGGAAAGCAATGGATGAGAAAACATTGTTAGCAAACACATCGAACAAAGAGAACAGTGTCGAACCTACCGACGGACTATTAGAAGGCAGTCCTTGAATACTCACTTCATACGAACCATAGTTCATTCTTGGCCCAGTGGATTGATGGTGAGCACTACCAAGCATAGGGAACGAAGGAGGTATGTGACCTCCTCCATAAGGGAAAGAATTATAAGGACCTGGAATCCCCCTCGTGGATCCTTGCAGAGGAGTGTTTGAACTCCCTGCCCCTAGACTTAGAGTTGGTTGAGTGGAGTGAAAAAGGATAGCTTTTGGATTGAAGCCAGGCATTCTGTATGTGAACAGAGGGCCTGCCACACTCTGAGACAATGAAATAGTGATCGCCTCCAAAGATGGGAGCGGACCATTGCCTGAAGTAGAGGTAGTCAAGACCATAGTGGCTTGGAATGGCGATGATTGGTTAGGAGGTGGAACACCCCCAGTTGTGATAGTCATAGAGGGAATATGAGAATTCCTTGAAGAAGTTGCAGGATTTGGTTCCATCTCTATTTTGGATACTTCCGAATGCTCGTAAGGATAGACCTGTACAAAAACGAGCGCCGAAAGATCCGTAATAAGAGGGTTGTTTGGACCAAGAGCTTGGGATCCAAGGTCAGTAATGTTTGGCTCCTCCAGGATGAGATGTTCTTCTCTCGAAGGTGGGTTGGACACAATTACCCATGGCTCAGTTTCTTCAAATTTCCCTTGATGGTCTAGCTTCCACCTTAGCGATGGTGGGGGTGCTCCAGATTGATCAGTGGTAGTCCAAGAAGCCTTCGTGACTGGCGGAGATCCTAATCCTCCACTGTGTGAGAAGATCAGAGACAGAATAAGGCCTTTCTAACCAATTGAGAAACAAACACACTCTATCAAAAAATTCTTATGAGATAAAACAGGCAGTCACTAGCTAGTTGGAAGAACAATTACAACAACCAACACTAGAGAAACTTACCGGTGCAAGTGAAACTCAAATGCGGAAGCACCCTTCAGGTATACTCTACAAAGTGTGGTCTGTTGTCTATCCTAGGTACCGCGGTATACCCCCACAGTCACCTGTGTAAGTCACTAGAATGATAGGCAACTAGGTTTCCAACTCGTGAACAATTGCCAGGTGGGTACAATCGACAGTCGGGTGGACCGCAATGAGCAGGGTATCAAGCCTAAAACCTATCCAGGGTATCGAGAGAAAGTGTTCTGGAAGACAACTGAGGACCTCAAATGGATTTGACACCCACAAAGCTCTATGGCAAGTGCCAACAATGGAATCCCAAGACAAGCCCTCTATATGCATTCCCCACTACGCTTGGTCTAGTTTTGGAAGGGTTATATCCACTACCTTTCCGCACACGACCTCATGTTTATCCCATGTGTTAGAGGGGGGTCCTAGACAACTTTCACAGTAACTAGACTTTGAACACTCCCTAAATCAAACTCTTATGTTTGTGTTTGGTAGCCTTGAAGAGTTTCCTCTCCAACCTAAATCAAGGCTCTAGTCCTAGACTTGTTGGTGTACCCTACAAAACATAAAGTCTAAAAGATTTTATTTAAACGTTTATTTTAGTGATTGTTTTTAAATTCATAGGAGATGATAATGAAACCAATGATGTTTTATAGTGACGAAAAGAAATACGTGAAAAGTGCTTGAAACAAGACTACTTTTTCAAAAAGAATTTACTTTAACCAACTTTTCAAAATTTCTTTCTAAGATCTTTTGGCAGAAAATTGAACACAATATTTCACTCGACTACGAGCTACTTATTGTCCTAAGTCAATCAACCAAGAACTTATGAAATTGAACTTTTTCCTCATAATCTGTGCAAACACTTGACTACTTAACCAAACAAAGAAAGTATCTAATTTTTTTTATTATGCCTCAAAAAAAAAGAAAAACTAAAGCTGGAAGCTTTCTCCTTTTCTGAAGCAAAAACGGTAAAAAAACTAAGACAAGACAAGGCCTAGAAAATTTTCTGGCCAACCATTGACCATGGGGAGATACTGACAACCAAGAAGGCAGATTAGACTGATTCACTATCTCATCAAAAAAACCTAACAAAGAAACATAAGAAGACTTTGAATGAAAAAGAAAGCCATAATAGAGTCCAAACCTAGGCTAAACTTCTATGACAGAGACCACATTCAGACAAGAAAGGCCTTGGGAAGTAAAAACTTGACAGAGAGGAGGATGAATGCCTTCAAAAAAAATTCTGGACAGGTACGCGACTGTCTCTTCAACAACTAGCATGCATACACGGGCTGTAGAAGGGCAAGCCACGTGTGCCTCTGAAATCCTTAAAAAAAAAAAAAAAAAACTTACTTTGACGCAAAGAGGCAAGAAAAATATAGCGAAACAAAGCTAATCCTGAGGTTTATACCTGACTATGGACTGCTCAATAAGAGACCTAGAAGGACCTAGAAGATCCCTGAGAAGGATCACTTCTATAGGGGAGAGGATGACTGCCTCTTCCTAAGAAGGCTTTGCTAGGTTCTCCGACACGCAGCTAACACTTCATCAACATGCGTACATACACAGGATGACTAAAGGCAGGGTGTGTGCATATGCGTGCTGTCCCACTATAGGGTGTGTATTCCTCTTAAGACTCTAAAAAATAGAAAATAAATAGTCTGGTAAGTAGAGAAAGGAAGACTGGTATTGAGAACCAGAACCCCTGAAGACTCAGACTTCTTGTAGAAACTCAAAAAAGGAAGTAAAATCAATTTCAAAATACCCTATAAAAAAAATCCCCAAAGAACCCTAGAGCCTTCCCAGTGGAGTTGCCAATTCTGATGTGAGTGGGAAATCCCACTTACAGACTTAGAATTTAAGGACTCTAATCATGCATGAAGAAAATGACCATTTAAAGGCCTCTACTTTTTCCTATTCTCCCAACACAAAACCCCACATTCATGCAATACAAAGGTGCAAACAAGATTAGGTAACTTTACCTTAAATCCTTCATTTGATATCAATCCCTTCTCTTTTACTCGCTCCTTGACTGCAAGCCTCCTCCCAAAGCTGACCTGCATTCACACATGGACAAACAGAGAGCTGCAAACATGCATTTTATATACTAATTGTTGGGTTAGATGTGACAATATCATAAAATAAATAAACAATTTGAACACATGATATGGTGAGATGAAAAAAGTATTCCCTTTTGTATTAATCTTCACAAGAGTAAACTTACAATATGTGGCTGACACTGCTCCTCGAACCTGGTCCTGGGATCCTCTTCACAATGCACCAACTACTCAATCTCACAATATAATTGCAGGAAATTGGAGCAAAGGGGGGATAAATTTGGGCAGAGTTTCTATACTCTTCTTCTTTTTTTCCTAAATGGGACCCCTATCCCTTCTTTTATAGGTAGTTATTCGGTTGAATCACTGGCCATAGGTAGTCAAACGATTTTAGAAATTTCCCAAAACTCTGTTTCCCATCTGCAACTTTCCATTTTTCGTGCTTTTGTTAGTATATGTGGGTTGTAGAAGGCCTGCAAGCATATGGATGTGTGCATACGTGGGCTATAGAAGGCTAGGGTGTGTGTGGCTCAAAAAGAAGGTTTTTTAGAAGAGCTTGGCTCAAGAAAATGGCAACTAGTAGGGCTAGAGGCTAGGTATGTAGGTTGGGTGCAAATTAGGTTTATAACAATTCTACAGTTGCCAAGACATCTTAGACTAGTGTTTATGAGGAAACCCTAATTTTCCAAAATGTGAATTTTAGAATTCTGCTCTGAGGGAAAGGTGTTCCCTCCTAAGGAGAGTTCCTTGGAGGTATTATTTTGACCAACTTCCTTCAAAAAGTGGGTGAAAACACCTTCTATGGTTTTGTGCAAGTGCATGCAATTGCAACAGCTGCAACATGAGTTGTAGTTTTCAACAATTCGTCAAACTAAGAATATAAACCCAGGGAGAGGTGAGATAGGGTTAGGTGAGTCTTCCTATGCTCTTAATTTCCCCAATAGACTCTTCAAAACTATGCAAATGGTTTCCTTCAGGCCCGCTATGATACCATGTTAAAATTCTTCTTAAGCAATTAAGTGTGTTCAATATTCTTTAACTTTATATTATTAAAACAATAACTGCATGCATAAGGATCACTGAAAAAAAGACATTCAAAATATACACAATATTTATCCTAGGAAACCCTTGTGGGGGAGAAATCCCAACAAATATTCTTAAATATAAATTCTTCAACAAGTACAATGTCTCTCTCAAGAGAGATCTCACCAAAACAAAAGATAGACTAGAAAACCCTAACCAAAATAGAGTAATGCACCACTGGACCAAGATAGTCCTTCACAAGATAACCAAAATCCTTAACCAGAACAACCTTCTTCTATAACTACGTCACCATTCCTCTATAGCTGCGTCACTCTTTTCCAAGTGAGGCACCTACACTCTTATAAATATAGGTTGAACTGCCCAGAATTAGGTCAAGGCCAAACTATCTACTTTTATCCTTTTAATTTACAATTGACTTGTCAAGGCACAGTAGGGGTGACATAAAAAACATAATATAACATTATTCTTTAGGGTTTTGTCTTGGTCAAATACAATATGAATATAATAAGAATATCTTTCGAAGCTACTCAAACTTCAACAAATCCGGTGCTCATAAATGCGATAGGGTATTCATCCCCTTGTTCATATTTTTGTGTGAGCATTGCTGCTAAAGAATGATCGGATGTGAATGTATACACAAAAAAATCTTTGGAGAAATATGGACTCCACAGAGGTGGAGCAGTGGCTATAGAAGCTTTAACATTTTCAAACGCTTCTTTCTCCAATGTCATATCCACTTAAACTGGATGTCTTTTTTAATCATTCTTTGAAGTGGTTTCACAATCTCTGCAAAATATGGGACAAATATTCTTACAAAGTTGATTCTTCCAAAGAACGATTACATAGATTTCTTGTTGTGTGGTGGAGAAATTTGTAGAATAGCCTTGGTTCTTTCTGGGTCCACCGAAATTTCATCTTTAGAAATGGTGTGGCCTAAAAAAATGCCTTCTGAAACAACAATGATGGTCTTTTTGGGGTTTAGAGAAATCCCATATTTTCTGCATCGTTCAAAAATTTGTGTAATGTACCTTTCTGAGTAGGAGTTCCAAAGAGGAAGGATGAGTAGTCTAAACCTCCCTGTTAGACTATAACCAATCTCTCTAAAGAGGTGAACGAAGACGATTCGTCTGTAAATAAAGTAGGTGTACATAACTTTAGATACCCTGTAAAAAATCCCCCTTTTTATATTTCTATAAACATTATGGATAATATTTGCCATTGTTGCCTCATTGATGACAGTTCGGGCCCAAGTGTGATGTCGAAGATTATTATGGAAGAGTTAGGCTTGTCTTGTACAAATGAAAATGCCAGAAGCATGCTCTCCTATAATAGTCTACAACAAGCGACCATAGGTGAGATTAAAGATGTGACCTTAGTTTTGTGTGCGCATCCTGAAATAAGGACAACCCTCAACATTCAAGTAATTGACATGCTAGTAAGTAATTACTCAATCATCTTGGGAAGATATCAGCAAGCTTTAATGAGAGGATACCTCTTACTCGACAAAACACATTTATCTGATCCTCGGAATGGTAAAAAAATTATAGTCCTTAGAGAGGGAAGGATTTCACCTTACATAGAGAGTATCCCATGACCTAACATAAACTACATCGAAGAGGACCTAGGGGTGTATTCCATATTTTCTGAAGAGGATAAAATTCCCTTGGAACAAATTGATTTAGATGATGGTATGTGGCACATGCACTTTAATGGTTCATGCTCTAATGAAGGTAATAGAGCTGGCATTATCTTGATTTCTCCTATAGGAAAAATCCATAACGTTTCTTATAGGTTGGAGTTTGCTGGCACAAACATTGTTACAGAATTTGAAGCTTTATTATTGGGAATTGAGAACACCTATAATCTTGGCTGTGGTCACCTTTCAATTTTTGGGGATTCCGAGCTTACTGTGAATCTTGTATGTAAAATTTACTCTCCTAGCAACAAGTTGATAAAATGATACACCCAAACTTTTTGGGCACTTATCTTGAACTTGTTATCTTTCAATATCACTCATGTTACGAGGGAGTTGAATTCAATGGCTGATTGGTTAGCTTCTTTTGCAACCTCTCCTAATCGAAAACATTTGCCACACATGCCTGATTTTATGTTTCAATATCTAAATTGTCCACATATCCGTGACAATTTATAATCTTGGTAGGCCCTCCCTAATGATGAGAAAATTTGTACTTTCATTCAAGATGAACCTCTTAAGTCCAAGGAAATTATATCCATAGAAGACAACAAGATTCCTACGGGCCTGACTCATTTAGAGAGTTCATTTTCTTTGAGTCATGCAAGCAGTAAAGAGAAATAGAAAGAAGAGGAGTCAAGAAGGAAGGTGGGTGAAACCATGTCCTTGAACATTGGGGCACTCAAATCTTCAAGGAATGTTAAAATAAGTGTCCAATGTTTTGATAAAGAAGAAATGAAGTTGGCCAAGCTACTTGGTATATTTCAAGATGTTTTTACTTGGTCTTATGAGGATCTTCGTGGTTTTGATCCTGGTCTTATACAACATGCTATCCCCATCATGGAAGGCATGAAACCAGTTAGGAAGAAACTAAGACCTATTAGCTCTGCATTTAAAGCAACTTGTCAAAGGGAGTTGGAAAATTTCTTAAGGTCTGCGATCATTTTTCCAATCTACCATGAATGGGTTTCCAATTGAGTACCTGTTTCGAAGATCACTGATCATATTAAAACCTGCATTAATTTTCGCACCTCCAATCAGGCTATTATGAGAAATCCTTTTCCTCCTCTTAATATGGAAATGATTCTACAACAGGTTGTAAGGTCACAGATGAGACCCTTACTTGACAATTTTTTGGGTTACAGTAAAATCAAGGGAAAAGGGGCAAATGCTCACAAAACCACTCTTATCACTAATTGGGGTACCATGACTTATAAATGCCTGCTTTCTGTCTTACCTGATGCAAGTACCACTCTTAAAAGACCTATATGAACAACTTGGGATGAATTGATTAGTTTCCATATATATCTTGATGATCTGATTGTACACGTTAAAGGGTTGATTATTACCTCAGTGTTCCAAGTGTTATTTTGGGGTCCATTCAAAATTTATTTTGTCTAGGATACTAACTCTTGCATTCTAAATGATTTACAGGAGTATTTTTTTTCCTACAACACTAATTGTTCTCACTTGAAACATTACATGGGACCAACATGAAAAATGCTAACACTGTTTGGATTTTCTGTATACTAGTAACTTAGCTCTGCTTCCAATTTTGAAATATTTTCTTTTCTTCTTTTATAGTAGTTTGACTTCTTCTTTTTATTTTAAAACATTTCCTATTGCTTTTACATTTGGTCATTTTATTGTTGTTGTTTTACTTTTTGCAATCTTATTTTTGTCATGATTTTGTTGCTTACCATCTTTTAGTTGATTTGGTGAAAAATAAGATGTTGGATCAGTTCTTCCACAGTGACACTCCTGCAAGGTGCTAGTCAATAAAAATAAATCTTACACAGTTGTTACAATGTTTCCCCTGAAAGCACACTTGAATTTGTTATCTGCTTCCACTGCTGTCTAGAATTTTTTTTTTTGGGTTATATCCCACTTTTGCCTTCCTTTTCTTCATCCATTTGAGAATTTAAGAGAGAAATTCCATAAATTTTCTCCTTGAAGTTAAGAGCCAATCATGGTTGAATGATTATGCACATAGTGGTAAAACCCCTCATACTTAACACTTTTCATGAGTTATTCCCAAATTCCTGGTCATTTTTCCATTAAATCCAGTCACTTCCCCATATTGCATAATATTCCTGGTTATATCTTCTTGGCCTGCTGTTCTAGCCTGTGAAACCATGAGTCCTGAGTTCTAATATGTTGAAAACAAATTTCCCTGTGGAGTCGCCAGTTTGTTGGCGATTAAAATCACAATGAGTTTTTTTTATCATAGAAAGTATTGCTAAAGCCTATTATTATAAGTTAACGATATATCTATAATACTAGTAGGTGGGACCCCCTTGTGGATTGGAGGATCAGATATAGTTCTTAGTTGATGTTATGAGGTTGTTCGACACTACTTATAGGTTTGAGCATGGTTGATGTTCAAATATTGGTTCTATTCGCAACAAATGGGTGATGGAAAATTTATGTTATGTGTGAGTGTCCTTACTTTAAATTCTCATTTCCATGTCATCAGGGCTTATGAGAACTGTTATGCTATTGCGCCATGATTTATTATTTGTTACACCTGCACAAAACATGTGTTAGTCATGGAAAAGGAAAAGGAAATATGGAAAAATCTAAGCAAGAAATTAAACTATGCTACTATGCTATACGATGCTGCACTATGCATTTTGAAGTTTAAATGGAATGTTGTTAGTCCTAGCTAACAAGGTTAGTGGCTATTTGATTTATTGAATTATATGGAAAAGCATGTGATGGGCGCTATATTGTGGTTGGCAGTGGTTAATGTGACATAGGGTGGCGCTTTTGACAATTGGTGGATGTTGGTTTCGATGCATGGTTTAATTGAATGAATTAATGGATTAGTGGGTTGGCGTGTACTAAGGAATTGAATGACTAGAGGATGGAGGCGACGTGCATTTACTACACGTCACTCCATACCCCTTCCACTGGTTTTCACCCTGACTATTGTTCAATTGTGTTCGTTGTGGTTAAGCTCCGATTTTCAAGCAGAGGAAGAACTGTTCGGCCAAGCTCGCGTTTTTAAGGTTTTCATGGTTACAGGTATATATTGTTTCCATGCATGAACCCGCCCTGGTTATGAAATATATATTGTCTCAATGATGTATGGGTATGTGCTTTCCTTAAGTTTCGCAACTGTGTAAATTTGTGATATTTTTCTATAATGAATGGTTGGTGTGGTTCCATTGCAATAATGTTTGAAGTTACAGTTTCTTTGATCATTCTGAGTTTAGAAGCCATGAAGGTTCTCTGTCATCCTTATTGGTGCTATAGTGGGAAAAAACCCTATGGACTACACTAGGGTTCAACGTGCAGGCAGAGATAACCGTCTAAAGTCTCATACTTTTAACAACTACCCTGACAATACCCCACTTTCATGTATAAAACACAAAGATAAAAGGATCCAAAGGATTCAATAACTCTACCTTGAACTCCACATCTGGTGTCAATCCTTTTGAGTTCAATTGTTCCTCAACTGTAAGTATCCTCCCAAGGCCGACCTGCATTCACAAAAAGACAAAGAATAACCTACGAAAAAGAATCTTATATATGAATTAGTGGGTTAGATGTCATGATAAAATGTAAATAAAACATAAATATTGAACACATCATATGGCGGGTTAAAAAAATTACTTCTTTATATTAATCTCACAAAGTCACTTACAATGAGATCGGTGACTTCTCAAACCTGGTCCAAGCTCCTCTTCACCAAGCTTCAACTGCTTCCACATATCCTTCTCCTCTCACAATTCTCTCTAGGGAAATTACATGTTCTTAGGAATGAGGAAAAAGGCAAGAATAAGGGAATTCTAGCTCAAAACTCACAATGTGTCTGCAAATTGTTCGGGAGGTGCCATCTGCAAAATAACAATTGTCTCACCAAGGCGGGCATACCCATTCTCGGGATGAAATAAATCATGGTTTCCAATCAAATACACTACGGATACATGTCATATAACTATATAAAGTGTATCAACGAGCAATGCACAACGGATCTACATCTCAAAATCAAAGATATGCATATATAGTATCCATATTCAAGAAGCCAATGATGCCTGATGGCTAGAGATGAGGCCTTCAGAGCTCGAGAAACAACTTCAAGATATTCAAAACTCAGGTAGGATTTTAATGTGAGTGTACAACTTCACTACCTACAGGTATTCAATGGCTCGTCGAGGAACATATAAGAGGATCTTAGTGATCAGGCATATAACTTCAATGATTTTGAACAAGGACTTGATTGGACTTTCAGGATGGTTGGGCATGAGGGAAAGAGACAAATTGGAGAAGGGCCAACTCAATCTTAGTAAAAACTTCCCTTGGACAATAACACGACATATGATTAGACTCAGGCAACATGACATTGACATAAGTTCACGATGCAGGAGGCAACACAAACTCTCCACATGTTTGGAAGAATAACAAAAAGGAGGAGGACACAACTCTATGTAGCGAGAAAAACTTCCTAAGGTCATATTAAATACTAGAGCTTGACGAACAAACAAAAGGATGTGCTTTGTCCAAGGGCTACTCATTGTGCTTCCATAAAAAGAAAATACTTTTCCCATCCTCTTTTTGGGGTATATTTGATTTTTTTGTCTTTTTCAATAATTTTTGGAAAGCTTGAAAAAGAATAAAAGAATGCTACGCTGAAAACGAGGAACAAGTGTCGCAAGCATACTAGTTCCAAGTGCAAGGAACACACTAATGCTCAAAGCAAGGAGACATGTGCAGGAAAAGTACACTCGAGAAAATTCCTCCATGGGTCAAGGTGTCAAGACACAGAGAAAAAGTGCTACAAGGCTTGTGTATAAGGCATGCTTCAAAGGTTCAGTTTAGAGAAACATGGAGCCGACATTAGGCCAAAATGTAGGAATGTAAATGTGATTAACAGGACACAATGATAACACCCTTCAATGAAATTTTAACGAGCCCAAAGAGAGAGTCTAAAAAAACACAAAAGAAGACTCCACTGGGGTACCTTTTTCGAAGGTAGTCTAGTCGGTTTGAAAAAGGGGTAAAATAGCACCGAAAATACATCTATTCAAAACCATTTTAACGAGTGTGACAAAGACAAGATCACTCAACAATCTTTTCAATTTTAAGGAGTCTAAAAAGAGCTTAACTATGGACTCACTGCCTTTTTCTAGATTTATTCTCCTTAGCCTGAAAAAGTAAATTTTGCTGAAGAGAACTCTCCTGGCGAGATGAATCTCCCAAAGTGTACCTTTTTCCTCATTAATCTACAAGCCAGAAAAATGGGTAAACTCGTGCCAGTAGATGTTTTTATGGACCAATTAACGAGTGTGAAAGAAAAAGGTCACTTGACAATATTTTCAATTTTAAGGAGTCTGAAAAGAGCTTAACTATGGACTCCGTAGGGAATGTTCTTCTGGACCAGTTTAATGAGTGTAAAGAAACAAGGTCACTCGACTATCTTTTCATTTTTAGGGATTCTAAAAAGAGATTAATTATGGACTCTATGGGGGTTCCTTTTTCATAAATTTAGTCCCTCAGGCCCGAAAAAGGGTTAAACTTATACCTGAGAATACTCTTCTAGCGAAGAGAATTTCCTAGAGTATACCTTTGTTCATATAATTGACCTTCCAGACTGAAAAAGGGGTAAACTACCACTGGACAGACGTGCCTTTTAGTTTTAGTTTGGTGAGCGTGAAGGGAAACAAGATCGCTCGACAATCTTTTCATGTTTATAGAGTCTAAAAGGGGATTAAAGAAGACTCATTTTGGGAGTACCGAGGGTGAGGCTAAGAGTGATGACATATCAGACATATGAGGCTCAAACTCATAATCAGGACATGACTAACAAGGACTCCTAAGCCTAAAGTCATTGAGGATAGAATGGACACCAAAATGCAACCAGGATCTACCTAGGGAATCCATGTAAAGGAAGGCTCTACCACTAAATTATGACAATTCTAAAGAAACAATGATAGTTCTGTGTCACAATTCGGCTGGATCGATCTGATGGAAAAGAGGAAAAGACAATGAGATGTAGAAAGTGGAGGTGGAATCCTAACTTAAATGCAAAAAGTTGGAAAAACGACTTTTACCAAAGGACCTTCAAAAGTGACCCATCTCTCAAAAAAATTTCCAAACCAAAAGTGAAGTGTATTGTAACATCTAATGAGAAACTCAAGAACCATGTTAAAACATTTTCAAGCCAGAAAAAAACGACTAAAGGGTTCAAAAAATGACAAAAAGGGCCAAAAAATTCTATAAATAGAAGCTGGTAGTTCATTATCACCATTGCAAATTGAGAATTGACCAAAAATCTAAAAACACCCCTTTGTTAAAGAATTTTATTCCAGGAGCTTCAAAGGATGAAAAGAACTTCCGCTTGGACCAAGTAAGTACAAACTACCTCCTCTTGTATTTCAATACTTTTCTTTTGCATTTATTTTGTTTTTTTGGGGGGCGCACACCTCTAAAAAAGGTCATCCCTACATGTACGTGGGTTGTCCAGGGATAGGCCGCATATGCCTGTGGGAAGAAAACAATCAGCCTGCGTGCATATGTGACTGTTTCCAATACAACCCGCATACACCCTCAAAGATATGAAAATTTTTAAAAATACAAGATTTAACTCTCCTTTGAACTTGTCATTTTTCAAGATGTACATCCGTTGGAGAGAGAGGGAGCATGAGGAAATTGATTCTTTGGTCGCAAAAGACCCTATTGTTGTCACCGCATTAAAATAATGTGGGTTGTGGAAATTATTCTAGCGTCCACTCATGAGGGCACAACCCAGGCTATTGAATGCCTTGGTATATTACTGACACCCTGATGCCGAGGCATTTATGCTCGAGGGACAGTCGTTGACTCCAATGACTGAGGATATTTATTTTCTGACTGGCCTCTCAAGGAGAGGGGAACCAGTCAACCTTCGTTATTTTCCTCCTGGGCCTCAAAACATAGCCAAATTGATCAGGCTACACTACGAGGCTAGCACAGATAAAGTGGGTTCTCAGGTGCCGATCCACAAGATTTCCAATCCATCACTGCAAGTGATAGTTTTACTTATTGGGCAGATCACTAGATCGACGACCTTACATCAGGCCTCCTGGGTGCACATGCATTGTGCGGTACAATGCTTAAATGCACGAGTGTTCGACTGGATCACAACCATGCTGGATTGCATGAAGAGACAATTGATAGAGTGTCATGGGCGGAATAACAAAAACTTTGGGTTTGGGACTGTTCTATGTTCCTTTTTCTTCAAGAGGGTACCCAATCTTAGTCCACTAGAGATAGTACAGGGGCACGTGGCGTCCTTCCCAACAGTGTGTAGGTGGGCGATGTTGTTGCTACGACAGGGGGGAGGGAGGACCATTGGGGCCTTCGACGATACTTTCTTCGACTGGTGGTCTCGATAGATTCTGGCTATAGAGGACTACCCCTATGCCGAGATCAACTTCTCCAGGGATCCTGATATGCCCTTACCTCCCGGAGCAGAACGAGGAGAGATAGGTACGTTTGTTTTTAATGTTATTTAATTTTTATTTCTTTTTATATATATATCATTTTTATGGGAAACAAAGTATCTGACAATTTTGTATCTGTTTATGTACAGATGTGGGACCAGTGCATCCATCATACTTCTCGAGGACCAGGCGACGTCCTCAACCAGAGGCAGTACCAGTCGTAGCCGTCGGACCAACAACAACAACAGTAGCAGGGGGACCTCCAGCTAGAGAGGCTGAGAGATTTTTGAGACGGGTGGAGAGGAACCTCACCGTGCTCACTTGTGCAGTCCCTATGGCAGAGATCAAGGATCTGCCACCATCAATGCAACCTCATGTAGTTGGGGTGCCACGGACCTGGGTCCAATTCTTCCGGCATTTGGAAAACACCATGGTTCACTATGGTAGGGCCAACAGGCCCCACCCTTAGGTTAGGATAGACGACTTGCGTGTCGAGGGAATTTTTTGTATATTTTTTAGTGCATAAGCCCCATGACATGTACTGGATATGTATTTTTGAGGCACTTGCGCCCACCTATGTACTCTGAAACTTTTGATATATATATGTGTATTTACATATTTTATGTCTTATGGTTTACATTTATTTACAAATGTATTTACATGTGTATGTGTGTGATTTTTCTTATGTGTGTGCAATATGCCAATCTAATACATGATTCGCGAGAGTATCTGTGATTTGATTCAATCTCCTAGGAACATGGATATACATAATGTAATCAAAGCATCATTCTAAGAGTCATACCCTAAGGAATCATTGGTGTAGAGTAGGATCATAAACATGATAAACCCCATTTAACTAGTACACAACCAGCTATGCATCTATGTAGACCTGAAGATGAGAGATACCATGTGACAAAGCGTCACAAAGAAACTCTATTACTATGTTGTACTCGACGACATTGTTTGTGGTGTCACCTAAACAGATACCTCCAGAAGATAGTAACTGGCCTTGAGGTGTGAAGATCACCCAAGCTGTGGAAGCAAGCCTCCGAGTGTGTCGGCTAGTGCCATCCGTGAACCCAATGAACACCTCTAATTCACTTGACATCTGCCACAGTGAAAAAGATGACATCAAAAATGACACATCCATAAAACAAAAAAGACTAAAACTAACTGTATAAGAACTATACATCTGTACAAGAAGTCACCCAAAGCGACCCACCTATGAGTAATACTTCTTGAGGTAGAGCCCATTTTTGAGCTCTGCCAAAGCTTTCCCTTCGAAGTCAACCAGACGATAAATGCCCTTTTTAATACTTGCTTCACAATGAAAGGTCTGAACGACATGGGTTTGAACTTGCCTACCCCGGGGGGATCCTTATCTTGGTCGTAGACCAGGACAAGGTCACCTTCAGATAAAATCTGAGGATGAACAGACTGATCATACTGACACTTGAATTTTTTTTTGTGAGCCTCATTAGCCAAGGCTGCATCACGATATTGCTTATCGATCTGATTGAGATATAATAAGCGTTCCTCAAGTGGTGAAGTGTCTGGCAATAATTGTACTGCCAACTTAAGAGATGGGATTTGGCATTCTATAGGCAAGACTGCTTCCATCCTGTAAACAAGTTGAAAAGGTGAGAAATCAGTGGTAGTCTTTTCATACATTTGGTAGGCTCACAATGCCGAGTACAACATCAAATGCCAATTTGACTTGGATGAATTGATTGTTCATTGTAGAATTGTCCTAAGAGACTTATTCACAGCTTCCACCTAACCATTCGCTTGTGGGTAGTAAGGTGATGAATATTCTCGACTCAACCCAAGATTTGATGTTAACCCAGACATCATTTTGTTTTGAAAGTGACTATCATGGTCAGTGAAAATCTCCTTCAGGATACCGAACCTTGCTATTATCTGGTTAAACAGAAAGAGAGTTATTGTTTCACCATCATCTTTGAATGTTGGAATAGTTTCAACCCACTTTGTGAAGTAGTCTACTGCTATGATGATATAATGGTGCCCCCTAGCTGAGGGGGGGTGGAATGTAGTGTAATCAATCCCCCACTTGGTGAAGGGGCCAACTGTAATGATGATAAACATAGGATCGGGGTGTGCCCTCATCTTCCGAGAGAAGATCTGACATGGGTGGCACTTCTTGACTGATTCAATGCAAACTTTGATCAACGTTAGCCAAAAGTAACATGCTCGTAGAATATTTTGGGTTGTTTCCAACCCAGAAAAATGACCACCACATGATCTAGTGTGGCAGTTGTTAAGCATGAGTTCCGCTTCTTCATGAGTGAGACACTAACGAAGGATGCAATCTACACCTCGACAATACAAAGTGTCCTCAAGAATAAGATAGTTTTTTGCCTAATGGTGTATACATCGACGCTCATCATGAGAAAAAGAGGTGGGGCACTTCAAATTCTAGAGATAGAATAGTATATCTCCATACCATGGGTCCGAAGATGTAATCGGAAAAATATCTCCTTTAATCGATGATTCTTCGAGCATAACATCTCTTGATTCGATTAGAAGTTTAGAGATAAGTTCCACGAAGACCAACAAATTTTTAGATTTCGTAGAAAAAAAATCCAAGTCAAATTCCTGGAGGATAACAATCCATTTGATGATCTTTCCACTGATTACACGTTGTGTCAACATGTATTGAAACAGATACACAATGACAATGACGGTAGTCTTGCGAAACATGATATAATGACGGAATCGTTGGACAACATGTACTGCTGCCAACACAAGCTTTTCAATGTGGGAGTAGTTGAGTTCTATTCCAACTAGGCCTCGGCTCAAGTAATAAATGACATATTCTTCAAGCATATCATCCTCTTGAACCAAGACCATACTGATGGTCGACTCTGCTGTGGCCAAATACAATAAGAAATATTTATTATAATTGGGTGGCCGAAGTAGAGGGGAAAACGTGAGGGTGTCTTTCAATGCTTCGAAAGAGCATTGAGTGGCTTCATCCCAATGGAAATGGACATCCTTCTTCAGTAAATGCATAAACCCTTTAGTGATATAGGCATAGTTTGTGATAAAATTCCGAAGAAAATTGGCTTTTCCATGTAAACTCTGAAGCTTAGGGACTATGCATGGGGGAGGCAATTGAACTATCGCCTCAACCTTTAGAGGATCGACCATGATCCCTATTGTCGAAACTATAAAACCTAAAAGATGACCTGATGTCACACAGAAAATGCATTTGTTAGGATTCAAGTGAATCTGATAGTAGTGACATCGCTCAAAGATAAGCTGGAGGTGTGTGGGATGATCAGCTCTCTTACGAAATCGTGATGTTAAATCATTGAGATAAGCCTCGAATATATGTTTGAGATCATGGAAAGAAAAAGACACGGCTCACTAAAAAGTGGCTCTAGCATTCTTCAGGCCAAAAGGCATCTTCTGATAAGTGAATGTACCCCATGGATAGATAAAAGTTGTTTTATGCTGGTCTTCGGGCTTGATCTATATCTGATTGTATCTCGAAAAACCATCCATGAAAGAAAATACCTCACAGCCTGCGCATTCATCAATGATATGGTCAATGAATGGGGTGGGGAAGTTATCCTTTGGACAAGCCTTGTTCAAATCATGGAAGTCCGTACATACATGAATTGTTCCCTATTTTTTAATGACTGGAACGAGATTTAACACCCATTGAGTCAACTGGATGGGATAGATGAAACCAGCTTTGAGTAGTTTCTCTACTTCAGCCTTAATAACTGCTGCTTTCTGAGGATTAACTGGATGAATCTTCCGTTAGACTATCTTGATGTCAAGATAAGTCGTTATTTCATGTTCGACGATTCTTGGATCTATGCCTGGAATTTCCTCATAAGACCAGGAAAAAACGTCGCGAAATTCTTTAAATAAATCCGTATAGATTCGAATCTCCTCGGGGGAGAAATCCGCTCCAACGAAGACATTCTCCATAACTCCAGGGGTTCTAGAGATATCGATAGGTATTTTTTTAGTGATGGTTTCCATATTACCCTCGACATAAACTACGTGCATAGCGAGAGGATTAATATGACAAGACCTATCTCTAGTCATAGTCAACACAAATGCTCTTGCCTCTATTATTCCTAACTCCAAGAGAAAATAAGATCTGTGATGGAGATCATCCCAGGGTATGTGTGGACCAATCAATGACTCTATAATTACCTTATCAGAGGACAATACCAAGTCTAAGGAATCATTAGTGGCGGGGGAACCTTGGGCCCAAATAGGCTCTAGAACTGGATCTAAGTCCTATGCGAGAGTCGGATCAGGGCCAACTGAAGATTGTTGAACAATGGAGTATGCAACTTCTACCATGGACATGCCATGGTGCCCTATCCCTTCCATCATGGTCGATGGGGAAGGAAGAGTCCACGGATCATTAAAGTAAGTCGTACGGAACGAAAACACTTGAAATATTTCAGCCTTGGGTTGGTCGAGGACAACCGATATGTACTTGACATTGCCGGATGGAGGTGGGTAATAGAAAGTACCCATCAAAGGTGGGCACAAACCAACCCCTACATTGATGACATCAGGCTGTGGATTATCAATCATCGGGACCATGGATGCCCCCAATGAAGGGTTAGGACAGGAGAAAGACAATTGATCAATGGTCACAATCCGACCCTCATGTGGAAACAACAAGACCTAGAAAACTGTAGCGACCACTGCATACATAGCACAAGTCCAACTCCTTCCTAACAAGAGATTGTAGTTGAGAGGTGCATCAACCAATTCAACTTCGACACACACAGTATTTCCTTGTAACTGCATGATGAAAGAAGGAATGATTCCATGTGGTCTAAACAAATGACCATCGAAAGTGGCAAGAAGAGTAGGTGACAACGAAAAAATGGGTTGGCCGATGGCCTTCCAACATGCCAATGACATCATGCATGTCAAGGCACCCTCATCAACCACCGTATGGAAAATATTCCGGGTAAACATTTTTTTGGTGTAAGCCACTACTATCTGAAACATGACATGGTATGGGAGATGAGGCTTCAAGTCAGTCGTATCAAGCATGATCGTTCTTGGATTGCAAGTCTCAGCATATCCTAATTTAGCTAACAGAGCCTTTCTTTGAGTGGAGTATCTCTAGAGGACTTCCAAGGTGAACATTGCGCAAGGGGTTTGTGACAAATCCTCCACCACAGAGTAGTTTTGGGTGGCCCTCGTGTTTGGATTGTGGGAATCTTTATTGAACGCCCCTTTTGGGATGCGTGTCATTGTTTCACCCAACGTCTTATCGATATGGATAGGAACATATGGGTTTTCATTTTCTTTACCCTTCTCAAAAGTGCTTGGCATTCTGTAATCGTGTGTCCTAGTTGCTATGTGAGCCTCACCTTTCAACATATAAACATTTGAGATCGAGGGATTATTAGATGACAAAGGGGGGTCCCTGACTGCCCCCATCCACGTTCGCAGAGGCTTGAGATAAATTTTTCCCATGAGGAAATGGGTTCATTAACATTGTAGGATGTTGTTGTGCCAATAAATTTTTGGCCTCCGCGAGTCGAGGGCATAGGTGAGTAGGGTGGTCTTCCATGCAAATGTTACATGAATACTTCGAATTTCTTCTCTCTGTGTTTCCCCCACCAACATTGTTGGTGGGTTTCTTATCCCCCTTACCCTTATTTCATTGTTTCTTATTTCTGCCAGTTTGGTGGTTGAATTTAAGGTTTGTCGTTTGCACACTGTGTACATCCGACGTTTGGGTAGGGGGAGAAACCAAGCTAGAAGTTTTGCTAGCCGATGTCTGTTGTATCGAAAATTACTGCAATTGATTTGACAGCTGATCAACGGGATTCATTTGTGTTGAACCAATGATACCATCGGCATGTGGCCCAAAATTATGTCTGGTCTTGTCAAGGATAGACCATGGTGCATATGGAAAAACTTCATAAAGTAAACTAGACTGCGAGTATATCAGTTCTAGATGTTGAGCTCTCAGTATCGCTTCTTCCTCGGAAAAGACTCATGACGTTGCGATGTCCTTGGATAACTGAGGGACCAAATACTTAATGAACCACTCCAGTAGGAAAGATGGTGGGATTGGTACCTTTATCAAACTCTTCCTACGCTGCCATTCTTGGATGTGATTTGAGATATGGTTAGCTTTTGTTTGCTCAAAGTTGGCCAGCAATTCAGTGCCAAAATCGTATCTCACAGGTAATTGAAAATGGTTCAAGAAAACCATGGCCAATTCGCCAAAAGTAGAGTATCTTGAGAGGTCAAGATCAATGTACCATTTTAAGGCACTCCCGATAAGAGTGCGTTAAAACAAACACAACTGAACGGAGTCGGATTTCAATGAGTTGGACGAGCACCATAGGTGAAAGGTAGTCACATGATCGCCTGGATATTCGTTAGGCTTACCTTCAAACTCTAGAATGTCCAAGGGAAACTTTGTCGGCATGGGAGGCCAATACAGATCATGACAGATTGGGTCGTTTAATAAACTTGTCAAGTCTAGCAAATGTAATGTTGCCAGAAATGGTAGCTTGGGTTGTTGACTATGTACATGGAAAAAGGATCTTGGATTTTGGTTGGCACCAGGTTGCCAAGAAAAGTTAGGTTGCCAAGAAAAGTTAGGTTGCTGGCGTATGGATACCGTGCTTGTTGAGACATCATCAGCTAACTCTCGTAATTGGATGTTGAGGGCTGAGAAGGGATTGCTCCTGAAGTTGTGTTCCAAATATTCTGGAAAGGGTTTCCCCTACCGATCCGAAGGGAATAGGTACAAAGCCTTTCTTGAGGTTCCATTAACCACAAAAGGGTTTTCCCCCGATTAGCATCCTTGATGAGGGGATTGATCCCTGCCACGGATTCCAAGGTCCTTGTGAGGTATTTTCCCCCTGTGTAGGAATAGTACCCTGCACAGGATTTGCTTGTCCAAAACTAGAGTTGCCCCCGGCTGAGATGACAACTAACGAGAATGTGTTGTTACCAAATGTGTTGAACAAAGAGAACAACAAAGAACCCACCTACGTGGTGTTGGTAGAAGGTCCTTGACTAACTACTCCAGACAGGTTGTAGTTCATGGTTGGCTAGATGGGTTGTTGAGAAGCATCTCTGAGAGAGGGAGACGATGGAGGTATATGAACCCCACTATAAGGGAAAGCGTTATAGGGGGATGAGGTGCCCCCCATGGACCCTTGTAGAGGAGTGTTTGAGCTTCCTTCCCCCAGACCCATGGTCTGTAGGGTGGAGTAGGATAGGACTGAGTTCATATCAAAGCTGCGCATCCCATATGGAAACGAAGGGCCCGTCGCACTTTGGGTGAATGGAGTGATTATTGTCACCATAGATGGAATTAGACCACTACTCGAGGTAGAGGCGGTCGAGACCATAGTGTTCCATACCTGCGAGGGTGAGTTAGGAGGAAGAATGCCCCCTGTGGTGATAGCCATTGAGGGAGTATGAGGACTTCCAGATGAAGTAGCAACACTTTCTTCCATCATTGCTTGCAAGACTATTTGATTATCGTGATAAGTTATCCTTGGAGGGAAAACTTGTACCATGATGGGCGTCGACAAGTCAGTGATCGAGGAGTTATACAGCTCGAGAGATTCCTCTCTGAGGTTAGAAATGGTAGGCTCTTTTGGATTCAAGTGTTCTCCTCTCGGGGATGGCTCAGGTATAGTTCTTGCTGATAGGTCGCCTCAAATGACCCTTGTTGTTCAAGTCTTTGCCTTAGCAGTGGCGGTGGTGGCTCCACTTCAATCGGTGGAAGGCCCAAAAGCCTTCATGACCGGTGAAGCTCTTGATCTTCCACTATGTGAGAAAATCAATGACACACTAGGGATTTTACTAACGTTGAAAACCACCACACACTAGAAAAGTTCCTATGTGATAAAGCAATCAAGCCACTAACTAGTTGGAAGAACAGTTACACCAGCCAACACTAGAGCAACTTATCGGTGCAAGTGCAACTCGAATACAGAAGCACTCTCTGGTTATACTCTGCAAATAATGGCCCAATTTCTACCCTAGGTACCACAGTATACCCCTGCAGTCACCTATGTAAGTCACTAAAATAAAGGGAAACTAGGTTTCCAACGTGCAAACAGTCACCAGGTGGGTACAATCGACAGTCGGGTGGACCGCAATGAGTAGGGTATCAAGCCTGAAACCTATCAAGGGTATCTAAAGAAAGTGTTCTGGAAGATGACTGAGGAACTCAAATGGATTTGAGACCCACGAAGCTCTGTGGAAAATGCGAACAACAGAATCCCAAGATAATCCCTCTATATGCGTTCCCCACTACGCTTGGTCCAACTTTGGAGGGGTTATCTCCGCTACCTTTCCGCACACGACCTTGTGTTTAGCCCCTGTGCTAGAGGGGAGTCCCAGATAACTTCCACATTTATTGGAATTTTTGACACTCCCTAACACAGACTCCTATGTTTGTTTTATATCCTTGAAGAGTTTCCTCTCCAACCTAAATCAAGGCTCTAACCTAGACTAGTTGATGGACCCTACAAACAAAAAGTCTAATTAATTTTAATTTATTGTTAATTTTAAGTGGTTGTTTTAAGTTAAGGAGGCGGTAGTGAAACCAATGGTGTGTTTTTAAGAGATGAAAGAGAAGAGCATAATATGAAACTGAAAGAAAGAACTACTTTTTTTTGACAAATAAAGATTTGCAAATTTAAACTCTTTAACCAACTTTTCAAACTACTTTTTTTTTCCTAAGATCTTTTGAAGGAAAACCAAGAAACAAGATTTCTCTCAACTATGAGCTACTTAATGTTCTAAGTATTCAGTAAAGAACTTAAGAAAACACTCTTTTTCTTGACAAATAAAGCAACTAACCTAACTACTTAACCAAACAAAGAATGAAATCTTTTTTTTTATGTTTCAAAATCAGAAACTTGAAAACAACTTCTTTTTGTATTCTTCTAAAGAGAGTAAAAGGGAAAAAGTGAAGACAAGACAAGACCAAAAACTAACTTCTAGTCTACTGTGGATCACAAAGAGTCACTGACAATACTAAACAAGCTAATAAAAAAATACTCGCAAACTCGTCTCAAACCCTAACCAAGAAAACAAAAGAAATATTGATAAAGAAAAAGCTAACTGATGTCAAACCTAGGCGAAAGACTGTAAAAACAGAGACCAGGACTACATCAAGACAACCCCTTAGAATTATGTCTTCAATAAGGGAAGAGGATGACTGCCTCTTCTTGAAAAAATATTTCCCTGACACAGGAACGCAACTGATACTTCAACAACCTGCATATGTACGCGAGCTATCTAAAGGTAGGGCGCATATGTACACGTGTAGACCCACTGCAGGCCACATACACCTTTGTAACTTCTAAAAAAGATAACTAATAGTCAAAGATGACAAGATAGGGAATACTGGTATGGCAGACCAGAACCCCTTAAAGACACATAAAATTATAGAAAACTCAAGAAACAATGATCAAACCAATTAAAGACACCAAAAAAACTATCCCCTAAAAACCCTATAGGCTTTCCCAGTATGGTCCCCAATTCTGCTATAGTGGGAAAACCCCCCTATAAACTACACTAGGGTTCAACGTGCAGGTAGAGATAACCATCTAAAGTCTCCTAATTTTAACAACTACCCCGACAATACCCCACATTCATTCATAAAACACAAAGATAAAAGGATCCAGTAACTCTACCTTGAACTTCGCGTCCGGTGTCAATCCTTTTGCGTTCGGTTGTTCCTCAACTACAAGTCTCCTCCCAAGGTCAACCTACATTCACCAAAAGACAAAGAAGAAACTACGAAAAATAATCTTATATATGAATTAGTGGGTTAGATGTCATGATAAAATGTAAATCAAACATAAAGATTGAACACATCATATGGCGGGACATAAAAAGTAATTCTTTATATAAATCTCACAAAGTCACTTACAATGAGATCAGTGAGTGCTACTCGAACCTGGTCCAGGCTCCTCTTCACCAAGATCCAACTGCTTCCACGTATCCTTCTCCTCTCACAATTCTCTCTAGGGAAATGGCATGTGCTTAGGAATGAGGAAAAAGGCAAGAATAAGGGAATTCTGGCTCAAAACTCACAATGTGGCTGCAAATTCTTGGGGCAAGTGGGAAAAGTGAAATGGGAAGAGTTTCACTGTTCTTATGCTTAGATTTGGAATGAGACCCCAACACCTCCTTTTATATGACAAAAAGGATGGTTATTCGGTTGGGTGACGGGCTATAGGTGGTGGAATAGTTGGGAAACTATCCAATAGCCCGTAATCTCAACGAATTCCTTGCAACTTTTTAATTTTTTCAACTTTTGTGGGTATAAGTGGGTTGTAATGGTGCAACTAGCGTACGTACGTGAGCAGTAAGGATGCAGCTAGCATACATACACGGAGAGTAATGGTGCAGGGCGCCTACATCTTCAAAAATATGGTTTTTAAGAAGAGTTTCCTAGTGGTGGCTTGGAAAAATAGCAAGTAAGATGGCATGATGCCAGGTATGCATGTATGGTGCAATTTAGGGTTATAACAATTGGTATTGGTTGAAGGGTTTTCATTCGGTCTAGATTGGCTGGTTGTATCCATGCTTTCTTATCACCATACCCAATCATTTGTTGTTATGGGGTTTGCTGGGTTTGAAACACTTTGTATCACTGCGTATCATTCACTTGGGTATGGGTTCATTCATGTTACTAGTGTTTGCACAGGGGGTTATGATATCCATTATGCCAAAGGGATTTCTTAAGGTTCATTGTTGTTTCTTGGATCTGTTTTATCTCAGCATTTTTCAGTTGATTTGGAAAACCATGAGGGTTATACCCTGCGTGTTCTAAGTATTGTTACAGGACCAAAATGAAACCGTGCTCCTCTGTTCATAGTCTCTCCTATCATGGGAATTGTCACCCTATCTATGAAGTTATTGGTGGTTTACCATGTGTGTGCATCATTGGTATCGAAGGTTCTCACTCGATGTTGGGGGGTCAACTCTAGTCTCCCTTTGTTGGTACACAGAGAAAACCCTTGACTTCTCAAGCTTGGTTTGATAGAGGGAACCATTGTGTCCGGTCGGGTATGATGTTGATTGTTATGAGTTGGTGGTGCATCATCAACAATGTTCTATTGTTTCCTCGTCTCTGTTGATTATATTGACAATGATTTTGGTTATTGGTTTTTAGTCACTACAATTGGTTAGTATAATAGTCAAATTGATAAGCTCAGTATGGTTAATTGATTGATTGGAAAAATGAGATTGCACAATCGCTTTCTTTTACATTGTGATTATTGAATTGTTAACCCAGCATTAGTTTTAATTGATTAAGTCACAACAATGCTTCATGTGTAATGCGTGGGTATGTGTGGCCTTCCTACAACATGTTAGGTTGAGCTGATGATTGTTGTGAATGTGGGTTTTAAATTTCCATGGGAGTATTGCAATCGTGGTAATTATGGCATGGCCATCCACTGTATATGCTATGGATATTATTAATTGTGCCATCAAAGATGGTCACGAGTTTTTAAACAACATGGTTTTGTTTCAAATTTGATCATATTGTGACATGAAATCAGGCTTGATGTTGCTGCCTCATTGTATTGATTGATAGCCCAACATTGTGGATGTTTAGATTCAGAGTAGTTGGACCTGTACAGTCATAGAAATACTCTGCGTTTTGTCGAATGGTCTGTGTATTACAAGCATAGTATGCGTTGAAATGGTGATTGTTGTCTGTGTGTTTAAATGGAAAGTCAAGATCTTTGCAATTAAACTATTGATGGTTGTATTTGGTTGTCTGTTATGTGCATTGATGAATATTATGCATCGTAGTAGAGATAGACACAGGTTCTGTGACAGTATAATCTCGTTATAATTTAATTATTAAATGAATTAAAGGACGAAATCGGGCATGATTTTTGTGTCTATATTTGATAATTGAAATAATTCGTGGGCAGTGGTTGATGAGTTGACGATGAACAGAGTGGAAATAAGTGACTATGTATTCATTTGGGAATTGTTTTAAAACATTAAATGGACAATGAGAAGAAACATAACCCTTCTACGGGTTGTTGTGAGATGCATATTGTCTTGTTTTGGTGACATTGTGTTAAAGATATGATTACAAACAATGAGCAAGTTAATGCACAAAATTGATTGAATTATACACAATAGTTTTTCATTTGATCACAGTGATTATTTGGTTGGTGTTATTTCTTTTTATGTTTGATATAGAATGGTTTTATGGATTACTTAATTAATTTTATGAACAATATCCGCTCTCTTTCCCTACCATTATTTCACTTTTCACTAATTACAACCCTATTTCCTTTCCACTTTCATTTTTCACTCGCTATTTTGAAAATTTAATTACAGTTAAGAAGAATTATGTATTGAAGCAGTTTGAAATCACATTTCTTGGTTGGATCACGGTGATATTTTCTTTGGTTTGCATTACAGTTGATTGTTTGTTGTATTTGAGCAGTAACCATGATTCTTTTCCCCCTCATTTTATCATGTTTTTCTCAATACAAACCCCTTGCATATCCCATGACCTTTTTTTCACCCCCTACTCATTGACAACAGTTAAACAATTTGTATGGATTGGATTGCCTAAGTCTGATATGTTGCTGATCCAAAGTCTATTTCATATTTTTAAGGAGTTGTCATGTATGGTTGTAAAGGAACTATTTTCTAATCAATCATAGATGCAGGAATGATCTTTTTTAGTCGAGGTAGTCATGGAAGAGGCAATCGAGGGAGAGGTAATTGGAATAGAGGCCCAATAAGGCCAAGATTCTCCATACACTTTGATGCTGACTCGCAAGAGTTATGCTAGTTATTTCAGGCTAGATTTTTCAATTGGATTGGGCAAGAAGTGGTCCAACCTAGGCCTAAAAGGCCTCCCTTCCAAGCTCCATAAGCCCCTGGTATTCCCATGCCCCCTTATGTCTCATTGCAACCTAAGGTTCCCGAAAACGATGGATGGAAAGAGATTGTCCACTCAACAGTCTCCCAACATCGTGGATGGCCCAATTTGTCCTTACCTGATCCCTCACCTAACAATCTGATTATCCAAGAAGCCCCTACCCACTCACCAGTGCAATCCTCCCATGTTAGAAAAATATTGAAAACCAAGGCCCACCATGCCCCTGACAAAGGAAAAGTCACTGCTGCCCCTTCCTCACCCTCCAATGGATCTGATAAATCTATGTCCTCCTAGATGCATTTGAGGGATTATTGTTCTCATGTGATTAGCAAGATTAGGCCTAAAGGCTCAGTGCAACCAAAGGCAATTTCAAAGAAATAAAAGGGTGACAATAGCAATCAAGGAAGGATTGCATTTCATAGTGGAAAATATGGTTTTTGAGTTTTATTTTATTTATTGTTGATGACAGTTGACTTCATAATTTTTTTGGATAGCATGTTTTCTTTGGATATGTGAGTAATATATTTTTGAAAATAATTCCCAATATCAATGAGATAAATTGTAAAATATGAATGTGATGATGGGGGTCACACGGAGGGGTGTTTTGTTTAATTAACTAGTTATGCTATGATTGGTAAGAACTAAAGGGAGTCACAAGGGTTCCCACCTACTAGTTATTATTTATTTGTAACCCTTATTATGATTATTACTTTTCCCCCCTAACTAAAAAGTTGGTTGAATTTTGAGTAAACTTAACTAATGAGGTAGTTCGACTACTTCAACCAATTCTAATTTGCTTAAAGGCAAAAGGAAAGGGAGGAACAAGGGGATGCATAGAAGGAGACGCATACTTAGGTTTTCTCTTTGAGTTTTTGTTGAGATAGTTCAATTTTCATTCATTTCTTAATTTATCACAAGCCTAATTATTTTTATGATAGTAGGTTCTTATTGTAGACAACAATATTCAGGGATGAATTACATCATTTAGACACTTGTTTTTTAGAGGTGTTGATCTATCTTTGATAGTATATGTAGACTTGTCTTTTTGTGAATTAGTTTTCATGACTAACAAAGGCTATTGTGTAGAGTCAAGTGGGCAACAATCTGTGGCAAGATGATCCATCTTTTAGAGTTCAATTTTGATTTTCTGTCAGAGGTCCTTTTGTATGTTTCATCGGGGACATCTAAGTTTGACTTTGGTCCAAAACTTCTTCACAAAATTTTGTAAAGAGGATGATTATTTGATGAATTGGAATGAAATAAAGAATTTCTTTATGTCTCATCTGTCTTGATTATCATCTTGGTGTCTGTACTTTTGTCTCTACACTTATTTAAGCAATTGTTATATTCAAAAAACCATATTAATAATGAATTTTCTAGCAAGATTTTATTTGTAAAAAGACTAGCCTAAGCACTTGTAATCAATACTTGTGAGTTAGGATATTATTTTTGATGGATATAAACATAGGGTAACATTCCCTTCTATTTTTCTTTATCCAAGTAGAATCTGAAAAAGATTGAGTAAGATCATTTCATATCTTTTCCTCATAATTTATTTGGTGACCATACTGGAGAGATCTTCAATATCTCTCTGGTTATTTTTTATACTCAATTATCATCGAATACATTTTCTTTTCTGATATTGATTCTTTGATTGTTTTACTTCTTAATGATTGTGACTGTTGCAAGGCAACCCAATATTGAGCCCGGTCTTCAAGATCAGACCAACATTTCTTTGAACCCATTTAACACCATTTTAAACACTGCCAATACTCATGTTGAGCTTAATCATTCATGGGCAGCAATTGAGCGAGATATTAGTGCCCAAGAACATTGGGAATCTAGACATAGGGAGCCTAGAAATCAGCAGTAACCTTCTTGTTCCTTCAATTTTGGCCTTTCTTTCATGTCCTTAGACTCTCGTGTCTCTAGAAGAAGAAGAGGCTTATCACCTGAAATTAATCCTATTGCTGAAATAGGAAGAAGGAACGTTGTGTTATCTACCCAAAAAATTTCTCTAAGGAGAACTTTGTCTGATTCTTCAAGTTTGTCTCTTTATCCTTCACCTATCATCCACAAGATGGCATCTAGTGGTGGCTCTGGTGGCACTGGAATTACTTCCTCTTCTCAGTCTTCATCTTCATCAGTGATTGGAAACTTATATAGCCACCATATCCCTGTCCAATCTACCAAAAATCCCACCAAAGTCATTAAAAAGTATGGGCTTTTTCAATTTTAAGAATACGCCACAACCACATAGTGACATGTGTCCTCTCCTCTTAACCTAGCACCTGCTACTCATCCACTTCCTAAATTCAAAGAAAATCTTCCTAGGTTTTCAGGAAATAACATTGTCACTACAAATGAACACCTGGTGGCATTTTCTAATGCTTGTCACAACATAGGAGCCAATGACAATGATACTTGCATGCGCTTATTTGTCAATTCCTTAGAGGGAAAGGCTGCGACCGATTTATTTGACCTTCCTCCCCAGATTCTGTCTACTTGGGAGGAGTTAATCTATTGGTTCAGATCCACTTATTGGTAATCTAAAAGCCCAGCTGAGAAGTTACGAGAATACAATAACATCGACTATAAGGATGATGAGACCATAAAGTCCTTCAACTTGCATTTAAATAATTTATACAGTCATATACTTGAACTCATTCGACCTCAGAACTAAGCTGCTTTCATGCATTACTATAATGCATTACCTTCCCCTTAGCATCATAGGCTTGAGGAAAAAGCCATTGATAATCTCATTTCCTCTCTGCATACTTGTTTGGAGTATGAAGAATAGCTTGAAAGAACAGGTCTTCCTCGAGGAGAATCGGTTAAACAGACAAACATGTCTGCCCTCTTACACCTAGTACAAGACATGAATATTCATATGTTAGTGTTCGAGTGAAAGGGAAGTGTCTCACCTCTCACCCTTGGAGCTTCATCCTCTTCTGCAACCCCCTTTAGAGATCCGATTGAAAGTAATTTTCATCCTAAGGCTATCTTGCTTCGAAGTTGGTGTAACTTCTACAAGGAACACCACGAGGAAGCCACATGTGAAGTAAGGAAGAGTGCCAGATATAATATCTTTGGTAAAAGACTAGAAACTACTATCGCTGTCCTAGATTTTGCAGAGCCAGAAGATGTCATGATCATCAACACTAGGAACAAATCCTATGCTCCCAAGGGTAAATTTGATCCTCCCCGCAATTCTTCTAGACCGAGCTCATCCTCACTCGCTGCTACTATTCAGGTTCCTAAGGTTCCTGACAGTCAAGGAACAACTCCCCCTATCCCCACTTCCAAGTAAAATATCTTGAATCAGTTGGCCAACATCAAAGAAGATGCCACCCTTCTGGACATGGTTGTTATCCATGAACAATAGATGCATCTGAAACAATTCATGGAAGGAATTTTTTTTGTTGTATCCAATCTCTCTGAAGAGGTGAACGAAGAGGATTTGTTTATAAATAAAGTAGGTGTACATAACTTTAGATACCTTGAAAACAATCCCCCTTTTTATATTTCTGTAAAAATTATGGATAATATTTTCCATTGTTGCCTCATTGATGGTAGTTTGATCCCAAGTGTGATGTCGAATATTATTATGGAAGAGTTAGGCTTGTCTTGTACAAATGAAAATGCCGGAAGCATGCTCTCCTATAATAGTCTACAACAAATGACCATAGGTGAGATTAAATATGTGGCATTAGTTTTGTGTGTGCATCTTGAAATAAGGACAACCTTCAGTGTTAAGGTAATTGACATGCCAGTAAGTAATTACTCAATCATCTTGGGAAGAGATTGGTAAGATTTAATGGGTGGATACCTCTCACTCGATGGTACACAGTTATCCATTTCTAGGAATGGTAAAAACATTATAGTCCTTAGAGAGGGAAGGATTTCACCTTACATAGAGAGTGTCCGATGACCTAACGTAAAATATATCGAAGAGGACCTAGGGCTGTATTCCATATTTGCTGAAGAGGATAAAATTCCCTTGGAACAAATTTATTTAGATGATGTTATGTGGCACATGCAATTTGATGGTTCATTCTCTAATGAAGGCAACATATCTAGCATTATCTTGATTTCTACTGTAGGAAAAATCCATAACTTTTCTTATAGGTTCGAGTTTGCTGGCACAAGAAATGTCATGGAATTTGAAGATTTATTATTGGGCATTGAGAACACCTATAATCTTGGTTGTGGTCACCTTTCAGTTTTTGGGGATTCCAAGCTTGTTGTGAATATTGTACGTAAAATTCACTCTCCTAGCAAAAATTTGATAAAACGATACACCCAAACTGTTTGGGAACTTATCTCGAACCTGTTATGTTTCAATATCACTCATGTTAAGAGGGAGTTGAATTCAATGGCTGATCGGTTAGTTTCTTTTGCAACCTCTCCTAAGTGACAACTTTTTCCACATAGGCCTAATTGTACTTTTCAATCTCTATATCGTCCACATATCCCTGACAATTTAGAATCTTGGCAGGCCCTCCCTAACAATGAGAACATTTTTACTTTCATTCAATATGAACCTCTTAAGCCCAAGGAAATTATATCCAAAGAAGACAACAAAATTCCTAAGGGCATGACTCCTCTAGAGAGTTCATTTTCTTCGAGTGATGCACACAATAAAGAGAAACAAAAAGAAGAGGATTCAAGAAGGAAGGTGGGTGAAACCATCTCCTTGAACATTAGGGCACTTGAATATTCAAGGAATGTTAAAATAAGTGTCGAATGTTCTGATAAAGAAAAAATGAAGTTGGCCAAGCTACTTGGTAGATTTCAAGATGTTTTTGCTTGGTATTATGAGGATCTTCATGGTTTTGATCCTGGTCTTATACAACATACTATCCCCATCAAGGAAGTCATGAAACCAGTTAGGCAGAAACTAAGACCTATTAACTCTACATTTAAAGCAACTTGTCAAAGGGAGTTGGAAAATTTCTTAAGGTCTGGGATGATTTTTCCAGTCTACCCTGAATGGGTTTCCAATTGGGCACCTGTTTCCAAGACCACTGATCATATTAGAACTTGCATTAATATTCTCACCTCTAGTCAAGATATTATGAGAAATCCTTTTCCTCCTCTTAATATGGAAATGATTCTGCAACAGGTTGTAAGGTCAGAGATGAAGCCTTTACTTGACAATTTTTTGGGTTACAGTAAAATCAAGGGAAAAGGGGAAGATACTCACAAAACCACTCTTACCACTAATTGGGGTACCATGACTTATAAATTTTTTCTTTCTGGCTTACCTGATGCAAGTACCTCTCTTGAAAGACCTATACAGACAACTCTAGAGGAATTGATCAGTATCCATATATATCTTGATGATATTATTGTACACGTTAAAGGGATGATTATTACCTTAGAGTTCCAAGTGTTATTTCTGGGTTTGTTCAAAATTTCTTTTGTCTTGGATACTAACTCTTGCATTCTAAAGGATTTATAGGAGCAATTGTTTTCCTATAGTACTAATTGTTCTCACTTGAAACATTACGTGGTACCAACATGAAAAATGCTAACGCTGTTTGGATTTTCTGTATACTAGTAGCTTAGCTCTGCTTCCAATTTTGCACTATTTTCTTTTCTGCTTTTACAGTAGTTTAACTTTTTCTTTCTGTTTTAAAACATTTCCTATTGCTTTTACATTCATTCATTTTATTGTTGCTATTTTACTTTTTGCAATCTTATTTCTGTCATGATTTTGTTGCTTACCATCTTTTAGTTGATTTGGTAAAAAATAAGATGTTGGATCAGTTCTGCCACAATGACACTCCTGCAAGGCATTGTTAGTCAATAAAAATCAAGCTTACACAACTGTTATGATGTTTCCCCTGAAAGCACCCTTGAATTTGTTATCTACATCCACTGCTGTCTAGAAATTATTCTTTTTGGGTTATTTCCCGCTTTTGCCTTGCTTTTCTTCATCCATTTGAGAATTTAAGAGAGAAATTCCAGAAATTTTCTCCTTGAAGTTAAGAGCCAATCTCAGTTGAATGATTATGCACAAAGTGGTAAAACCCCTCATACTTAACACTTTTCATGAGTTATTCCTGAATTCCCAGTCATTTTTCCATTAAATCCGCTCACTTCCCCCTGTTGCATAATCTTCTTGGTTATTTCTTCTTGGATTGTTGTTCCAACCTGCAAACCCATGAGTCTTGAGTTCTAATCTCTTGAAAACAAATTTCCTTGTGGAGTCTCTAGTTTGTTGACGATTAAAATCACGACGAGTTTTTTTTAGCCCACAAAGTATTGCTAAAGCCTGTTGTTATAAGTTAATGATATATCTATAATACTAGTAAGTGGGACCCCCTTGTGGATTGGAAGATCAGATCTAGTTCTTAGTTGATTATATGAGGTTGTTTGACACTGCTTACAGGTTTGAGCATGATTGATGTTCAAATATTGATTCTATTCGCAAGAAATGGGTGAAGGAAAATTTATGTTATGTGTGAGTGTCCTTACTTTAAATTCTCATTTCCATGTCACCAGGGCTTATTTGAAATGTTATGCTATTGCGCCATGAATTATTATTTTTTACACCTACACAAAACATGTGTTAGTCATGGAAAAGGAAAAGGAAATATAGAAAAATTCAACCAAGAAATTAAACTATGCTACTATGTTATACGATGCTGCACTATGCATTTTGAGGTTTAAATGGAATGTTGTTAGTCCTAGCTAACAGGGTTACTGGCTATTTGATTTATTGGCTTATATGGAAAAGCATGTGATGCACACTATAGTGTGGTTGGAAGTGGTTAATGTGACATAGGGTGGCGCTTTTGGCAATTGGTGGATGTTGATTTCGATGCATGGTTTAATTGAATGAATTAATGGATTAGTGGGCTGGCGTGTACTAAGGAATTGAATGAATGGAGAATGGAGGCGACATGCATTTACTGCATGTCACTCAATACCCCTTCGACTGTCCATCACCTTGGCTATTGTTCAGTTGTGTTCATTGTGGTTAAGCTCTAATTTTCAAGCAGAGGAAGAACTGTTCAGCCAAGCTCCCATTTTTAAGGTTTTCATGGTTACAAGTATGTATTTTTGCCATCGATGAACCCGCTCTGGTTATGAAATAGATATTGGCTCAATGATGTATGGGTCTGTGCTTTCCTTAAGTCTAACAATTGTGTAAATTTGTGATATTTTTCTGAAATGAATGGTTGGTGTGGTTCCATTGCAATAATGTTTGAATTTATAGTTTCTTTGATCATTCTGAGTTTAGAAGCCATGAAGGATCTCTGTCATCCTTATTGGTTGAAGGGTTTTCATTCGGTCCAGATTGGTTGGCTGTCTCCACACTTTCTTATCACCATACCTAGTCGTTTGATGTTATGGGGTTTGCTGGGTTTGAAACACTTTGTGTCACTACGTATCGTTCACTTGGGTATGGGTTCATTCATGTTAATTGTGTTTGCACAGGGAGTTATGATATCTGTTATGCCAAAGGGATTTCTTAAGGTTGATTGTTATTTCTCGACTCTGTTTTATCTCAGCATTCTTCAGTTGATTGGGAAAAGCACGAGGATTATACCCTATGTCTTCTAAGTATTGTTACATGACCAAAATGAAACCTTTCTCCTCTATTCATAGTCTCTCCTATCATGGGAATTTTCACCCTGTCTGCGAAGTTATTGGTGGTATACCCTGTGTGTGCACCGTTGGTATCGGAGGTTCTCACCCGATGTTGGGGGGTCGACTCTAGTCTCCCTATGTTGGTCCACAGAGAAAACCCTTGACTTCTCAAGCCCAGTTTGATAGAGAGAACCATTATGTCCAGTCAGGTATGTTGTTGATTGTTATGAGTTGGTGGTGCATCATCGATAGTGTTCTATCGTTGGCTCGTCTCTGTTGATTGTATTGACAGTGGTTTTGGTTATTGGTTTTTAGTCACTACAATTGGTTATTATAACAGTCAAATTGATAATCTTAGTATGGTTAATTGGTTGATTGGAGAAATGAGATTGCACATTCAATGTATTTTACATTGTGATTATTGAATTGTTAACCCAACATTAGTTTTAATTAATTAAGTTATAACAATGATTTGTGTGTAATGCGTGGGTATGTGTGGCCTTCCTACAACATGTTAGGTTGAGTTGATGTTTGCTATGACTGTGGGTTTTAAATTTCCATGGGAGTATTGCAATCATGGTAATTATGGCATGGCCATCCACTGTATATGCTATGGATATTATTAGTTGCACCATCAGAGATGGTCACGGGTTTTTAAACAATATGGTTTTGTTGCAAATTTGATCAATTTTTGAGATGAAATTGGGCTTACTGTTGTTGCCTCATATTATTGATTGATAGACCAACATTTTGGATGTTTAGATTCAGTGTAGTTGGACCTGTAAAGTCATAGAAATACTCTATGTTTTGTCAAATGGACTGTGTATTCCAAGAATAGTATGACTTGAAATGGTGATTGTTGTCTATGTGTTTAAATGGCAAGTCAGGATCTTTGCAATTAAAATATTGATGGTTGTATTTGGCTGTTCGTTATGTGCGTTGGTGAATATCATGCACCGTAGCAGAGATAGACACATGTTCTTTGACAATATAATCTCGTTACAATTTAATTATTAAATGAATTGAAGGACAAAATCGGGCATGATTTTTGTGTCTGTATTTGATGATTGAAATAATTCATGGGCAGTGGTTGATGAGTTGACGCTGAACATAGTGGAAATAAGTGACTATGTATTCATTTGGGAATTGTTTTAAAACATTAAATGGACAATGAGAAGAAACAAAACCCTTCTACAGGTTGTTGTGAGATGCATATTGTCTTGTTTTGGTGACATTGTGTTAAAGATCTGATTACAAACAGTGAGCAAGTTAATGCATAAAATTGATTGAATTATACACAATATTTTTTCATTTGATCATAGTGATTATTTGGTTGGTGTTATTTGTTTTTACGTTTGATATAGAATGGTTTTATGGATTACTTAATTAATTTTATGAACAATATATGCTCTCTGTCCCTACCATTATTTCGATTTTTCACTCTCTGTCCCACTTTCATTTTTCACTCCCTGTTCTTAAAATTTAATTACAGTTAAGAAGAGGTATGTATTGAAGCAGTTTGAAATTGCATTTATTGGTTGGATCATGGTGGTATTTTCTTTGGTTAGCATTATAGTTGATTGTTTGTTGTCTTTGAGCAATAACCATGTTTCTTTTCCCCCTCATTTTATCACGTTTCGCTCAATACAAACCCCTCGCATATCCAAAGACATTTTGTTCACCCCCTGCTCATTGACAACAGTTAAACAATTTGTATGCATTGGATTTCCTGAGTCTGATATGTTGTTGAGCTAAATTCTATTTCATATTTTTAAGGAATTGTCATGTATGGTTGTAAATAAACTATTTTCTAATCAATCATACATACATGAATGAGATTTTTTAGTTGAGTTAGCGATGGTAGTGGAAATCGAGGGAGAGGTAATTGGAATAGAGGCCCAAGAAGGCCAAGATTCTCCATACACTTTGATGTTGACTCGCAAGATTTAGGTCAGTTATTTTCGGCTGGATTTTTCAATTGGTTTGGGCAAGGAGTGGTCCAACCTAGGATTGAAAGGCGTCCCTTCCAAGATCCACAAGCCTCTGGTATTCCCATTCACCCTCATGTCTCATTGCAACCCGAGGTTCTCGAAAACGACGAATGGAAAGATATTGTCAACCTGACAATCTCCCAACATCGTGGCTGGCCCAATTTGTCCTTACCTTCTCCCCCACCTAATAATCAGATTGTCCAAGAAGCCCCTACTGACTCACCAGTGCAATACTCCCATGCTAGAAAAATATTGAAAACCGAGTCCCACCATGCCCCTGACAAAGGAAAATCCACTACTGCCCCTTCCTCACCCTCCAATGGCTCTGATAAATCCATGTCATCCTAGATGAAATTGAGGGATGATTGTTCTCATGTGATCAACGAGATTAGCCGTAAAGGCTCAGCATGACCAAAGGCAAATTCAGAGAAATCAAAGGGTGATAGAAGAAATAAAGGAAGGATTGCATCTCAGAGTGGAAAATTTGGTTTTTGAGTTTTATTTTATTAATTGTTTGTTGGACACACCTACCACACTTAGAGGGGGGGTGAATGAGTGTGGGGCTGTTTTTCCCAAACCTTCCCTCTTGCACAAAAACTCATCAATTAACATTCAACATTTATTCATTACCCATTGTTTTCATTTATAACCAGTTAGATGTGAGCACATATCAGCAAAATATATCATCAACAAGTTATCACAACAATGAACACAAAGAACACAAGATGTATGTACAATTTTCTTTTTATTACGGACTACAATCCTTGGGGTTTATCAGCAACAACTGAATGGAGTACAACTCTACAAGAGAACTAGATCTATATGCAAGACTCAGCTTGCATTCTCAGCACCAACTGAGATGAGGGAACAATCCTCAACAGATATCAATCTGTACCATAAACAAGAGCATCAACCATGCACCAACTTGTGCCAAACAACCTGTAATCAACCTGTACCATAAACAAGTGCATCCAACCATGT